>VWYO01011472.1:75279-93300 GCA_013400275.1 Rhadina sibilatrix
GGTATCTGCACCCCACAGCTCCAGAGCTCTCCAGGACTGGAAGGTCAGAAACCCCTTGTCTTTTCCTAAAAAAGAAATAATGGAATCCCAAACTGCTTTGGGTTGGAAGGGACATTAAAGCCCACCCAGTGCCACCCCTGCCATGGGCAGGGACACCTCCCACTGTCCCAGGCTGCTCCCAGCCCCAGTGTCCAGCCTGGCCTTGGGCACTGCCAGGGATCCAGGGGCAGCCACAGCTGCTCTGGGCACCCTGTGCCAGCCCTGCCCACCCTGCCAGGGAACAATTCCTGCCCAATCTCCCAGCCAGCCCTGCCCTCTGGCAGTGGGAGCCATTCCCTGGCTCCTGTCCCTCCATCCCTTGTCCCCAGCCCCTCTCCCGCTCTCCTGGAGCCCCTCTGAGCCCTGGCAGGGGCTCTGAGCTCTCCCTGGATCTTTCTCCTCTCCAGGTGAGCACCCCCAGCTCTCCCAGCCTGGCTCCAGCCCTGGACTCAGGTATCTGATTTTTAGAACTTTTCATCATTGCTCTGCATGCCTGCACAGAAAGCAGCTTTGAAATGCAGTAGAAAATACAACAACCATGAAATCACCAATGTTGTTGTCTTGCCGTCAGTGGAACAAAGCCCAAAATGGAGGCTTTGCAATTTCTCAAATGCAGAATTTCAGTTCCCAAGAGATTATTAATTTTTTGTTATTAAAAATAAAAACGCATCAGAGTTATTTTGTAACAAAAATATTGAACATCCAAACTAAGTCAAAAGTTAAACACGCCACTGCCAAAGTTCTGCAAGGCTCAAGTGCTATTTAAAGAAAAGAGTTCATAAACCAAAAAAAACCTCCAAACAACTTAGGGGCCATGATAACCAACATCCAACAGCAAGATTTCTTTTGCTGTGTGTAAATTCCTAATTATAACCACACACACACAAAAAAAAAAATTCCTTCCAAATCCAGTCAGAATCTTTCCCACCTTGTCCCTAGAGACCAGATTTACCCAATCCCGTTTTCAAGAATTGTTTCCATATGTTAATTATTTCCTGTAAAAGATTAAGCCCCTTCTCTTTTGTGTTAAATCCATACGAAGGCCTCAAGCTGAACACCAAATGATGGGAATTTTCACGTTTCAGGCCCAAAACAGACACTGAAAAAAGCAAAACATAAACTTGAGCAAACTCCTACCCAGCCAGGGCTGTCCCCATCAGCCAGTGCACGATGGAGCCAGTGTCTATTGAAATGTTCAGCTGGGACAAGGAGGAACATCCAAGTGTTCATTGGTGCCCACAAAGAGGAGGATGTGAGAACCTTGCTGCAAAAAGCAAACAGTCTCTTTAATTTAGTTCCACTTGCAGGCCCAGACTGTTCAGGCAGTTTCTGGAGGGTTCATTTCATTCCCCATCTCTTGCACCTTGTCCTTCACCCCATGGAAGCTGCTCTCCAAACCCAAGCACTCCCTCCAAGCTGGTGCTGCTCCTGAAACGTGGCCTCCAGCACCCTGAGACCAAACCAGGTGGGTTTTCCTCACCCACCCAACCAGGTATTCACAGCTTTCTTCCATTTCCTTTTTTTTTTTTTTTTGGTGGTCTTTTATCTCCATCCTGAAGGGCCAAAGTGACCCCAAGTCCTGCTGCCTGCTGAGAGGTGGGGACTGGAGAGGGGCATTGCTGGATGCTGCTCCCAGCAGAGGGGAAGGGCTCAGCTGCCTCCAGCCCCATAAACTCCAAGTGATCCATAAGAGTGTTTGCTTTGTCAATAGGAAAGTGCAGCACAAAGCCTTCAGGCACCGGTTAAATCTCGACATCGCTGTATTTATAGTTATGAATAATAAGAGCTTCTTTCTCCCCAGCACTACAGCAGCAAGGCATAATTCAACAGAAATTCAATTTTTAAAGGAAGATGAATTGTGATACACTGAGATTTTTATGCTCCTATGACTATTAAGAAGTCCATGATATTCGTTTTAGTAAAGTAAAAATTGAATGGGGGGAAAGTATTGTTCACAACTCGGGTAAGAGCACCAGTCCCGGCATCTGTGCTGATCTCCATCAGGACTGGAGGGGATGGGCCAGCTCAGATCCCACCTGGGCTCCTCCACTGTTGGTGCTGAGCTCCTTGCAGAGTCTGGGAAGCCCAGAGCACCAGCACCTTCCTGAGCACCTCCCACGAGAGGCCCCCGCCGCTCTCCCACGTCACACCACGCCACGCTGATGTTGCAACTCTCCTTTTCCTGAATTCCTTTGCATTTTTCCCTCTGATTCATCCAAAAAATGCTCAAAGCCTGGTTTTAAAGCCTTCTCCAAGCTCGTCATCACCTATCCCATCTCCCTGGCAATGTCCCAAGGAGCCTGACAGTAACTCCCACACACACTGTGCTGCTGGACACAGACCTGAGCTCGGTCTGACCTGCTGCTCCTGGAGAGCCACACCTGAGGTTTGCCCAGTGAGGATTTTGTGTTGGCTCACTCTGGGTGCCTGAGGTGCCTCCTCTCAAATCAAGCACTGCTGCTCCTCTGCAGCCCCAAACGTCCCCCTCTGGTTCTGTCTCTCCAGCCCACGAGGCAAGGATCTTCTCCTTTATAGCATCACCAGAATGCACTCTGAGTCCTTGCCCTGAGCCCAGAGGGACAGCAGGGACACCTGGCAGCAGCAGAGATGATGCCCTGACTGTGGCAGTGCTGTCCTCAGCTGAAAGGCAGAAGAGGCAGGGAAATTCTGAAGTGAGCAATTACAGCCCATCCCGTGCGTGAGGGTGCTTCTGCTTAATTTGATCAGCTGGGGCCTGGCTTTTCCCTTAAACTACAGGGGCTTCTCTCTAATAAAAACCTTATACCCGAGCCCTATTAACCACAGAGGGCTTTCAGCATCCAAATAAAGATGTTTCAAATTTTTTGATGCTCTTACCATCACTGATCTCTAGCAGCAGGCTCCGGATCTACAGCACTGTATGTGATTTTTAAAGGGGCTGATTCACCACCAAGTTTCATTTTTACCCAGAAAGGCAACAAAAGATTTCAGCCCAATGCATGGAAAACAAATGCTTATTCACAGACCCTCACACACACTGGCTTGTGCTTTGGCCTGGCCCCCCACTGCCAAGCTCTTTGGTGCCTTAGGGTCTGACTTAAATCTAGAAATCAGGCCCTGGACTGACTCCTGGCACATTTACAGCCTGGCTTAGGGGCAGCTGCTCACCATGGACCTGTGGGGACACACACACCCTTGCAGGACCTGGACCCCAGCACAGGAACTCTCACATCTCACTCTGCCAGCAGCCCCAGCCCTCCAGCCCCTCTGCAGCTCAGTATTTGCCACAGGCAGCAAACACAGCCAGGACATGCCCAAAATACCCTCAGAGCAACACCAAACAGGCTGAGTAAGAAGGCTGATGAGATATGGCCCCTCCACTCTCCAGCTTCTCATCCTCCTCCCATCCACAGCCATCCCCTCCCACCCTCTCCTGCCCCAGAGCTCAGGGCACACACAGGTGCCTCTACCTCCAGCACTCCCCAAACCCATTCAGACACACTCAGAGTCTCCTATTCCCCTGCAAATCTCATCCTGAGGCTTTTCAGCATATCATGTTTCCATTTGACTTCACTGGTTTTTGGAAAAGTCTCCTGAGGCTCTTAAGGATGCCCCAAGGCAGAGGCAGCTCCCGGCTAACACAGCCTCCTGCAGCAGCTGCTGGTGTGACCACAGGATGCCCAGGGGCTGTGGGACTGTCCCTGCTCTGCTCAGACATCACCCCTCAGCACTGACACGTCCCTGTCCCCAGGAAAACCCTGCAAGGGCTACCAAGGGCTACTGACCCCTGCATGCCAGAGCTAGAGGGGGAGATTCACCATGGAGGGACATTCCTTGACTTTCAGTCATCGCCCTGCTGGGTGCCACCAGCAGGGCTGGAGGTGCTGCCTCACTCCTGGGCATCCCAGCCCCTCCTGGGACACCACAGGGACACCACAGGGACACCATCACACAAGCACTCCATGGGGCTGACCCATCTGTGAAAACAGCCACAACACTGAGCAGGTGAGGGGAGCCCACCCCTCCACTGCCCCTGCAGGATCAGGTCCTCCTCAGGTCCCTGTGAGGCTCCCAAACAAGGACTGGGCTTTGGATAAACACCCCTGCCCCACCAAATGTCAGCAGGGCAGGCCCCAAGGGAACAGCAAGATGGATTTTCAACAGAGCTTCCCAACACCTCTCTCTGTCAGCACCACGTGACACTGTCCTCCCTAACAAAAAAAATACAATTATGGAGAAATGGCACTGACTGTGTGACACTGCCAGACAAAAGAGAGAAATTCCCCTGCTCGCAGCAGATACAAGCACCACCTCACACAGAGAAACGTGGGGAAAAGGTTTCAAATTAATTCTTCTGCAGGTGTGAACACCTATGCAAACCTAGAGGAAAATGGTGCAGCAAGAAATTCAGCCCAGATGTCTTTATAAGGGAAGGAAGAAAGAAAAACCAGCCTTGTCAA
This sequence comes from Rhadina sibilatrix, assembly GCA_013400275.1. Classification (NCBI taxonomy): domain Eukaryota; kingdom Metazoa; phylum Chordata; class Aves; order Passeriformes; family Phylloscopidae; genus Rhadina; species Rhadina sibilatrix. Next base: position 79,758 of record VWYO01011472.1, read on the forward strand.
ACAGACTTTGAGTTACTTCCTGATAAGATTTATGGGTTTGGTTGAGAAAGATAACTGCTTTAGCATAAGAGACTTAGATTTTTGCACAGCTTACTATTGCACAAGACGTTGAGTCAAAAAAAAATAAATTAATTTAAAAAAAAACAAAAACCCAGCCCTAAAACAGGAGTTCACCCAAACACATACTAAGTGGATTAAAAAACAGCTATCTGATAAATTCTGAAAACCAACTGTAATGAGAGAATCCTCATTTCTTCCCAGAGAAAGCAGCCCCTGAAAGGATTCAATATCTATCACTGATTTACAAGCAGCTAGAAAATCATTCCCAGTCGTGTTTGTAGAGAACATAAAATTAAAAATTAGTTGCACATAATTAAAGAGGACAGGTCACTAACACAATGCCATCTGGATCGATGGGTGTGCTGGATTCATTTAAACAAGATGCGTTTTTAAGGAGGCAAACTGTGCAAGCAGGAAATAACCAAACCCCAAAGCAAGGAGCAGCAGCAGGACATTACCCTGGAGAAAGGGCTGGAAGACACTTATCTGGAGACCAAAGGGAGTCCTGCTGCCCCTGAGGGGCCACAGAGGAGGCCAAGGGTGTTCCCTGAGGATGATGAGGCTGCTCAGCATGCTGACACCACCAGGGACATCTTTATTTTCTGCTGTTTCCAGGTCATGTGCAACAAATTCACCCTGGATGGGAAAGGAAGAGGCTCCTCACATCCTGGAGCAGGAATGTGACGTGTGCCCATCCCTCCTCACAGGCTGGATGATGAGGAGCCTTTCCAGGCTGGACAGAGCATTGTCTGGAGTCCCTGGTGCTGCTCAGACTCTGAAGTCAGCCCCCTTCTCCTCTGTCCTGCCTGGCCTGGATGACTGCAGTCCAAGAGCCTGCTTATTTTTGCTGAATTAGTCAGATTGGTTCCTGTCAAAAATAAAGCTCACTCTCCAGCAAATCTGATCCCATCTAACAAAAATCTGCACAGCTCGGACCCAGAGATGCTGACTTACAGCTGCAAAACCCAAGGAAAAGAAACAAGGAATGAGGCAGCAATTATTTCCTTCCCACTTTATGTCTTATAAACCCCTTTTCCTCCTTGGCTGCCCAATTTCTTTTTTTTGATGACTGCCCTCGACGGCAGCTCCAGAAATCAAACACTTAACCTCTGCAAGTCGCTTCCCTTAATGAATACACAGCAGTTTGCTATTCATTACAGCCAGAAGGAAAAGCCAAATCTGTTTGTGCTGCATTAGCCAGCAGGGCTGTTAAACCCAGCATGGACAGTAGCCATGGCGACCCCCTCGGCAAGGAACACTGGACTTTTCCAAAGGCTATTGTCAGGGCTCAAAACAGAAAATGGAAGCAACTTTTTTATTATTATTACTGTTAGTATTATTTATTGCTGGTTTGGATGAAAATTCACCATCTGTGCAAGGTGGCAGCCTGGCAGCACGAAAGGGAGTTCACCCACACGCTGAGGATAAAATGCTCAAAGTGTTGAGAGCTTGTTGTAAGGGAGCTGAGCTCTGACCTGGAAAGAGCCACCTTTCTGATGACACAGCAATTGATCTCTGGGCACACCAAAAGCCCTGGCACTCTGCTAAGGGCACTGGCTGATGCTCCACTGCTTACCTCCAGCACACAAAGCCCCACTCAGGTCTACCAGGACAAAGCCATCCTGAAGCTGACACGGTGATGTTTTTCTGTCTCTAAAGAGGAGAAGGACAAGGCAAAGGATGAGAGCTTCTGTGGCAAGAGGGCTCCAAAGGCTCAAATAAACCTCCCTCAGTCACTGTAAGCACTCAAAGCTACTGGAAATACCAACCAAAATGCCTAAAACATCCTGCTGTCTCCCACACACAAACAGTCAGTATTGACAATTTTAATGTGAGCTGATTTGTAACTTCTCTTTATTTCTTGAGCTGGAAAATCTCAGACAGATCATATAACCTGCCCAGACCCACCGAAGAAGGTTTTTTGAGCATCATCCACTTATCTCTTGAATTTCAGCCTCGCTTTTTTATTCACAAAAGCATTCCTTTGTTTTGGAGAGGATATCTAAGTGCCGAGGGTCATCCCGAGGCTCTTCTGGATAGTCAAAACATCAAAAGGCAGATAGAGACAACCTGGCCAGTGAAAGGAACGATGTTAAGGGCTCTCCAAACCACTTAGTGCCGTGCAATTATGATTAAAGGGAAACGGGGTCATTTGATTGCTTCTCAAAGCTAAGGAGGTTATTCCAGGCTGGAGGGATCCAGGTGGTGAGCTCCCACTATCCAGGGAGTGTTTATCCAGACTGACACACGTGTGACTGCAGCAAAGGACCAGGGACTGTTCGTTGGGGTCTGCTGAGAGTTTTGTCTCAGAGAAGGCTGCAGCTCCTGGCAGTGTTCCCACGGGCAGGGGACAGGGAGGGACACGGATCTGCTGTGAGCACAAATCCAACTACAAACCCCCAGCAGAAAGCTGCCTCAGCTGCCTGCTCCTACCAAAGGGGATTTGGCAAAAATACTCCAAGACCCAGCAGCCTCTCCTGGCCTCTCTTTGCCTGTGATCCAGAGCCCAGGGCTGCCTCTATCCCCCAAGCCACCCACTGAGCCCTGGTGTGCAAACAGCCCCAGAACAGGCTCCACGTCCCTGCACAGCCCTGGCACAGCAGCCTCTGGGGACAGAAGTGACACTTCCCATTTCAGCAATCAACCAGGTGGGTTTGCTGTGCAGCACTCGAGGGATTCCTCAGCTCCTGCCCAGCCACACAAAGCAGCTCTGAGCCCTTGTGGCAGCAGTGCCAGGCCCTGGCAGCAGCAGCAGGCAGTGGCACTGGCAGAGGTGGCTGGGCAGCCCAGCACGTGCCAGGCACCAGTGCTGGCCACCCCTTGAACTGCCAGATCTTCCTCTGGTCTGAAGGCTCTAATCCATGTCCTTGCAAAGCCTACTGCCCTCCTCCAGCAGTGTGGGGGAAACATAAAACTTGGGCACAGATTAAGTCTCAACCCCGCTGTGCTTGGTGGATACAAGATTTATTTTTCCCCAACCAACTTCCACAGCTTTGAGCTAAATGGACACTGCTGAAGACTCAAACAGTTCCCATTCTCTAAATACAATTTTGAGGGGCTACAGCTCAGGGTCAATCTGAAGAAGCATTAACATGGCTTTTAATGAAGTGCAGAACACACCAAACAGAATAAAGTGATTCGAAGGGCAACTGAAAATCCCCCAAAACCTTCACTCTTCAACACCTTACCCACGAACTTATTTTCATAGTTAAACACTTACTCCATGCTGCATTTAATGTATTTAAGTTAGAATCCAGAACACAATCAGTAAGGTCAGATCTGTAAGATCACCTGGGATCGTGAAAGGTGTCCCTGCCCAGGGCAGAGGAATGGAATGAGATGAGCTTTAAGATCTCTTCCAACCCAAACCCATCTAGGATTCTATGACTGAATCCATAACCAACCTTCCCCTCACGACTCAGGTGACTGGAGACATCCTGTACAGAATGAAAGCTGCTGGGTGCAGCTGTGGACACATCAGCCCCTGTTACACCCTCCTGGATACAGAGAGAGGCTTGGGCTCTTCACCCAGCCCAGCAATGCTCTCCAGGGGCTGTGAGCAGAGCAAGGGAACTCCTGAGGAGCTGCACAGCCTGGCACATGGAATGGAAAACACCTCTCTGGCTGTTCCAGCAGTTCTTGGAAGAAAAGAGCCCTTCTCAGAGCAGAGAGCACCACCACTGCTCATGGCACAGGTAGAAGCCTGGTTCAGGGTGCCTGGCAGCAGTCCTGGCCTGGCTCCAGCCCCAGCAGCCCTCACACACAGCGTGTGAAACGCTCTGGCTCCTGCCTCCTGTGTTTATCACTCGGCTTTGGGCAGGACCAAGCCTTGGCAAAAATGGAAAGCAGCTGGTCCACTCCTGTCTGAGAGTGCCTGCACCAGGAAAGCTGAGCAGGCTCAGACCATGGGTCCATGGAAGGGTTAGAAGAGTGTACAAAACCAGGAAAAGCCACAGTGCAACACCTCCAGAATCATCTCCCATCCTCCACTCAGCCACTGAGGGCCTTCACAGGAGAGAGGTGCTGTCTTGGTGCTTGGCTGCTGTTGGCAGAGATTTCTTTCATCAATTTATCTGGTTGCTGCTTTTTTACTATTCTATAAACTTAAAACCTAACAGCAGGCTCTCACACCAGCCAGGATTGAAGACACTGAAAGCATTCCTACCAAACCCACTCCAAATGCTGAAGTGTCTCACATCACACCCAAAAACAAACACAGCAGCTACTGGGAGGCAACGTGGGGAGAGCACAGAACCAGATTCATGGAGTCACAGAATCATTAAGGTTGGGAAAGACCTCCAAGATCATCGAGCCCAACCTTCAACCAAACACCACCATTCCCACTAAACCTTATCACCAAGTGGATCTCGGAGCAGAGCCAGCAAAACACATTTCTGAGCACACAAGGGATCAATCCTGCCCAACCCAGGCCCCTGGCTGGGGGCATCACCAGGAGCATTCACTGATTCTCCAGCAGCACCACGATGAGGAGGCCCCTTGAGTGGGTGAGCAACCAGGCCAGGCAGCTGCTGCAGGACCATGTGCAGCCCCTGCCTGCTAAACTCCCCCTCAGCCCAGAACACACATCTCCCCCTGCCTTTTCCACTCCTCCCAAGCCACACAGCTCTGCCACCTCCCTGCACAGCTGGGGGATTCCTCAGTTTTGGGGTTTACCCTGTGAGAGGGGAGGCTGCTTTAAAAAACAAACCCAAAACTTTGTGGTGCCTGCTCGCCTGTTCCCCAATTCTGGGGACGTGTGGGAAGGTGGGCTGAGCAACGTTTCTGAAGCAAAGGTTCAGCTCCCAGAGACCATTCCCAGCTGGCTGGGAGCCACCAGCCTCAGCCCTGGAGTGTGCTGTTAAGTACCACAACTTACAGTAGGCTCCAAAAACCAAAAATGAAGCTTTTTCCAATTTCTTTTTGAGTTTTAAATCAACAACACAAACTTAATGACATGAAACTTTCTGCCCTTCATTTATTTGCCGTTCTAAGACCCAATGTGATTACACTGCACCGAGCAAAACATGTTTGCTGAACATCTCATGGCCTGATTGTCTGAGAGAAGAGCTGAACAGGCCAACAGGAGAGCAGGGTTTAACCCATAATCCAGCATTTGGGCACTTCAGAAACACTGCCAAAGAATTTAACACGGGACATTTATTATTTTAAAGTAGCTGGCGGCGCGACTTGCAAAATCTATTTCAAAATCTCCTTTTGCTAGAAATAGTTTCATGACTTAATAAAATCAAACGGAAAGCTGGGTAGAAGTTTAAGTATTACCTTCACATTGCAGCCTCCAAATTTTTTTTTTACTGCGCTGCAGAGTGGAGGAGAACCAGACAGTGAAAAGCAGAAGTGATCTCACCCTGGTCTCATCTGTGAAAGAGTCGAAAGTGAGACATTTATAGGATGGATGTCTTGCATCATTTGGTTTTAGGAACCTCTGTCTCTGCCAGCAATGTAAAGAAGGAGTCCAGAGCACTTGGCTTTTCCTCAAATAAATCTGCATCTCTTGAAGGGTGGGTGATGGCCAGCCAGGACTGCCCCACACTCCCAGCTGCTCCCTGCAGGGCTCGGGGTGGGCACTGGGGTCACAGTGCAGGGCCCAGTGCCAGCAGGGCTGAGCCTTTCACAGTACCAGGGAGCTCCAGGAAACTCCTCTCCAGAATTTCTCTCCACTCATGATCTATTACAAAATATGTTTCTGTTATCTGAAGGGAAGCCCCTTTAGGGGCACGGACAGAGGAACAAGCTGTGGAGGCCAAGCACAAGATTCCTCATCTGCTCACCGTGGAATCCCAAGCTGGATTGGGGTGGGAGAGACCTTAAAGCCCATCCAGTGCCACCCCTACCATGGCAGGGACCCCTCCCACTGCCCCAGGCTGCTCCCAGCCCCATCCAGCCTGGCCTTGGGCACTGCCAGGGATCCAGGGGCAGCCACAGCTGCTCTGGGCACCCTGTGCCAGCCCTGCCCACCCTGCCAGGGAACAATTCCTGCCCAATCTCCCATCCAGCCCTGCCCTCTGGCAGTTTAAAAATATTCCCCCCGTGTTCTGTCACTGTCTGCCCCTATGAAAAGTCCCTCTCCCTCCTTTTCACAAGCCCCCTTGAGGCCCTGGCAGGGGCTCTGAGCTCTCCCTGGAGCTTTTCCTTTCCAGGTCAGTATTCCCAGCTCTCCCAGCCTGGCTCCAGAGCACAGGGGCTCCAGCCCTTGGAGCACCTCTGTGGCCTCCTCTGGACCCTCTCCAACAGGTCCAGCTCTGGTGCTGAGGACCCCAGAGCTGGAGGCAGAATCATTCTATGATTCTATGAGAAAACCCCACAGCAAGAAGCATTTAAACCCTCATGTGCTGGCCCTGTGCTAATCCACAGCAGATAAACACCTTTTCCAAATCCAGAACTCTTGTCCAGCAGCTCCTGAGCAAAATCAGATCCACAGTCACTGGCAGTGTCTTGTGGGGAACACAGATTTATTGCTTCTTGGGCAACTCCAAGTCCTGTGGACCTGCCTGCACGTCCCAGCATCACCAAAACTGCAGCAGGGACTTGGAGCAGCCAGGGAAATGCAGGGGATGACAAATAACCAATCCCTCCTGGAGCAGGAGGGGAAGAATTTATTTCACAGTTGCTTTGTACCTGTAGAGAAGCTTTGGCACCGCATCTTAACTACACCTGGAATGCTCCTGTGAGGCACTGAAGGTGCTCTGGGGGATCATGCAGTGTTAATACAAACATATTAAGAAAATAAATGAGGAGCTGCTCCTGTGAGCTGCAGTAACATCTCATGCAGTCCATTACAGACTGCTAAATTCAGGGAAAATCTTGAATTTTCATCAGAAACAACCAAAAGGTCAGCCTTTCTTATGGGATTTCAGCCATTTGAGTGCCCTTTTGAGCTACAATCTTGAAATTAGGAATAATTCATTCATTACAGACTGCTGATTACAGGAGGGGAGGGGGGAGGAAACAGAAATTTGACATTTCTTTCCAGTTCACCAAAAGGTCAGTCTACTGATTTACAAAATTTATATTAATTTTAACTCTCTGTCACACTGGGCACGAATCATCCAATTTGGAGAAATTAAGGTCATTTAAGGTCTCCAGTTGCATTTATCATGTAGAATGCAAAAAATGTTATCAAAGGCAAAGCTGAGGGAGACGATGGCCAAAGCCACCCAAATTTGGAACAGCTGCCAATATTTATACACTAAAATGCATTTCAGTTTAAAAAGAACCCAGAGTTTTAAAGCCTCTTCTTGCCACATCACTGCCAGGCACCAACTGCCATTGCTTGACAAGACAGAAAGAAGCTGTAATTCGGGGTGGAACCATCTCTCATGGCAAATCCATCTGTCCTCAAGTCACACTGGGCTCATCTGGGCTCACACCATCACCAGGCACCCAGGCCACCAGGTCCCCTTGCCACCACCAGCCAGCTCACATCCTGGAAATCCTCCACTCAGAGCCTGAAAACACTGAGGGGTGAGGATGAGGAGGAGGATGGGCAGGAGGATGAGGAGGATGGGGAGGAGGCAGCAGCATGGAAGTCACCTCCTCCAGCAGCTGCAGCAGTGTTTCAGAACTGACCCAAAGGTCATGGGGAGGAGGCTGGGAGGTATCTCCCAGGAATTTGGGAAACATTGCCAAGCTGGACTCATCTGGGCTCACACCATCACCAGGCACCCAGGCCACCAGGTCCCCTTGCCACCACCAGCCAGCTCACATCTTGGAAATCCTCCACTCAGAGCCTGAAAACACTGAGGGGTGAGGAGGAAGATGAGGAGGAGAATGAGGAGGAGGATGAGGATAAGGATGAGGAGGATGATGATGATGATGAGGAGGAGGAGGAGGAGCAGGAGGAGGTAGCAGCATGGAAGTCACCTCCTCCAGCAGCTGCAGCAGTGTTTCAGAACTGACCCAAAGGTCACGGGGAGGAGGCTGGGAGGTATCTCCCAGGAATTTGGGAAACATTGCCAAGCTGCAGGGGAGGGCCCAGCCCAGGAAGGCCCTGCTGGGGCTCCCCTGCCCTCGGGACAGCCCCTGCACCAAGCTCAGCCACCCAGCACTGCCACAGCAGAACCAGAGAGAAGCCCAAGGGACCCCTCCCCAAAATGCCCAAAAGCCTGTCAGCCCCTTGCTGAGCCTCAGGAGTGCTGTTACTTGTGAAGAGCTCACTGGGGAGGTTCCCAGCACTGCAGAGCCCACCCTGGGCAGTGGCAGGGGCACCACAGAAGGCTCAAGCTCCTTCCCTGCCTCCCAGAGATGCTCTGCTCAGCAGCTCTGCATCCTTTTTAATAAAAAAGCATTGCAAGGTTTGTAAGGAGCAGCAAGGAGATGGAGCAATCCCAACACCTGATCACCAGGGGATGGCTCCCAAGGCAGGGATAAAGCTCCAGCCAAGGCCCAACCCTCAGCTGGGCCAACTTTTTTAATGGAAACTTCGCTCTTTTAAGATTTTTTTTTTTTTTTTTTAATAAAGGCACACTGATAAAAAAAAAAAAAAAATTGAAAGGAGGCTCTGTTCAGGCAGGAGGGTGCTCCCAAGTGTGGCAGACAGGACCTGTGTGCACTCAGGCTCTGCTGCTTCACACTGATTTCTTACACAGCAGCCTGACAGGATCTTCTGCAGGCAAGGAAAATGAAGGAAACCATCTTGACATTGTGGTAATTTTGTGCTCCAGCTACAACCTCTGCCCATCAAGCCTTTGTCCAACCCGTGTTTGTGCTGTAAGGAGATTTACATTTCGAGCTTCTTAAACACAGAAAGTTGGATTTGACCACTTTCCCTTTGGAAAAAAAAAAAAGGCAGTTCCGTGCTTGGTTCTGTCTTAAAAATTTGCCTTGGTACAAGATTTTAAAATAAATTGCTATTTTCTAAACTATTTGCAAACACTAGTTCCTCTTTGTATTTCATTTCTTCAGGGGGAAGAAAAAAAAAAGAAATCTAAATCCAATCCACAATCAGACATTTGCCTTTTTTTGTTTTTTTCTCTCCTTTTTAATTTAGTAACTTGTGAATTCATGCATTGACCCCGCTGAACAAAGGGCAAAGACTGTTAAATTCCAGAGCCCAGGAGATATTCGGTTACTCATTCAGGGCCTTCCACAGAGTTTCAAAATAAATAAAAATGAGCCTTAGCCAGGAGGAGTGGCAGGTTTGGAAATGACACTTTTTGAAAATTAACAACCGAAAAGGAGAGAAAGGTAAACTGGGAAGAGATTAGCTGCTCGCTGTGCTGTGAGGGAAAGAGGGAGAGTGGGCTGGAACTCATTAGCCCAATTACATAATAGATTGTTTTTGGCCAAATTCAAAGGCAATAAAAGCAGCCAGAGAAATGAACGTTAGGTACCAGCAAAGATGGAGGAGGTGGGGGAAAGAACAAGAAAAGGCTTTTTATGATTTTATTCCTGAGGCTTCTTCCAAAGGTTCCATTTCAGCAGGGAAGCACCGAGCAGAGGCAGGGATTTGGTTAAATAACCAAAATAAAGCTGGGGGTGCCCAACACCACCACTACAGTGGTGGGGAGAGAGAGTGCTGGAACACCAACCAAGGGAGATAACAGAACTTGAAATTTCCCCGCCTTCCCTTCCTCCTGGCCCTGAAAAATCACATTTCGTTGAATTCAAAAGCATTCTGAAATTTTACTAGTTTAGGAAAGATTGAATAAGCATGTAATTAAATTAATTACAGAATCACTGCTCTGCATCCTACTGCAGGAATAGCAGTGAATCAACCAAATGGATTCAAAATCACTTCCTAAATGCTTTCCAGTCAAATAAAACTTCAAGTGCAGCTTCAAACCACTCATGGCACAGTCCACAAAAGCCCAGCCTCTCCATCAGCTTCCTTCAGCCAAACAGGACACGCTCCTAAAGAGCACGACCCGAGCTGGAGGATTTCCTTTCCCAAATAAACAGCAGCTGCTTGGAGCTGGATGCCTCCTGTCCTGCCTGCATCCCCTGCCTGCATTGCATCCCCTGCATCTCATCCCCTGCCTGCATTGCATCCCCTGCATCTCGTCCCCTGCCTGCATTGCATCCCCTGCATCTCATGCTCTGCCTGCATCTCATCCCCTGCCTGCATTTCTTTCTCTGCCCTCATTGCATCCCCTCCCTGCATTGCATCCCCTGTCCTGCCTGCATCCCCTGCCCCCCTGGGCACTGTTCAGCTGCTGTCCAACCCAGTTCCCATGGAACTTGCACCCTGCACAGGATCACAGAATTGTTTAGGTTGGAAAAGATCTCCAAGATCAATCCCAGCCTTTGACTGATCTCTCCACCTTGTCAACCAAACCTGCTTCTTGTCTATCACCCCTGAGCACAAGGAGGAGACAGGGAAAATCCCTCTGCACGTTCAGGGCTGCAGGATGCACACAAAGGGCATGCACTAAGTGAGGATGGCTCCTGGTTGCCACCAGGAAAGTGCCAGCACCATCCCCAGTGCCTCTGCAGGCCCACAGCTGAGGCTCCAGGGTCTCAGAGGAGGGTTCTGTGTGGCTCCACACGGGGAGCTGTGCTCCAGGCTGCAGTAAGACACCCAGTGCTGGCCTACAGGAGAGCATCATTCCCTTTGCTGGGGCTCCCTGAGGTCAGAAGAGCCTCTTTCTCCTCTGTGGGAGAACAGAGGAGCACAACCAGAGGTGGATTAGCTACAAAAGGCACGAGCTGCACCCCAGCCCTGGCAAACAGGAGCCCAGGGGCAGCAGCACCATGAGCACAGCAGTGCAGGAAGCAGGCACAGGCATCCACTCCTCCAGGAAAACAGGAACAGCCTCACCCACGCAGCTGTGGGCAAGGCTGCTTCTGTGAATGCTTCATGGGCAGGCAGGGTCAGCCACCCCTTGGCCAGCAGGGCTGGAAGCTGCCAGCAGCCCTGGATGCAACACAGGGATGCACTGGGGCTGCCCTGCAGCCACCCCCTGCAGCACAAGGCCCAGGGAGAAGCACTTTCATGACCTGGTGGGAGCTCTCCCTCTGGATACTCCCTCCCCTTTCACACAGGAGAATCCAGCAGCTCCTGCTCCCACCACACCTACACTGACCCTGCCAGCTCGGCCCCACAGTGTCCCCATCCAGGTCCTCAAGGCACACAGAGCACAGCGGGGCTGTCACACTGACCTGGGCATGGCCACACACCACTGCTGGCAGCAGCAATCAAACACAAACGCTGACCTGGGGGACGTGGTGCAAATGAAATGAAGGAAGCTCCTCCACCAGCACTGCTGCTTCCAAAGACACGTTCATCCACACCCTCCATGGCTCCAGCAGGGAAGGCAGCTTGCATTCCCTACCCTACCCCAAAATGCCTCAAATGGTGCCAAAGATGGAAACAGCCAAGCAGGGAACACCTGTGGGGCTGCACCCATGGAATGGGTGCTCAGGCAGCAGGACACCAACACCACCTCCTGCTTGCCCAGAGAGAAACACTTACTGAAAAATACAAATAAGAACCCACGTTGTGTTCCACAAGCTGATGGTCCTTTTGTCCACAGGAAACCTCACCGGGTGCCCCCCTGGCCTGTGATCACCCAGGACCCTGATCCTAAAGCAGAGTGACCAGCTGTGAAAGCCAGCTCCAACTTGCTGGGTGTGTGCAGGGCTGAGCAGGAGCAGACACAGGCAGGGGGTTTCTCAGACTCTTGCCACTGCAGGAGGACCTGTACTGACCCCCAGGAAAAGCTGAAGCTCCTGCCAGCACACGCAGCCACACATGTGCTGCCTGACCTGCCCTGCCCTGCCCACGGCCAGCCCAGGAGCCACCAAGAGCTCAGTGATGGGATGGGCTCCAACTGCTCACCCGACCTTCCCTGAGCCCAGGCACGGCTGCAGGAGCAGCAGGACCTCCAGCAGCACCCTGGACATGCACAGAGCTGCTGCTCAGCTGGCAGAGATGTGGGGCACCCAGTGGGCATGAGCTGCTCCCATGCTCTGACACTGGACACAGAGCTCAGCCCCCAAAGGCATTTCTAATTACTGCATTAAAAGGTGTGAAACGCTTCCCTCCCACACAGGCTTGGCCATCCTCAGGGGCTGGGAGCCAAACCTCTCCTCGGCAGAACTAAAGCAGGCTCCAAACCCCCCTTTGAGGTGATGGTCTGGGGCTCTCTGGGGCTTCTGCTCCCCTGGCTCATCCCTCCTCTGCCCGTCACACCCAGACATCAACCACGTGTGCCCATGAAAATGCCATCAAAGATCTTTGCAACACAGCCCAGTTTCCGAGTGAATTGGATAAACTGAGCAGTAAAAAACTGCCAAGGCCAGCTGGGACTGAGCAAAACCTCCCAGAGAAAGCAAAGATGAAATAAATGGGTGAGGATGCCTTGTGCTGACCCTGCTCTGGCGTGGGGCTGGGAGGTGCAACCTCTCCCAGGGAGCTTCTCACAGTTCTGCAGGGGGAAATGTGCAGCACCTGCTGGGAGAATGGGCAGAAACCACTAAAATCAAGCAAACCACTCAAAATCAGAATGGAATTATAAAAAAGATCCAACAGATCCATGCTCTGTGTTAGGAAGGGGTCGAACGTGATCTCAGTTGGCCTTTACACGCAGGGAAATCATCAGCTCAGTGCAAGTTACCAGCAGGAGAAGAAAAGGAAGGGAAGGAATTCTCTGAAAAGGCAAAACAAACAGAAACCACAACTGTGCCATGGAGCCAGCCCTACCACAGTCTGCAGGCTTGGCCATCCTGCCCCATAACTACTTTGGGAGTAGTGAGGAAGGAATGGAAATCCACCAAGTTTCATTTCCCCACTCCTTCATTCCAGCACAACCAGAGGTGGTGCCAAAATCTGTGCCAGGACTGGGACAGAGGCAGGGGAGCACAAGGCAATGGCATTTCAGGCAGAAGCTTTAAGTAACTGTTACTTGAGAAACGGGGTAGAGAGGTACCAAATGTGTTTTCTTAAATATTCATAGTTTATTTAACTTTTCTTATTAATTTATCTTTAACTTTCAAAAAGGCAATTTTTTACACAGTAGCACTTTAAGCCACTAATACCAATTTACTCATTTTTCAGTTGAGCTCCAAAGAACCCCAGTAACAGGGCAAACCCCTCATGTAAATTTAAATGTCCCAAATGTCTCGATAAACCATCAAACACAACAGAGCAGCCACAGGTAGCTCTGGGCACCAACATTTTATGGGAAAAACCCCTAAGATATCTAAGTAGAGTGTGTTTATTTCAAAATTCAAGGAGCAAAAGGTCCTTTACATCCACATCCAGTGCTCAGGGCTGGCAGTCCCTGTCCCATGGAGAAGGAAAGGCAGAGCCAGACTCTGCCAGGCTGAGGACACACTGTCAAATTCCCACAGTAACAGAAAACCCAGCTGGCTCGTTCACAGCCATCCCCAGGGTATCCCAGCAAACAGCAGGGTTTGCTCAGCAGTGACTGTGGCCCCTGGTGAAACTGGGTGCTGCCCTCCATTGTCACCCTGCTGATAAAGAAGTTCCAAAAAAAAAAACAAAAAAAAACAAACAAACAAA
>VWYO01011474.1:5128-24121 GCA_013400275.1 Rhadina sibilatrix
CTGGCCTAGCTTTCCAGACTGCTTGCTCTGGATTTCATCTTGCGAGTTTCCCAAAGGGTTTGCAAATTCAATAGCAATGGTTGTTTTGAAACTCATGTCTTGTCATACCTGTGAGTGGGAAAGGTGGCTGCAACCCCACTCCACAGCTGGTCTTTTTCTTTACAGAACCAGCTACAATGCTGTCATATGAGTGCCTGTAAAATATACCTCCCCTTAAGTGGTTAGGGTTTTCCATTCTGTTGTCCAACAGTTTTTTTCTTCCTGAGAACATATTTCGTCTTCCCACACCCACGCTGGCAATGCTAGTAACTCTGAAAGGGACATTACCTTTTATATTTCAGAAGCTTTCACATTGTACAGACATTTAAAAGTCCTGAAAGTATTAAAGTTATATATAAGGGAAATTCGAGTAACATTATTAATGCCTGTCATTTTAAAGATAAAAGCATTTCCTCAGTCTCCTTGTGATCTGATGGATTAACTGGCATATAAAATTAGTACCTTTCAGTCTTTGATACTAAGTAACATCTCACTGACCTAATTCTCCCCAGAACAACACACAGCCCCGTGAGGGCGTGAATACTTCACAGGGGCCTGATTCTGCCTCAGTGCATCTTAGGACCCCTTGCAGATACGGAGAGGAAAAAAGAAAGATTCTTGAAGATAATGTCTACATATTCAATGTGATATAGGATAAATGCTAATCGTCACTCTCTAACTTTAAGTGTTCACATAACTTGTATTACAAATGATGCAGTATCTTTCCACTGCTCTCTTTTTTCATGCTGGGATGTTTATTGTAAGCATCAAGTATATATGAATGTCCTTGTCTAATTGTGGGTGAGATACCCAGTATCACTAAAAGTGTTACCATAAGGAAACCATTATTATTACACAATATGACTGTGCTACTATTGTTAGACTCTATTATTTCTCAACCCCTATTTTCAGTGATTTTCATAGTAAAATTATCTTTAACGGTAAAATTCTGACATTTGTTCTTCTTAAACCAGCACAAATAAACTGCTGAATAAAATCCACACACTTATTTCAGAACAATGAAATAAAGGAGATATTATGCCTTTTTACCAAGTAAATGCATCTTTCTTCCTCTTTTTCTTTTTTCTTTTTTTTTCTTTCCATTATAAACTCTCAAATAGAGTTTGAATGTAAAGCTCTAAACTTGGCATCTGCAGTTTTCAATGAAGATCACATGCTTTTGGATTCTTGGAAAAAATGGTTAAGCAGCTCTTTATGTACATAGCATATATTATTTTTCCATGCTACTTCATCCAGCTCAATCCTATGGGACACACAGACTGCCTGAGAAATGGGCAATGCTGTTGATTCCCAATGAAACCATTATGAGCAGAGAAATTCTAAGCCCCCAGGGATGTAAAAACTCAAACTTTACATCCCTCCCACCTTTACAATGGCTGGACAGCTTAAGCCTCTCTTCTGTATGAAAGCTTGGGCTTCTCTTCAGCTGAAGACACAGAAACCTGCTTAGACTGCCTTTAATAATAGAGTATGGTCTTAACTCGGTGCTTCCCAAGCTATTTTCCCTAGCCCTTTCTTCCCGCATGAACTCTGTCCCTTGCTTTAATTAGCCCAGTCCAAACCCAGGATATGTTGGTTATCCTGCATCCATACTGGGAGCCAGCTCACATCCTCCCCTTGCTGCTCTCCTGAGCTGGTTTTGCAGCCCCCTGCACTCCCACCATGGTGAGGACAAGCCCTACAGCGTGGGAATAGTTGCTATAATTAAACTGTTTAAAACCAACGAGCCTGAGAGGTTGATTTATGGGGAAAAGCCATAAACTAAATATAGCTTCTCTAAACAATGAATAAGTTGGGATTAATAGTTTTGCAGGAATAAATGCCTTGCATGTTCACCAGAACAAAGAATGTGTAATAAGAAGTGAGTAAGTGAAACTAAACTGGGAAAAAAACCTGACTGTACACCGTGATCTTCTATTTGAGATGACCCTGGGCAAGAAATACCCATCCACTCCTTTGCTTGCACACTGACCTCTACCTTCCTTTTTCCTATCTTCCTTTTCCCATATTTTTCTGCATTTCCTAATTCCTCCAGCTCCTTTTCTTCTCACTCCATCGTCCCTCCCCCTCCTCTGCACATTGCCTTTGGCTCAGCCAAGGTGAGGATGCTCCAGCTGGATGGTACAGGCAGGGGTTGTGGAGCCACCTGTGCCTGCCTCCTCCATGTGATACTGGAGTGTCTCTTCAGGCTCTCTCATGAGTTGGCAGCTGTCCTGGTGCTGGCTTCTTGATAGTCATTATGGGATGACAAATACACAGTGCTCTGTTGATAGATCTAAAAGGCTGGAGATTTCTTGAGGCAGGTGTTGTGAGGCCTAATTTTACCAGCATTAAATGCCAGGAGTGTTTGGGGGTTTTTTTGGTTTGTTTTTTTGTTGTTGTTTTTGTTTTTGTGTGGGCTTTTTTTTTGTTTTTGTTTTGTTTGGTTTGGTTTGGTTTGGTGTTTTTTTTTTTTTTTTTTGTGGGTTTTTTTTTTTTTTTTTTTGTTTTTTTTTTTTTTTTTTTTGGTTTTTTTTTTTTTTTTTTTTTTTTTTTTTTTTTAGGTTTTTTTTTTTTTTTTCTTTATGAGCAATAAATTGCATTGTTTTAAAGCAGGAAGTCTACATTAAAAAGCTGTGTAAAATAATTACATTGTAGCCAACACTCCAGGCTTTTCTAATTAGGTCATTTGGAAAAAAGATGACCTTTTACTTTCTGTGCTTCTTTTCTAGGGTCACATGTTTCTAATTATCATTTGTATTTTACTTTGCTAAAGCTGTTGACAAGCTGTTACTCTGTGTGCGTGTGTGTATTTGTGTGTCTGTGTGTGTCTGTGTGTGTCTCTGCCTGTCTGTGTTTTGGTTTGTGTGAGAGAAAAAAGGAGGGCAAAAAAGAGAAATGGTACACATGCTACACAAGAGTTGTTGTTTGTAGGAGTCCAGCAGTATGAAAGGACACATGTACTAATTTTAAGCTGAGAGCGGCTGGATCTACGGGATGAAAATACCCAAATGAGTTTTCCAGTGTTTGTGTCCTTTTCAGCCAGCTTCCCTTCAAACTTGTCCAAACTTGTCCAAAGACTCTTCATGAATATTTGTGCTCTCTCAGGCTGAACATCATATGAAACAGACAGAGCAAATAGTGAGTGGTTCTTTGCCTTCCTTACAAATGCAAGTTGGAAAGTGAATGAAGAGATGACTCTATGACTGGGGTCAATACTGAAAGAAAAATGTTTAAAAAAACCCCCTAATTATTTCTCTCTATATACTTTGAATATAGAAAATCTGCCGTTAGAAGCAGAGAGAGATTATAATTGCTCACTTCATAGCAGGTCTTACAAACAGCCCTGATAATGAGCACAAGTGTAGACCAACCTGAACTTCTTGCAGAACAATAAGAAAATATAATAACGTGCCTTGACCTCTGAGGGCTTTGGTCCTTTCATGTCTAACAGCACAGAGACACAGAGCAGCTGTGTGGTTATGAGCAATGTGTGGCAAGGGCAGCAAGCAAGGTCCTGAGCACTGAGTCTGAATGGACATGAAACTCCA
Organism: Rhadina sibilatrix; assembly: GCA_013400275.1. Lineage (NCBI taxonomy): Eukaryota > Metazoa > Chordata > Aves > Passeriformes > Phylloscopidae > Rhadina > Rhadina sibilatrix. Next base: position 8,719 of record VWYO01011474.1, read on the forward strand.
GGCAGGCATTTCTGGGTGCAAATGGCAGTGGCAGAAGACAAATGCTCTGCTTGGAGGAGGTATGAGAGCTTGTCTGGAGGAACAGAGCTATGGCCACCACTTTCTGCTTCAGGCACAAGGATGTCACTGTGAAGGTGCGGGTGGTCTGGCTACTCTATAGGGAGTGTTTGCCTATGGTCTGGGGCTCCAATAGAATCACGGCAGTTTTGGGATGAAAAAAGAGGGAAAAGCATCTTTGGGAGATTTTGTTGAAGTAGACATTGTGTACAACAACTACTTTAAGCAACAATACTGCAACTTCTTTGCACTAGAACTGTACTTCTGATTTCATTGGCTAATTCTACTTGAAAATAAAAGATGCTGCTTTGGACAACAGACCCATACATGACCTTTGGAACTGGGCCACTGGCTTGTCTGAAAGGAAAGGTTTGCACTGTATTTGCTTCAGCTGGGTGTTTAGTCCTTAATTAGCATCTGATCTATTATGTTTTCCTGTGTAAACTCTGGTAGGTAGTAGTAAATTTAGTGGTGCAATGAACTGTTAATAATTTAAAAGACCTTCTGACTTAGTGTAGTGATTCATTGGGCATTTGTGGTTATTTCATTTGTACAGTAACTGGAAAATTCATGTTATGATTTGTTATAGGAAAAATCTGTTTATAAAGAAGACAGAAAAAGGAAAAGAGCTCTTATCTGCTAGCACTGCTTAATGAAAATAATGTTACCATTTCATGTGAAAGGGAGAGAGCATATATTATTTTAGGAAGGTTCATGAAGCAATTCATAACGAAAATGCAATTTTATTAATTTTTATTGAGAATGTATTTCATGGGTAAAAAATAGGCCATGCAGCAAGAGAACAGGCAAGTGACTGTTCTAGTGAATGGCCCTGATTCAAAAAAGCACTGAACAGGTGCTGGATGTTAAACTTGATTTTTTGGATGTCAGTTTTGAAACAAGGTACCAATATTGCACAGGCTTCCCAAAAGCAATCTGAAATGTTGCTATGACAGTTTCCACGATTCTTTACCTCTTGGCTATCTGTAGGTGGATTCCAGGAAGAGGCACAAACCAGCATTTATAGAAAAGTAAGTTGCCTAAAAAGTGGTGTAAAATGGAGCTGGCTTTTTTTTTTTTTTTTTTTTTTTTTTTTTTTTTTTTTTTATAAGATTTCTTTGTGTTNGATTATCTCTGTGTACACACACACAGAGGCACAGACACAAATAAGTGTGAATCATTAACTTTCACTTGAATTTTCTATCTCCTGGTGCAAGACCTGCCATCAGCATTTCAGCATTGTGTGGGTCTAGGAAGGTATTTCATGCATGGCATGAACATCTAGCACAGGTGTGCAAATGCTGTGGCACTTACCTTGTGGTCGTCATTTACAACCCTTACCCTGCTGCATTCAGGTTCAGTTATGTAACATCTGTACTCTTTGTGCTTGGCTGCTTGGGTAAACACCTTGATTTCAAAATGAAAAAGAACAGACAGACATATTTTCCTGAAAAGGTTTTACTTAATACAGCAGAATGGCATAACCAAGCTGAAATCCAACCAACTGTATCACAAACACACACAAAATAATTCTTGGTCTGAAAAACACTTTTGAAAATTGCTTCAAAAGTAAGGCTAGTTATAGATCTCCAGCCTGGAGCAATTAGTTCCATTTTACTAAGTAAAATAAAATCATTAGACATATCACACATCATTTGCTTTGTTTATCTTTGAGATTAACAGAAAGATTTTGTTGGTGATCAACCAGTGCTTTGGGGACTTCTGTTGTGAGCAAATTAACACACTGCTGATGTGGTCCACCTATGCTGTGTGTCAGACTGCACAGCTGTCATGCACAATCAGTTCAGTACAAATCTCCAGTTGAAGGCAAATGAAATTACCAGGGCCACCTGCATGCTTAAGGGGAATCACAGGTTCAGACCTTTCATTCATTGTGGTGGTTACTCACATGAGGTCCCATTCAGACCCAAATTCATTGTCTGCCTAGCAAAGTAAGAGCAATTATACTCTGCAAGTGTAAGAGTACACTCTTGGTGGACAGATGCCTATAAACTCTGACCAGCCTTGAGCCCGGGGTCCCTTCCAACCCAAGTTATTCTGTGATTACCCAGGTTTGCAGGGCCCTGTACCTTCATACCCAAGCCAGCTGTGTGTGCCTTGAATAGCTGTGTTTGCCCACGCAGCTCCTGCACTGCCCCCCTCCCCACACCAGCTCAGCAGCAGCTTGTTATCACTCCTGCCATCTCAAGATATATATGAGTTACAATTAAACAAATATTTTATAACCTGAAAGGAGTATGAGCAATACTTCTGGTCTCTGCTTTAGTTGTTGTGTCAGAGCCTTTCTGACAGTGTTACCTATATGATGCCTTGCCTTGAGGAAATACAGTAAGTAATAAGATGTTCTTGAGTTTGTAACTAGGTTTGCTGAATATCTTCCAAGTCTTCTCTGCTCTGTTTCCTACAGGAAAGCAGCAACACATACCCATAAGAGAGACTACACGATTTAAAAAAACACCAGAAAATCTGGAAAGAAATTGTTAAATTGACCTACATACTAGCAATATTGCTGACCAGATTATTTAAAAGGCTAAAAGACTGCAGATGTCAAATCCATATATGTATCAGTAAAAATGATCATGATAATCACAGCTTATAAAATAGAGCTGGAATGCTTCATTAGGTACTGACAGCTTCTAAACCATGTTGTCACTTTCTGAAAACATGTCACAGTGGCATTTATTATTTTTTTCCTGGGTATGGAGAAAAAGAAATAGAGAATTGCACTGTGAAGGGTGGATGAGCTGAAAGCAAATCAAAAAGGTCTCTTTTTTGAGCCAATGGTGAGATCATCATTCCCTTTCAGCAAAGCAGAACAATGTATTAAATAAAACTGCTCTTAACCTGTTGGACACTTGAATCCCTTGGGTTTCTTGTAGTTATTCTATTGAAAAGAAGGCTTAAGAAGTACGGATTTCGACAGCTTTTCAACTGCCTGTGTCTCCAAGTAAGGAAAAGTAAAATTTAAAGGTAAAGTGAATTCACTGCTACTTTCATATTACAGTAACTTCCATTAGAAATAGTTTCCTTTTAAAAACTATTTGGCTTTTAAATTTTTTTTTTTTAATTTTTTTCTGAAGAATTTTTTTTCCAGTATGGTTTAACTGATAGTTTTAAAGATACAGAATAATCTGTATTTCTTCAATGTAAAGACCCATTCCATCTTTACAGGGGTAGTTCCTAGAAAGAGAGGAATATTTCACTCAGAAACAAAAAAAAAGGTATATGCTTGTGGTAAAAATATGTCCTTATGTAGTCAGAAGAAGTGATATGCACCTAAGAACCATATTCAAAATGTGTTTTAAGTGATATTTTAACAATGGCTGGGAATACTTCTGCATAGCTTAATAATGCTGTCTTTCATGGAAATGCCTTAAAATTAGATTCCCAGGCTGAGTCTATAGATATGCAGTACACAAGTAAATCCACCAAACTGACCTCTGAAGTCCATCCAGTGTGGGATTTTTCCAGCACAGTCAACTTTTCAAGTAAGTGTAAAAGCCTGATGAAAGTGGTCTATGTAACAATTTTCCATCTGTTATATGTAGCCACCAAAATATTTCACTCTGTAATATGCAGAAATCATGTCTGCTCTGGATTACACCTCTTTTATTGTTGCATAAGGATTCATAAGTATTCCTCTTTCTTCTTCTTCTTTGTGTACTTTATGATCACCACAACATTGCTCTGCCCTGGGAAGCAAGCAGAGTGAGATCCAGAGTTTCCACATTGGGGTATATATAATACTCCTCATCCAGATAGAGGTGGTGGCAGGGAGACTTCAGCTATGTTTGCACCAGAAATACTTAGACTGGATCCAATGCTAGCAGTAAGGATGAGAATAAAATTACTTACCTGTGATGTGGTCAGGGGTCATATAAGAGCCAGATGAGATCATCTCATATTTTAAGCTATTAAATGAAAAAGAGGATAAGATTTACTTATTAAGTTCATTTCCTAATCATTCTTTTAAGTTTTTAATGAGTGACAAACTGACTCTGGATACAAATTTATGATTTCCCAAAATAACAATTTGATTGGTTTGAGTGATGTCTTGCATCAAGTAATCACAGTTAATTTTGCTTCTGAAGCAATTTGACTTTGCCAGTCTATCACATCTTCCATGTGCACAGCTGTATTTCCATGGCTGTGTCCCTGTTCTTTGTCTAGTGTAACCCCCAGAGTCCAGAAAGAGTTTCTTCTCCAATCTTTCTTCCTGTCCTCTGCATGGACCCCCTTACAGACACCTGGCGGCCCATTTGGCTATTTTCTTCCCTTTATCTGAGCTGCCTTGTGCTATAACCAGTGACATTCAGCCACACTGAAGCCTCAGTTTCTTAGCAGGATGGGAAAGTAGAGGTAATTAAATTGAGAGCAGAAACAGATGATGATTGTAGGATGACTTTTTTCTTCACCACCATCTCTGTTAAGTAACTAAGCAAAGATCAGGACACTGTGCCTAGCCACTTTCTTGCTGGCATGTATGATAGAGAAGAAAGAAAGGACAGATGGGGTGCTCCTGGCTGAGTGAGACTAATCTAACAAAGGGAGTTCATCTACGTCTCTGCACTTCCTTATGTAACCATGTCTTTAGCAAAAAAATAGCATCAACATCTATCTTGTCTTGTACCTGGAAGTACTGAAGTCACAGTTTTCCCCTTTGATGCCAAAGTCAGGCCTGTAAACTACTGTTACACACCTAAATAAATGTGGTTCGCTTTGTGCAGAACAACCTTAAGAGAGGAAGGTGTGTAACATTTCAGACAAGGTCCTTGCATCAAATTCTCCTATGCAGACAATTCCCTCTCCATCACCCTGGGTCTGACTCTGTGTATGCACGTGTGGATGAAGGCTGCACTAAACGGGGAGGCAGAGATGAAAGAGTGACAGCAGTGCTGTTGGGAAGGGGAATGAACCTATTACAAAGGAAAAGTGAAGTCATAAACCACTCTGTAACAATGGCAGCGGGCTGGCTCAGAAACATGGATGGAGTTGGCTGACTCGCAGCACAAAACCAGCAACTGCTCACCAGATGTGCTCAGCTGTATGCGTGCTACCCCCTCTCTGTGCACAGCCTGTCGCATACCCCGACTGCATCGCTTGGAGCGGGCTGTGAGAAGCAGAAGGGAAGGCCAGAGCACAGTTGACATTTTTCCATTTTACTGTTTGTTTTATATCCTCCCACTCCTCATTTTTCTCATCCTACACTCTGGTGCTGCATACTGATGAGAAAATACTTGGTTCAGACCCAGGCAGTTATTTTTGGTTATTAAGGTTGGTGCTGGCTGCCCAACCTACACTTTCTAGCTTGCCAGAGTTGCATAGGGCTGTTGGTTTTGCATTGTCAGCATTTAGGGGTATATTTAAAAGTACAATTTAAAAATATATTCTGAAAACAAAATATGCACACACAAATATACATGTGATATACAGATACATACATAAGCGTGTGTCTAGGTACAGATAAATGCACATACAGAGCCTTCCTTCCTGTACATTGAATTAAGTTAAAGAAACTGCCCTTTGCCAGGTTTCACAGATCTCCTCCCCTTTCCAGGTCACATGAGCAACATTTGTAAAAAGAAAGGAAAATAACGAAGGTGATGAATTAAGAGACCATGCTGTTGGAAGAGTGTGCAACAGGAGATAAATGGTATTACAGGAGGATATGTTTTTCCCCACTCGGAAAGTGAATTACAGAATCAATTAGGTTGGAAAAACAACTCTGTGATCAAGTCCAGCCTATGGCCAATCACCACAATGTCAACTAGACCACAGCCCTAAGTGCCCATCTCTTCTTAAACACTTCCATTGGTGGTGACTCCATTGCCTCCCGGAGTAGCCCATTCCAATGTCTAATCACTCTTTCTGCGAAGGGTTTCTTCCTGATGTCCAACTTAAATCTCCCCACATCTTCTGTGAGGTCTTCTGTAGGTTAACACCAAAATAAATTAGGGAAATAACCTGGGAGGAAATTATTTGAACATGAGCTTTCTCCTAATTGTTTCTAGATAACAAAATTTCAAGAAAACTCCAGTCAGTAAATGGGGCACTCAACTTCCCTGCTAGACAACATGTTCAGCTTCCTTTCCTATAACCAAAAAGTAAACCATTTCCCAGGCACAGGTCTGCTCAACATCTTTGCATTCCTTAGGTCAGCTCTGACTGAAACTCTCCCTACTGCCAACACAGAGGGACTCATACTGCAGCTGAGATTCAAGCTGAGTTTTAGGTTAATGCTTGTCACTGTTCTTCCCCGGTGGGAGGAGAAGGGTGAGGAGTAGGTACATTATATTGACATACCATTTAGACCATGGTGCATTGGTCTTCCGCTCCCGATTTTTGTCATAGGGGTTGAGTAGTTATGACCAATGAGACAAGTATCACAGCAGAGAGAGCTATGATATCTTGTGACATTTTGCATTTATTCCAGTTACTAGTATGCTGGACCTTGAGATAATATCCAGGTAATTTCCTTGAAAAAAATTGGGCCAAAAGCTACCAGGTTGCTAGGTCCTTTTTCTCTATTGGAGATGATTGCTGCACCCACCCTGGGCTTGGTGGCAGAGCATACAGTTGTGTTAGGAAGTTAACAAAGCTGGCTGGCAGTGAGCTCAAGCAAAAATATGCGCTAACCTCTTGCTGTAACTCATGCTGTGATTTGTTTTAGGTAAGCTGTCTCAGGAAAACCTTGTTGAGAGCTCATTGCTATTGCCAACTTCCTTCTACAGTCAAGGAACAACTGTGTTACTTCTAAAATTGCAGACTGCCTTTGCAAGCCTGGATGCTGGCAGGAGCACAGTCTTTCAGATATCTTGCTTTAGGAAGTCCTGTGGTGGCCAAGATGCTCATGCTGGTGTTTTCTGTGCCCCCCAGATAAAGAAGCATGCCGGGGATGCCTGTGTTGGCAGCTGAGCATTAAGATTGTCGTGGTTTAGGCGTCTTGCTGGTCTTCTTTCAAAATTTTCTGTGCTACATACCCAAGGATCCTCCGCACTGGGGTGTGTCAGTCACTTCATATCATAGTGCATGAATCAAAAGGCATCTCCACTTGCCCAGGAGCTATAGTGTATGACAGCTGTGACAGCAGCTGAGGCTCTGTCCTCCCGGCTGTAGGAAAAGGGCCTGAAAAAGGGTCAGCAGATTTATATGGAGATGTGGTTGTGATGCTCATCCCTTCATGTAGCAGATGAGGGGTTTTTTTTGCTTAACATTTTGAAGCCAGAATTTGGCTCCTCACTCTGAAGAGAATCTGGTTTGATGGCCAGTGTACCATGAGAGTTGTGGGAAGCAGAGCAATTAGCCCTTGGAAACAACCACAACCATCCAGAAAGACTGGGTCTGAGCTGGGAATACACATGTGGGTGCCAGTGAAATGGGTTGAATGAGTAAAGGTATCCAAAACACCAGACTCTGGAGTCAAAGAAATTCCATATTCTCCCCATTTGTCTCCAACCTGTAACAGTCTCTGCCCAGAGCAATCCTGAAAAGACCCCCATGCCTGTAAATACCAGCAAACCAAGTACACTAAATCTATGCATGGCTATTTTTGGTAAGCTAAAGGAAAAATAGCAGCTTACACTGGGAAAGCCTAGGAGTCTGCCAAGGCCATGATGTAAAGCTTTCCAAGTGAATGCTGTGGCTGAATCAGTAAAAGCATGTCTGAGTCAGGATCCGCTGTAAGACCTTGTCTTCTGAAATTCAATCCCTCTTCTCTCACAGAGAGGTAATATTTCATGCTGTTTAACCCTTTGTTCCCAGCAGAGAAGTGAGCATTAGAGCTTCATAATTCAAAAACTTCATTTAATTTAGGAGGAAATGCTTTGTTTATTATTCAACATTTGCCTACTAACAACGAAGCCAGAATCTACTAACGAAGCCAGAAATTCCCAAAGGAGAAATAATGAAAACCACTGTTATTTTGCTAGTCTTTTTATTTTTAAATCACATCAGTGTATTCTTGCACAACAGTCATAATCAAATAGATGCTAGCTCAGAAAATGCAACAACTTTGAAAAATAGATTTCCATATTTTCCCTTCAAGTTCTGTTTTGTATCTATCCCCGTTCAACTAGGCTTGTGGTTGATTTTCTTCTTCTGTAAGATGTAGTTGGGGTTGTTCACAGGGTTACCCCAAAAAAGAAGGGATTCAGTAGCAAAGAATTTTTTCACATTGCTGGAACAGAAATTATTTCCCTGGCCTTCTGCCTAGTATCTCTGCAATAAAGGTGATATCAGGAACCTACCTGATTTTGGAACTTTTATGCAAAATACAAAATCTCTTTCCTTAGTGAAAGTGATTTTCAGATTCCTAGTATCTCCCTGGGAGAAGGTTTATCAATGAAGGAATGGTTAGTATTAATAAACTATCTGAATTACACAGCTGGTCTTTGTTTAAGGAACATCAACGTCTCTCAGTGGACATCATGATACTGAGAAAAAATGCACAAGAATATAATCTTTGTAAATAAAGAGAGATTTGAGGCTAATGCTAAGAAACCTCAGCTTGCAAATTTTATGTATCTGAATGACTCATCTGACCACAATGTGTGTGCAATGTGCTTCACTCACCACATAACTGGCAACAAAACAGATTTTTTTTTTTTTTTTGTAATGATCTAGATAGTCTTCTTGATCCAGTCTTGGGTGCTGATGACCTAGGAGCTAATTCATAATGTATTCAAAAAAATTTGAAATGCAAATATTAATAGTTGCAGGAAATTAGGAAGCTGATCAAAGCCTTTTCAGCCCTGAAGCAGAAAAACTCATTATCTATGCTGTCCACACCAACTTCTGAGATGTTGTTGAAATGCACTTGCTTCAAAACTTCTATGCAGTCTTGTGGCTCCTGCATTGGAGGTCAGAATGAATTGGACTGTCCTGTATATCCAAATAAAGACATGGATATGAGCAGGTATGAAAAAGATTTTCAGTCTTTGTTTGTGGAATGGTACTTTTAGAGCAAAGTGATTAAAAATTGCAGGTTCCATTGATTTGCCTCTTCAAATTACTGCTGTCATTTCAGAACAGCTGTGATTTTGTCAGCTATATATGTGAGATTTTCTAGGGTAATAGAAAAGTCTTTGGAACTCAAAGTCCTTTCATGTTTCATGCTGGCTATCTGGGAGACCTCAGTGCTTCAAGTGCTGGTTCTAGTTTGGAAGAAATTAGTTTATGACAATAATTTAAAATACCATAAAATATGAAGGCACTTTAGATGTAATGACATTTGGTGCTTCCAAAACTGTTGCCTGAGGTGCCTGTGGTCCTGTCCTTTCTGCACCCCTGCTTGCTGTAGAGGTTGATGGGACAGGGATGCAGTTCCTGCTCCCCCTCCATCTTCTCCTGAAATTTTCACTTAACATTGACTGTCTTGGGGTGCTTAAGTCAGGGAATTGGTGTGGGTGTTGGTTTGCATTAGAGATGTAAACTGAAATAAAGTTGTATTATAATGAATTACTGCCTCCCATGACAACTGTTTATTCCCTTCAGTTGTCTTTCTGACGTTTCTCTTGCAGAGGCCAAGTTAACTTTTGGGGCATTTTAACCATCTTTTACTTTCCTCAGCCACTGGAGAGCTCTCCTGTTGCTGCTTACTCTCCTGAGTTTGGTTTATTTTTTTTGCATTTGAGGCTACACTTTTGACCCAAGCAGGTTCATTGTTTGTTGCTCCTCCAAGAATCTGCTTTATGGCTTTTCACTGGGGGAATGGCACTGACACATATTTCCTTCCAGCAGCATCCTGTTCAATTAGTGCTCTATGACAGGTTGCAGTCCCTACTCAGCAGCAGCTGGAGAGTTGAAATATAAGCCTGCTTTTTTCCTTGGTAGTCCTACAGAGGCTTCTCCATCAATATCTGAACCTCTGGTGAACACTGAATCTCATTCCCTGTTCATTTGCATTTTATGTGTAGCATCTTACTTTGCATTCATCTATATTTATGATACATCACAGTGTACAGGCAACTCCTTTCAGAGTAATTTTCTTGATATCATTAGCCTCACTGGCAACTTGTTAAATGAATAGCAAAAGGCTTTAGGAGGATTCAAATAACAATTAGATAATGATGTCTACAAGAATAACATGACATTCTGTAGCTAGACAAGGGAACAGAAAGTGGTGCTGATGATATTAAAAGAAGCATGTTTTAGGTGAATATCCAGAAGTTTAAGAGATTCTCTAAACCAGCTGAAGTGCTATGAGGCCTCACAGACCCTTTATCTGCCCACAGGGCCCCATAATAGATTTTCTATTCCTTGATCTCAATGTTTTTCACTTTTCCAATAGTTCTAGGCCCTCCAGGATGTCTGCTACTACTCTGTCCTGGAGCTGCTCTCCTTTCCCAGCTAACCCCTCTGGTACACTTGGCTGCAGTTTTTAGAGATGTCAGAGGAGAGGCTGGAAGGAAGGATACCCAGCTCTGTGCCAAAGCTCAAAGTGACTTCAGACATGTTGCCTTGTGCTTGGCAAATGGGATTTATAGGATAGTCATTACCAGCTTGCTTAAAGTAAATTCAGTGGGAAGCAGGACAAGGGATCCGAGCCAGGCACTCCTTCTCAGACTGGGTTTAAACAGCTTTACAAGGAGGGCAGAGCTGCTTGTAATGNTGCTTTATGGCTTTTCACTGGGGGAATGGCACTGACACATATTTCCTTCCAGCAGCATCCTGTTCAATTAGTGCTCTATGACAGGTTGCAGTCCCTACTCAGCAGCAGCTGGAGAGTTGAAATATAAGCCTGCTTTTTTCCTTGGTAGTCCTACAGAGGCTTCTCCATCAATATCTGAACCTCTGGTGAACACTGAATCTCATTCCCTGTTCATTTGCATTTTATGTGTAGCATCTTACTTTGCATTCATCTATATTTATGATACATCACAGTGTACAGGCAACTCCTTTCAGAGTAATTTTCTTGATATCATTAGCCTCACTGGCAACTTGTTAAATGAATAGCAAAAGGCTTTAGGAGGATTCAAATAACAATTAGATAATGATGTCTACAAGAATAACATGACATTCTGTAGCTAGACAAGGGAACAGAAAGTGGTGCTGATGATATTAAAAGAAGCATGTTTTAGGTGAATATCCAGAAGTTTAAGAGATTCTCTAAACCAGCTGAAGTGCTATGAGGCCTCACAGACCCTTTATCTGCCCACAGGGCCCCATAATAGATTTTCTATTCCTTGATCTCAATGTTTTTCACTTTTCCAATAGTTCTAGGCCCTCCAGGATGTCTGCTACTACTCTGTCCTGGAGCTGCTCTCCTTTCCCAGCTAACCCCTCTGGTACACTTGGCTGCAGTTTTTAGAGATGTCAGAGGAGAGGCTGGAAGGAAGGATACCCAGCTCTGTGCCAAAGCTCAAAGTGACTTCAGACATGTTGCCTTGTGCTTGGCAAATGGGATTTATAGGATAGTCATTACCAGCTTGCTTAAAGTAAATTCAGTGGGAAGCAGGACAAGGGATCCGAGCCAGGCACTCCTTCTCAGACTGGGTTTAAACAGCTTTACAAGGAGGGCAGAGCTGCTTGTAATGAAGTGTTAGCAGTCTACAGTGGAGTTGTACCCACAAAACTGTTTGTGACAAACTCCTGAGCAAAGTCCCAGAATCATAGAACAATTTAGATGGGAAAAGACCTCTAAAATCATCAAGTCCAAACACGAACCCAGCGCTTTCAAGCCCACCACTGAACCGTGTCCTTAAGCACTACATCTGCACATGGTTTTGAAGATTTTCTGGGGATGATGCTTCCACCATTGGCCTGGGCAGCCTGTGCCAAGACTTGCCCACTCTCTTAGTGAGGAAATTTTTTCCTAATATCCAAACTAAACCTCCCCTGGCTCAGCTTGTGGTTGTTTCCTCTTGACGTTTCACTTGTCACCTGGGAGCAGAGACCAAATCCCACCTGGCTACAGCCTCCTTTCAGGTAGTTGTAGAGAGTGAGGTCTCCCCTGAGCTTCTTTTTCTCCAGACTGAGTACCCCAAACTTCTTCAGCAGCTCCTTGTAGTACCTGTGCTCCAGACTCTTCTCCGGTTCCATGTTAGTCCTTGCCCATTTGTGCTACTTAGCCATTGGAGCTACGGATGGTTTTATTCAGAAGGAAACAAAGTTTATTTCTCAAGTGGGAAGCTACTGCAAACCTTAGCTGTTTTTTAGAAACAGCTAGAGAAAAAAATATGTGAATTCACTCTGGAGAGGTGAGAGTCTTCATCACATGAATATCTGATGTCAAATTCTGAGTGTTCATCATATTTTGGTTAAAAATTTCATGAAAAGATTTAATCTTATGATCGTAAATTAGCTGGAAGATATTTTTAAGTGGATAAGCCTGCTTCCAAGCTCATGTGGATCCCTCAAGGAGACCTTTTCATCACAAACCTGCTCGGAGCTTAATTTGCATGAAATAATGGGGGTAATGACAGCCTATGCACTGCAATACATATGTATGCAATTGTTCAAGTAGGAGCACCAAGATCATCATGAAACATCCAAAGCACAGCTTTGTGGACAGGGACAATGGAAAGAGGAACCAAACAGATAGTAAAGCATTCACCTTTGACACTTTCCACTGGTGAGGATGAGGGACTAGATTTTTTGTAAAGATACCTAATCAGTCAAGATAGAAATGATTTCACTGGCAGAAACATTTGACAAAGAGTTCTTCAGAACCTTCTGAGATGTTTGACTTAATATAAATACATATAAATATTTAAAAATATGATATATATGCTTAAAGAAGTTGTCTCCCATTACAACAGTTTGTCTGGTTGGACCAGAAAAAGCAACAGGACATGGTTCTTTAAAGGTGTTTGCTGGTTGTCCATCTGCTATGGTATAATTCATGTGACAGAAAAACTTGTCAAGTCAGCTTCTTCCTCGTCTAAGGGTAAATTGGAAGCAAAGCTCTAAACTGTTTGTATGTGCTCAGGAAGGAAAAGGGGATGAAAATAATACCTCCTGAAATAATATCTCCTCTTCCGCTTTTCAGGAAAACACAAATAGAGATCAGATCCCTCTCCAGCAGGTGGAATGAAACCAAATAAAATACATCTCTACTTATAATATGGAGCCACAGTGCTACAGAGGGCTAGAAGTACACCAGAAAAAATTGCATAATCCGTATAGGCTGGCCCTTCTGACTGTTCATCACATCACATCACATCACATCACATCACATCACATCACATCACATCACATCACACTACACTGATTACTGAAATCATAGAATGAAACTTTTTTTCCTTTTGGAAGCAGGTAAAAATCTAATCAAGTGTTCTAATAGTTTAATCTGACTGCTGCCAAACTCACCTGGTTATAGAATTTCCTAGCAACAGGTGAGGATGGGTTTGTGACACAACAACTATGTCCTAATGATGTACACGGAAACAGTTCTTTTTGAGGTTATAGAGCAGAATCTCTTGCAGTTATTACAACACTTAGTATGACTCACTGCATTCTGGAGGATTTTCCATAATGGAACAAATGAACAGTGATGACAAAAAAATTGCTTTACTTAATTTTTGGGTGGAGAAAAGGAAAGAAAATGAGAATAAAGGTGTTTTTGGCAGTATAAATAAAAATAAATAAAATTCAGAGCTTCTTTTTCTTTTTCATTTTCTTTAATCATTTAACTTTCATTTATTTTATGATTCTCTATATAGATGTATAACATTGTGCCAATGTACATATGACTTCTCCACTGACTCTGAATCTCACTGAATTACACCATAGTTTCTTGGCATAAAGTTCATACCTCCCACCACAATTTTGTGAAAAAGAGTGTCTTCTATCTTACTGTACTACTGCCAAAGTCACAAATCAAGCAATATGCAAGGTGCTCCAAGATTATGAAATTGTAACTACTGTAAAATGGAGAGAAAATATCTAGGCTGAGTTTCTTAAATGATTAACTTTGCCTGTTCATTTAGGACATTTTCTTAATTTCTTTGTTCTATGATGCCTGCTAAAAAGACATTTATGCTTAAAGAGCTTAACCATTAATTCTGACATATTTAAAAACTCCTGAAGCTGCAGCCTTAAACAACACACCAAACAGCTCACTATGAACAAACATCTTGTAAGCTGCCAATGTTGCTACTGATACCCAAACCTTAACAAAATTTAACAGCATAGTTTTAAATTCTGGTAAAGAAGGTTTTTGCATCTGAGCAATGTTAGTTAAAGGTTAGACAGCTGTAAGTGTGATAAATGTGTCTTTGTTACAGGCGGTTGCATCAAAGGAATCTCACACAGGACTGAACATCTGCAAGTGCTGTAGCAAATATCATTCATGTGACAGACCAACTAATTTGCTGCAGTTATTCCAGGAAGATTTTACATCCAGATAGCTGAAGTTTCGGTATAAAATGTAATTTACTGCTGAAATGCCCAAGGAGGAAACTTCACAATTCAGTTGTGCCTATTGAGCCTTTGCCAAATACCTCAGGTCCTTAAATAATCGGGCCAAATCTCCATCTGGTGTAAATTAGCACACCTCCACTGGTGTCAGTGGAACGATTATGATTTACACCAGAAGAGAGTATAAGCATCTGTGTTTATTCATGCAAAATAAATGATTTCACAGAATGATTATGAAACAATTAAGCCTGGCATTTACTGGCATCATGTAACTGCGTGTCATCCTGAGTACCTGCAAACACAGGCAGTTACATACAGAGGGTACTCAGGCTGAATATTGGGCTGAATTCACAGCAGATAACTGAAGCATCAGTGACACAATTCCCTGCTGAAATGAAATTTAATGAGGATGATGGAGAGAAATAATTCTGCAGTCTACCTTTTTCTTCTCTTAATTTAATGCTTGGTGCAAAGTTAGAGTAAATTAGTCAATTGATTGTGTCTCTTTCCACCTTTTTTCCATTAATAGTGAACGTAGAATGAGTTAATTCTTACAGATAGTGTAGAACTGTAGAACGGCTTTTAGACAATGCAGACAGATGGACAGTCTCTTCCCTTAAGCCTTGTTAAACTAATAAGCTATAACATTAATGTTTTAAATTCAAATAGCATTTTATCATCTACTGCCTCCTAGTTTACACTTCAGGTTTTAAAATATAGAATTATATTAAATTTGTGTACAGGAGTCCTCCTTTGAAAATCCCAGTGGGCTTTGGTTCTTCATCTGTGTGACTGTGTTTCAGCATGGCAGGGGTTAGCTCTTTGATGCCACTGTTCTCCAGGGAAATGGTAGAGTGATGATTAAGTTGAAAATCCCAGCCCTGATAATTAGTTCAGAGATTCTGTATCTGGATATGTGCTGTGAGGAGAAAAAAAAAAAAAAAAAAAAAAAAAAGAGAAAGGGAAA
>VWYO01011476.1:7019-27116 GCA_013400275.1 Rhadina sibilatrix
CAGAGGCTTCCAATTTCTTTTCTTATATTTGCTACTTTTCAATTTTTTTTTTTTTTTTTCTTGTGCATAAATGCAGAAAGGGAGTTCAGGAAGAAAAGAATGCCTGAGGACTTAAACAGGTACTTTTCTCCCAAGTGCGGGGAGAACTCAGGAAAGCAAAGCTGGCTAACAGAGGATGCACACCTGGTTAATATACTTGTTTCAATAGTATTGCTGAAGATACACTGCCAAGAACTGAGCAAGTTAATTTTTGCTGGCCTTTTGTTTCATTTATATTATTTTTGTTACAAAACAAAAAAAAAAAATTATCCATCAAATTGAAAAACAAATTGAAATTCATCATGCTACTGAAGAACTGTGGTAAACAAAAATACATTCAAAAACAAGCATGTTTGGGGAGTGGGAGTAAGTAATTTTTCAAAAACAATATGCTTTTTCTCTTAGTACAAAAAATCCCCTTTTGTACAAATGACAAATATATAGGTTTTTTTACTATTTAAAATAAGAAACTGAGCTCTACCTGTACACCTGTGCCTTATTCTTATCACTACCACTGCGGACACCATGAAAAATAGAGAAGAAAGCATGCAGGATGCAAGTAAAATCATGTCACATGTACATACAGTATGAAAGCTAATCTTTTTCTTCAGCTTCACAGCACTGTGTCTTTCTCCTTTATGCATTTTTATTAAGCTCTCCAGAGAAGCCGTTGCCTTCAGTTGATCTTTATGTTAGAGAACACATTCTCAGAGCTTAATAAGTAGTCATGGATGCTGTGCAGATTTGTGGCTCACAGTGAGAAGGCAGCTCAGAAGGGGAGTGTGTAGAGACATGAAAAAGCTGTTCAGACACTGAAAACTCTGGACTGGGGATGTGTGTGAAGAGGCTGCATTCTTGGTTTACATTTGGGTGGATGCAATACTGAAGAAATCAATAATTTCTTCATGTGCTGAAAACTGTTGAGATGTTGAAAGGACAAACAATGGCATAGGAAAAAGAGGAAGATAAATTTTTTACTGGAGTACTTATGAAACTGTTAATGTTGCACAAAAGTCTTTTAAAAATTCATAATTTTTGACAGATTTTTCCCATATTAATGCAGTATGGACACCATCAGTAGAAACACAGGCTTTTTGTGTGTGTCCTAGTTGAATGAGAAAAATATAATCTTTTTTCCCTTGTAAACAAAAATACTTTTCCTGTCCTTTTTCATAGTTTCAATGGGGAAATGGCCTCATCTCACCTGTCTTTGGAGGACAGTACACAAAAATCTTGCTCCTGGGAAGCAACAGAAATACCACTGTAAATGCTCTACCATGAGACATGTTCATGTCCCAGAAATGCAAAACCACAGATGCAAACTACATCTGTATAGATTCTGATGGCATCAGTCAGCCTCTACATACACTGGGCTTCCTAACAGAAAACTACTGGAAAACAGTGAAGTGAAACAAATTTTGTTCCACTGTCATCTTTCAGAAAAGGAAGATAGAGTACAACACAGTAGAAAAAAAAGATGGAGAAGAAAATTGAAACAGATCCGGAGATGTAATTTTTTTTTTTCATATTTTAGACTTAAACTCTATCACTCAGTTTGACAGCTGTACTCAAATAAAATAAAAATATTTCTCTTTAACCCTCATACCTTCATTCATCTAAGACCGTCCTTGTCCACAAAAAAAAAAAAAAAAGTGTCAGAAAATCGTCAGAGGGAAAATGCATCAAGAGGTTGTAGTATTATTTAATGTGTTGCATTACCTTACCACAACATCATAATAAATCCCAGAGGTATGGTCATATTCAGGAGTCAGTACTGTGAAATCAAAGATCACATCCCAGTCTCTCAGCTATGCTCTCCTCTGCACCTGCACCAGTAAGTGGATGTGCTTTGCAAGTCAGGCTTTTATGATTACAAGGTAGAGAGAAAGCTCAACAACAGCAACAAATTATGGAGTGGCTTTTGTAGTACTTCAAGAGGCAGGAATCTCTGAAATTCACTCCTGATATCATTGTTTGACACTGCCTCAAATCCTCTTAGTGTCCACTCCTCAGATCTGAAGATATAAATAAATGGTCAATGTGGAAGTAGCACAAATGGTTACATGAGCAGCTAAACAGATGAATAAGAAGGGAGTTCTTCTGGTAGGTTTTGTTGTAATTTTTCTGGCTTGTTACTGGACCAGGAAGCAGGACAGGTTTGGCACTGTGAGGGAAGTAATTTAGGAAGGTAAAGTTGCACAGTTCATTTAAACACAAGCATGATAAATGTCACAAGATTTTTATAGCTGATATGATGTGCAACCCTCAGCTAGGAGTAAATCTGTCCAGCTCCTCAGTGTTTTTTGCAGACAGCATGCCTCTTCCTTGGCTCGTTCAACAGACAGCCTCAGTGCTTATAAGCTCTCTACAATAGCACAGGTTATTTTTCAGAAGCTATGAGAAGCTCAATATAGAATTCTAGCCATGCTTGCACCTTAGGTCTGCTATGTTCAGAAATAACTAAAATGAAAATTTCTGGGGAATATGATGTTTATGATGCTATTGGAGAAGGTATTTGTAGGCAGGTGTGAGATCAGCATTTTTCATGACAATTAAAATCTCATTTTGTATTTGAAAACAAATATTCCTTTTACTTTTACCAGCAGTGTCTTTGAAGCATATCATATTGATACGATGTCTAGTTGTTTCATTCTAAACACCCATTTTGGATACAACACTACATGATAAGAAACCTGTGAAATATCTCTCCATGCCTGCAGAGGAAGAAAAAACAAAACAAACAGATCTTTATGGGACATTGAAAACCCTGATATGCTGTGTAAAGGTCCTGGCACAATGCCTTTTTTCCTAGCTCTTTCTTTTTTTAACCCAAGACAGGAACACAAGCCTGAGGTAAATTGTTGTTCAGGGAAACTGGATTTTGGTTTGAGCTCTGAGTGTTTTTCTATTAGTGTCTCTTAGCGCATGGCTACAGGGGCTGTGTATGCTCATTTTATCTCTCCATGTGGTTAGCTGCAAGCTTGAAAATCTTGATCTAGACACATCTCTCTCCCTGCAGCATATTAAAAAGAGTGATTGCCAGTGGTCTAACTTTTACCTTTTTTTGGTTTTTTTGATAGGGAGAGTGACAAGGGAGATGACACAGTGCAGAGTGAGAAAGTGCAAAAAAAGCAGGAAAGAAAGCTTACCAATCTCACTCATAATCTGAGACTGATGTCAAAACAAATGTCTGGTGAGTGAAACGGATGAGGTTTGCCATTTCACTCCAAGTATAGTTGTGCTGTAGTCTGCCTCGGTGCTGTGATGTATGGGTCCACACTCCCCACAGCCCTTTATTTGCAGGAATATCTGTCTGTAAGCATCAGTTTCCCTGTCAGCAACACACATTTGCTCTGACTAAAAGTGAGAGTGGGCACAGGCATCTGAAAAGAGTAAAATCTCTTTGGCATGTAAAATCTTGTGGGTTTTCCCATTAGATAATATTTAAAGTGTTTTCCCTTCACCCATCCATCTAATTCTGCTTCCTTTTTTTGCACTATTATTTTCCCCATTATGATGACCAGCACTATGAAATCTGTCAAAAGGTTGTTTTTACCAGTGACGCTCCAAAAGGAATATCCTTGTGATGCCCGGAAAAATTTGCAAAGTTTCTGTGTTTCGTGAAACTTAAGGCACAGCTAATCTGGTTGCCAAGAGAGGTGTTTCAACAAATGACAGTGAAAAGCATTGTCTTATGTTAATTTATGTCCCAAAGTCTGAGGTTAAATAAACAAAGCTTCAGAAAAGATGAAGAGACTAATTCCAGAGGACTGGAGATGAAATTGTAAAAGCTCTGGCACATCACACCTGTTTTGCTTTGCATATGACCCTCACTTTTAATAGCATTTAATAGCATTGATTTGGTTATTTTCACTAAAATTATGTTAGAAGCACATTTAGAGTACTAATATCTGTAGATGAAATTCATGTCCCAGTTTTATGCCACATTACGAAGAGCATGATAACAATCCTGAAGTCATTATTATTCCACCTATTTGCCAATAAATATAATCATGTCCTCCCTCCAGATTCTTTGTAACTTCGTGTCTCAGAAGATGAACTCTCAGGAAGAGCATTACCCAGAACATGAACAAAACAAGAATCACCACCTATTACTTGAACTCATCTCTCCTAATTATCCTGATTTTAGCTTTTTCTATTCTGACAGTTATTATTTATAAAACTGGTTTCTGAATTTCTAAGTTTAGTGTCTACATAATATTTTTCATTGTTGCATCAGGTAGTTTTATCAGGAAACACCGAGTATTTGAAGCTATACTACACACTGTGGTGCTATTTGTTTGGTAAAATGTGTATGTCTTTTGTAAACCCATTCATTCCATTTTGGTTTTAGTGAAAACTTTAAAAAAATCTTTCAAGAAATGGGATTATAGTAAGGATGTGTATAAAATGAATTCTCTTGTGTGTTTTTCCTTTGATAGAAAGCATTCTGATACTCAGAAGACATATGGTACCCCTACCTGACCTGGATACTGGAAACTCTATACTTTGCCTCCAGATTTTATTTTCTCCAGTTTGCCATTCTCTTCAGACTCTTACTATCAGTGATATGAAATGCTGTGCACTGATAGATATTGACAGGTCCTGATTAAAATTCATTTCACATCACCTGCTATTACTTCAAAGGATCAAAGATCTTTTTTTGAAGGAAAACCTAAGTTTTCTTTGAGGTGCTGAGCATGAAAACTGTGTCTTTGTTTGATAAGCAACATCTGATGATTCCTCTCTTTTCAACTCAACAACTGGTCACTACTGAAAATCTGTAAAAGCTGGATTTTAGTTTTGTCACATCCAGATGCTGCTGACAGTTAACAAACTGCTATTTGGAAAGCAGTGCATATCCTTACCATTTCCTAAGGCAGAAGAAATAGAAAAAAAGGAACTACAGCTTGAGACACAGAATTTATTTTCAGGCTAGCTCTGTATATTTTGACTGAAGGGAAGCTGCTTCATTTCCATGCAATTTTCTTCTGTTCATGGCCATTTAGAACCTGGTAGCTAAATCTCGTTCCCCTTTCACTCTGCTTGCAAGTTGCATGTAAACTTCCAGTAATTTTGCCTCTTTTTCCTGCTTCTGAACAAGTTCAAGTCAATTTTGTATTATAGGCATGTGGGAAGACAGTAAAAAACTTGTCATCTGAAACTGAATTGGACCAAGTAAATCCAAACAGAACATTCCTCTTGCATTTGCTTTATCACCTCAGTTTTAATCAATTTCCAAGAACAAAATTGCAAGCACAAATTTTAACCATCAATCCTAGCTTTAGTCACCAAGGTCATGTGGAAAATAAAAGCTTAGATCCTTGGATCTTATCTCTTCCTTGGAATAGCTCTCTTCTGATTTCTCTGCACTGTATTACTGCCAACATGTAGTACACAATGCAACTGACAGCCAAGAAAATATCCCTTTTTAAAAGTGATACTGTGTTCAGGAAAGATGTCAATCCTATATTTTCCAGTTTTGCCAGAGAAAAGCAACATATTATTAAAATATCACATAACTCATGGGTTGATTTAATAAATGTATTTCTTTGGCCAGACTCCAAACACCTTGAAAATATCAGCAATAAAAGATAACCTTATAGTTCAGATCTGCTTTCAGCAAAAAGTATGCCACGCTGCCATTCTTCCCCAGCAACCAACCAATAAAGGCAACAGTTGTTGGNTGGAGTTAATAAAAAAATTAAGGACAAGTAACGTCAGCATTGGTGAATGAGTTCAGGAAAAGTGCATATCCCAGTCATCTGACTCAGAGGTAACTAAGTCTTATGCACCAAGCCCAGATAAGGCAACAGCATGTCTGATCTAGTCAACAAAGATGGACCTGTTTTGTGAAATACATCCTTAGTAGCCTTCAGTGACAGCAAAGTGGCATAAGATAACTTCATTTTTGAGCAGCTGATTTAAGAAAACATGCTCATGCGTCTTCAATAAGACTAAACATGGATAAACAAACAAAAACCTGGGCAAAATCCAGAACTTTAACACAAGGATATCGCAATGCATGCACACCAGCAAGATTAATGAAGAAAGAAGATGAATAACAGAAAGATAAGAGCAGCAGTATGGCAGATACACACCTTCATTGCTGCATGTGTGAGCAGGCTGTGTGTCATGCTGCAGTGGAGATTGGGTAGAGGTAATTAACAGCTCCACAACACTGAATAACATTGGATAGAACATCCAGTTATGAGCAATTGCCTTTATATTCTGCCACCTACCTCTCCTCCTTCCTTCTCAAAAGATGCAGAAGACCATGTGTCCTTGTTCCTTTGGCCTGATTTGATTTGCTCAGTACGTCATTAACTTTGAGATCTGTCAATGCTTTTTTGCAGGCTGTAGCTTTCTCAAGGAGAGGGGAAGTGTTGAGTTCAGTGTGAACATTACTTGGCTGACTTATTCTTCCCAAATCTAGCTGGATATAGTAAAAAAACAAGGGAAAATAACATAGAAATAAATCTTTGAGCATTATTTACCGGGAGTGTTTTTTCCATCCTGTGGGACACTAGCCTGTTTCATGTCAGGATGAAACCAGTATTTTTCAGAAATTTTAAAATTATTAAATAATTGTATTTTTTATTTTTTAAGGGAAAATAGAAAATCATGCTTCATGTCTGCAAGGACCTCTTTTATTCCAAGTAACCACTAGCTCAGTTATGACAGTCCTCACTTAGCAGCCAGGTGACCTTGATATTACTTTGTCCCTAGTCTAATGTACTTCAGTCACAGAAATGGTCTGGGCCCTGAATCCTGCAGAAAGACCAAAAAGACGAAAGCAGTAGCAACAATTCTAAGCACCATTAGTGCCACTAGTTTGTTGTTAAGAGTAATATAAACCACCAGTTTAATACCAATAGCCAAAAAACAAATTGTGCATATTCACACCGAGTTTTGTGAGACTCCAGATGACTCTATTTCTTCATCTTTGCTTAACATAAAAATAATTTTAGAAATTAAGGAATAAGTCACATGCAGAAAGAGCTATCAGTAGTGGGAGATAATGAGGGTAATGTATCATTATGGTAATACACAGGAAATAAATTCTGTTCTTTTTGGTTTTGAAGGAATTCAAAGGACTGAAAAAAGAAATCATAAACCTGTAGCTGGACAAGTAAAATGATGTCATAGGCTATGCCACAGGACCCAGGCAGTACATCTTGTATTATGACCTCCTTGAACTTATTCTCTTAATGAACACACATCTTCCATTAACAGCCCAGGCTCCCCTGAGGCAGCACAAGTGTTGAATCTGCTCAGTGCTCTTTGACTGGGCTATCTAAAACATATGCCTTGCAATTGTCATCCACCTTCACTGCACTATCACCCACCCTAAAACTCTTTGACTCTACACAGGCAGACAACTTAAAAGACCAAAACTGACAGACAGTCAGCATTCACCTTCTGTCCTGGAAGACTAAAATTGACATTCCTATGGTCTATTTCAAGAATAATATAGATTAACTAGGAGAGATGTAGCCAGAAAGTATCATAATCACCGCATCATAATTACTGAGGAAATGCTGTAATCCTGCTGGTTCACTTACTAACAGCCCATTTTTTCCAGTGCAAGCATACTTCCCACGACTGGCAATGACCCAAAAGCTGTGCCAGATTTATTCAGACCATAACAACACAGCAGAAAGAAATTGTGTGGGAAGCCATAGGAACGGCTGCATCTTAGCTGCACATCCCAGTGCAACTACTACAAAAGGTGGAAAAATATGCTCATCTTGAAATATTTGGTAAGATAAACATTTAACAAACCATGGTTGATTTTATCAAGTCTATTTGCCATTCCCACACATTTCCCTGCACTTGAATCACAGGCGTCCAGATTGCAGCTTATTAGTTGTTCCTCAGTGTCACAATTTCGGATGATGGGGTCAGTTCATAAGGATGGCAAAGCTAGCAACTATCCCTGCTGCCTTTCCCATTTATTGCATCTCATTTTATATTGCTACCATTCTCTAAAAGGCCTTTACGGTATACCTTCTAGACAAAAGACTCATTCACCTCTTCCAAGAGGAGATAAACACCTTTCCTACTACCTCTGTTTCCTCTTGACCCTATTAGCTCTACTTGTCAGAATCAAATTCCTTACCAGAAACATCAAAGTGGTGTTAAGAGGTAGATTGTGAGAGCAGCAATAGGAACGGCAAAGCATGTGAAAAAGGGATCAAGAGGGAAAAGACAAGGTAGTAAGGGTTTAAGATCTGGCAACTGACCAGGCCCTGCTGCTGACTGACAAATATTCTATTAATCAGCAGCTGGGATAAGTCATTCAAGGTAGCTTTGTTTACTGCATTTTATTTGCCAGAATAACCACATTAACATGGGTCAATAGTTACATCACCTATAATGTCTAGCACATAAACCATCATCTAACTGCCTGACTTGCTTATTACCATCTGTCATTCAAAAAGGTCTTATTTGAACTCTGCTGCAGTCACTTCCTCATCAAGGCTTATTTTTATAATTAGATTTTTAAATAGCATGATTCCTGCAGGATTTTTTAGCTCAGTGATGATTCATAAGAGGATGGTAATATTGATAGCTATTTCAGTATATTAAATACAATCTCCTAAATGAACAAAACTGAATTTAAGACCAGAAAACCATCTATGTAACAGCTTTCCACAAAATGCTGATCACTGTCATTATATTTGCATCTCGGTGCATCACAATCTATGCAATACTTGAAACAAAAAAAAACCCAAACCAAGTAAATAACGGCACGTACTTAAACATGCTTACAGGATTATGGGGCTCTGAAAAATGACATGCTATTCCACTACTAGGTATAAAAAATCCCAGCTGTTTGATACTGTGAGGGAAATATATCGGTTTTACATTTTATAATTTCAAACCCTGTTGTCAACAGGTAACTTATGCTACTTTATATTCCACTCATCACAGTCCACTATAATTCCTTCTGGCATGACCAAGTAAAATATATCCCTCTGTGCTGACACTACTTATTGTTTTTTTGTCTCGTATAAATGATTTGTGGCTGTGTTTTGAATTTTTGTAAGAGTATTTCTAGAAGCTTTAAAAAGAAATAGTACTTTCAGCAGAGCAGGCATACCAATATTTTAGGAAACAGGAGAAAGCCTTTGGTTCACTGTCTGACCCTGCTTAATTTTCCTCCTGCTACCTCTTGCCAGAGTCCCCTTGGCCCCTCTTTTCTGCTCAGGCTCATCAAGTAGTCATGGAATCTATTAAACTACTTGCTTTAGGCTATTTGAGCACGTGAGTGCTGCTCACTCCAGCCCATGTGTCACACACTGAAATGAATCGAGAATCAGTTTATTCTGTTTCAGTACAATGAAATGTTGGTTAGACATGCTTATGTCTCATCAGTGGAGGAAGGAAATGCCACACATGGTGAAAACAGCCATAAGCATGAAAAAGGGGTCTCTTTCATCTTGGTACCTTAAGCTAATTAAAAGAGTTCATTTGCAGTTTCTAACCTCAACCATCTTCAAACACTTCTTGACTACTAAGATATTCATATTGAATTCCAGACCTCTGCTTGGGTTTGGCAAGGCTGTCAGATGGAGTGTTTACTTCCCAAAAAGGCCCACTTGATTTGAAGCCCAGAAACCTGGTTTGTTGGTGATTTTTTTCTGTCACTTTTAAAAATTGAGTACTTTAAAAAGCAATTTTGGTCAAATACTCTAATTTCACAGAATCATAGAACCACGGTCACAGAATCACAAAATGGTTTTGAAGTCCTCTGAAAGTCATTTGGCCCAAATCCCCTGCTCAGTATAGAGTTGGTTGCACAGAAACACGTCCCAAACACGGTTTTGAGTTTCTCAAAGTATGAAGATTCCATAACCTCCCTGGACATCTGGTACCAGTGCTCAGTCACCCTTACAGATAAAAAGGGTTTTGCAGTGTTTAGAGGGAGTATGGATCAGTCTGAATCCATTGCCTTGTTCTGTTCAATCAGCACCACTGAAAAGAATCTGGCTCTGTCTTCTTTGCACCCTTCCTTCATAACCTTGCATATACAGATGGGATCCCCACGTGCCCTCTTTTATTCCGTTCCAACACTTTCAGACTAACACATGAGGGATATTTCAGCCCCTTGTCAACTCTGTGGCCCTTCCCTCCGGTAAAGCCATGCTGACACCTCCTGATGATTTCTTGTGCTTTTGTGCCTGGAAATGGTTTCCAGGATGTCTTGGGTTGTGGAACCAAAAATGTGTATTCTATTTCATCTGCTGAAAGCAGTTGGGGAGATGTTCCTCTTTATCTCTTGTAACTCTGGGAGGAGGGGGGTGGGTGCCTTTTGATAATGGGCCAACTGTTAAAACCAGGTGGGGCAGTGTTTCTTANGGCAGTTTTGTTTTCTACTATATTTGTATTGTTAATATTCCTAGTAAAAAACTGTTATTCCTATTCCCAACTTTTTCCTGAAAGCCCTTAATTGTAAAATTATAATTTGGCAGAGGTGAGGGTTTTACATTCTCCATTCTAAGGGAAACTCCAGCTTTTCCTGGTAGATACCTGTCTTTCCAAACCAAGACACAGGATTAGCTGCTCCAGCTCCTTCCCAGAAACCAAGGCAAGGCTGGCCTGTCTGTAGTCCTCTGGGTCATACTTAACCTTCTTGAAGATAGAGGTGACATTATGACATTTTATTTTCTCCAGTCTTTGTATACTTCTCCCAGTTGCTGGGATCTATCAAAGATTGTTGAGAGTGTCCCCACAATGAAACCTGCCAGATCCCACGAGTGCATCCCATGAGCCCATGGATTTAGCTATGCCTGGTCTGCTTGTAGTCTCTGACCTGATCCTCTTCCACCAAAGGTATTTCTTCCTTCCTTCAGGGAACCTGGCCTTCCTAAAGGCCAAGCTTTCTATAAAGGCTGAGGCAAAGAAGGCATCAGTATCTCAGCCTCCACTATGTCCTTTATAACCAAGTCCACTGTCTCATTGAGCAGTGGGCCCATATATCCCCTAGTTTCCTTTTACCTAGGTACTTACAAAAGCATGTCTTGCTGTCTTTGATGATCTTGGCCAGGTTCAATTCCTTTTAACTTTCCTAGGTCCATCCCAGGATGCACAGGCAGTGTTTTACTATTCTTCCTATATTATTCTTTCTTCGACCTTTTTTATGCATCCTTTTTTGTCTTTGAGTTTGGCTAAGAGCTTTTTGCTCATACACACTGACCTCCCATCTTTTATGCTTCTTATGATGGAAATGAAGAATCCATTGTGCATTGCCTGCAATAATAAACCATTTTCCAAAATTTTCTGTGACAAAATTCTAGGTCACAAAGAAAGCTCCTTCACTTAAACCACTTCATTTTAATATATAACTTAATGGAGACCAGACAATTGGTTGATTTAAACACTATTGCTACCTATATAATTAGACTAATATTTATGGAACTAATTTTTCAGGATTCACAGCAGGTTTCGCTACCTAATTGGAAAAAAAAAAGAGAAGAGAAGAAAAGAAAAAAACATTACCCCTAGAAAAGAGAAATTCAAACAACTATTTTGCCAACAACATTAGAGACATTTTCAGTGTCACAACCTTTGGCCTTTGATACTTTCAAGAGTTGTCCCTAAGGAAATCATCAGCTGGAATGTTAATCTGTTGCTTCTCTGACCTTCTACACATGTACCACATTATTATTACAACCACATGCTTCCCTTTTCATGCTGTCATTTTGACAATGGGGCCAATGGGCAATTCATCTCCAGACCAGATAACAGTAAATGAAATTAAATTGAAAAAGGTTATTTCTAAAATCACAATAAGACTGCTTTTCAGCAGGCACCCAGCTTTCTAATTATACACTATGTGAGGTAAAAAGTGTGTGGCACACATATAACAATGGTTTAGAGATAATGAACGGAATGATCACAGCTCTGGCATTTGTTTCAAGCGTTTCACAGCTTATTCTTTAAACACACATTTCTCTTTGAACAGCATCTAGGAAGATTTATGACTTGATTTCTCCTAGCCCATATCATAGCTCATTCTTTCACCTGGCATTTGTTCCATCTCCCAAACTTAGGATGACTGACACTACCTCAATGTGCCTTAAAACAAAATTAATAACAACAAACAGTAAGATTTAGCACAAGGATTGTTAGATAATAATGACTTGCTGACAATCTTGTGTCTTTTATTTGCGCTTAGAAGTGAGCAATATTCTCCTCTGGCAAGCCTCCTTGTAACAACTCCACAGAAACGTCAATTTCCCCTTCCAGAGGCAGTAGCAGCAAAGAGAAAGGTACAGTTCTGTGCTAGTCACACCCAAAATTAGTCCACTTGTTGAATTTCCTGTGTGCTCATGAACTGAATCAACTAGCCACTGTGCTGCAGTAAAACTTGATAACTGTTGCAAAAGATTTCAATATTTTAATCTGGTTTAATTTTTTATTAACTTTACCTCATTTGAGACATCAAATGTTTTGATATTTCATTATCCAATAGGAGACGTTTTTAGAAGTCTTCCAGATACTTAGTAGTCTAGCAAAAGAATCTGAAAATATACTTAATAGAATAATTGAATTGTATAGTTTGTTTTAAATATATTCACTACTGTTTTGAGTTCTAAGCCCTTAAGCTTATGAGAGGTTTGGTCCTCAAAAGTTGTTCAGACTTTTCTGGCCACTAGCATAGCAGTCATATTTAACATGTGTCCACAGTTTAAACTACATTGAAAAGGCTTGCTTTGAAACTGTCAAAGTTTCAAAGTCAACTACAGAGGAAAATTATTGAAATAAAGTTCAAGTCTTGCTTTTCTAAAGTTATACAAACATTAAAAATAACTTTTATGCATTTTTCCCACTAAAATAGAAGCTATCATGTTTTCTAAGTCAAAACTAAAATAATCTTTAGAGGCCTTTTATTCTGAGATCACAGTGATGAAGAAAAAAGAATGGAGGATTAAACATCATCAGATGACAGAGTTCAAATTATATATCTGGGCAGGAAAAAGGTGCTGCAGAAGAATATAAAGAATGCTGGACTTTTGTCTTACTTTTAACGAAATGTTTCAAATTAGTACGCTTCTACTGTAGCTCTAATAAAGTTGAATGACAAATTATTGAAAATGCAATCTCAAGTTTTGAGCCTTGAACATACTAACAGGCATTTCAGCACTTCGTAAAATTTCTCTAAGCTTCCTATTAGGCAAAGAGAGAAGAAACCTTGGTAAAAAGTCAAAGAGGTATATCTAGTACAAAATGTGAGACAAATCTACAGAGCAGACTTAATGTTTAGACAACAATTTGAGGGTCAGGGAAGCCTTTCTTCTGAGTCGACCTGAGACTTTAAAATAAGTAAGATTAGTTTAACAGTAGCCATTTAAAAAAGATTGTTTAAGTGCTGTGCTGTGAACTTGACCCAAACTCCAGTATCATTTTACTGCCTTTTTTCACTATTGTTAACATTAGAATTAAAACTGGGTGTGGAAAATTATGACAAAGTAATTAAGTGGAAATTAAGTCAAAAGGAGTTCATAACAAACCAAAATGTATTTGTAAAAGGTAAGGGTTTTAAAAGGAAAGGGAAACAGCATATAGAAACATTCATTACAGTAGAAATTTAAATTAAAAATAAAAAATTTAAGGTATAACCAACGAGGCCCATAGCCTCATTTTTACCTTGCAAAGATAAGGAAATCTCTAACCACAAAGCACAGTACAAAATAAGAAATCTTGCCCCCCAAAAAAGTTTTAATTGTGGGGAGAGAGATTACTGAAAAATTTTATAATTGGTAATTTGGCATAGCATTAAGCAGTGGAAGCACTGGCAAAAGTACAACATGTGTTGCATCCAGAGAAACAGCAAGTATTCACAGAAAGTGAAAAATTATTAATTAGGGACTTCTTTCTGAAACTGGAAAGGGTGTCATAGAAACTGTAAATTCATAAAGTCTAAATCTCTATGTTTTGAAGAAAAGCCTCTTTAAGGGTAAAATAGTACAATACCAGGATAAGACTAATTCTGAAAGGTCAAATGAACAGAGTTTAAAAAAGAAATCACGTCAGAGTCCTTTTGAAATCAGCTGTTTGTGCTTTAAAGGAGCTGCTAGCAGCAGCTTAGCTTTTCTTGAGGCATTTGGAAAGTGGCTCAAAACCAGACTATTAAGTGCTGTAATGGCAGAGAATGGGGCAATATAAGCTGTGAACCAAGAACTGATGAAGGAAGAAAGATGCAGCAAATGAGCCACATAAAACTTAGGTCCTTTGCCACGGTTAAGCTATATAAGACTTCTCAGTGTCAGACAATTAATACAGATAAAAAAGGACAGGGTTGCATGAGAAGAACAATATTGTAAAATATTCAAAGAATCATAAATTGAGACATGAGAAGTGCGGTGTGTTTTTATAAGCCTTTAAAAATTACAAAATTTGGTTAATTAATTTTTGTCAGGGTTTCCAGGTGTCAAAGAAGGCCAGAATTGTCCTGGCTTGTGTTAGCAATAGTGCGACCAGCAGGAGCAAGGCAGTGACTGTCCCCCTGTACTTGGCATGGTGAGACCACACCTTGAGTTCTGTGTTCAGTTCTGGCCTCCCACTACAAAAAGGACATTGAGGTGCTGGAGCAAGTCCAGAGAAAGACAATGGAGCTCGAGGGTTCTGGTGCACAAGTCTGATGAGGAGCAGCTGAGGGAGGAGGGGGTGTTCGGCCTGGAGAAAAGGAGGCTGTAGAGGAGTGACCTTATGACTTTCTACAGCTACACAAAAGGAGGCTGTGGTGACACGACAGTTTGTCTCTTGTCTTAGGTAAGAAGTGACAGGATGAAAAATGGCCTCAAGTTTCTCCAGAGGAGATTTACGTTAGATATCAGGAAAAATTTCTTTCCCAAGTGTCTGGTCAGGAATTGGAACAGGCTGCTCAGGGTTGAGGTACCATAACTAGAGGTATTTAAAAAATGTGTAGATGTGGTGTTTAGAAACCTGGTTAGGAGTGGACTTGGAAGTATTACATTAATGGTGGGATTCAATGATCTTAAGCATCTTTTCCAACTGAAACAATGCTAGAAATCCGTGGTCCTTTAAAATTCATCTTCCCAGGCTCTTATCTGCAATTCAGAAACACATTTCTAAGAGAACTGAAAGATGACCTTAAGACCCAGATCACATGAATCCAAGATCTGAGGTTTTCATAGCTGCAGGTTGGCAGAACAGATTTTTCTGGTGGCTGGACTGTGAGGTGAATTGCACATGCCAGGTTTTATTACAGTTACACTGGGTAGCCCTTCTTCTAGGGGACAACTGTTGTCTCCACTGAGCCCTTACTCTCTTTCCACTTCCCTAATGGCCTTCCCACCCTCTACCAAAGAGCATTCATGCTGGAAAATAGAAACATCTAACCTGACGATGGAAAGAAGGTACCATGCAACATGACAAGTGTTAGTTTGGAAAGGAGAATAGAGTAGGAAAAGGAAATCTCAATAGCAGCATCAGAAAGAAATGCTCCCTGGAGGCTGGAACTAGCCTCTCCCCAAAGACCAGTCCCTAGCAGATCATGAGGTTGCACTCTGCTCAGTCCTCGCTCTCTTTGCTGACACTACAGCAGAGTTCTTCCTGGCCACTGAAAGAGTGATGTGGGGTGAAAAGCTTTTTCTTCCCAGCTCTCCAGCAATACCACGAGGATGGGAAGAAAGTGTTCAGACTCACCTCACTAGAATCAGATCAGAGGGTAGGAAAGAAAGCCATGTCCTAAATGCCTGTACATCACTGCTGTCTCTTTAGATGTTAGCTTGGAGGAAGTCATGACTAGACCTACAGGACCAGACCTACAGCCCCTGTACATGACAGGGGCCCCTCTCAGTACAGGCAGTACTCTTCTAGTATTATTCCAGTATTAGAAACGTGCAGCTAGAACAATCCATGTCAGATAAATGAAAAATTGATCAAGAGATTGAAATGCATTTAACCACACATAATATCCCTATTCCTCTGCACAGGAAGAAAATAACACACATTTCTTTGCAGCAACCAAACACATCTAGACACCTCTGCTTTGACCTTTCATGTGTCTGGGGCAGCTCTTCCACTGTCTGTGGCTGTCTCTCCTAAATAAAAGAGAGATACCTTATTTTGCCTCTGCAAATTTTCTGCTGTGAGGAAGACGCTCCCAAAAAAGTGTGCCAGCACTCTGGAAGAAGCTATCAGATAGTCCCTAGTATATTAGTCCAAAAAACACATACAGCATCTTCTTTATGCCTTGCTTCTTTTCCTTTGATGTCCCAGGGGACTACTTTGCTGTTATTTCTACCTAAACTGTTAATGGTATTCCTACTTAATTACTGGGCTATTTATCCACTAATACAACCAAATCACTCCAACTGTCAGATTGAATGTCGTATATTTGTTTCCTGATGTTGCTGCTGATCTTCTCATTTCAGGACATTGGTTGCTTTAATACTTGTGTGGGTTCTGTATTCCCACTGTGTACATTTTGCTCATGGAAGAACTGACATTTATTTTTGTCCCTGAGAAAGGCCATTACGTGTGAATCACAGTAATAATTAAGAGAAAATATTTTTCCCATAGCATGGAAGATAAGGGTCCCTAAACTTATTAAAGTATATTATCTATAAAAAATGACATTTCATAAAGCAAATACTCATAAAGCTGATTTTTTGCAGTAATTTTTTATTTGCAAGAGAAGTATTTGTTATAAAAATGCCATTCATCCCTGAAAATATTTTTATTCATTTAGGATTTGAGAAGTTATTTTCCAAGTGGCTTTTTTGTAATGTCAGAAGACAAAAAGGAAACATCAATTACTAATAAGATTATGCTAGAATCAAAGTATGTTTATGTCACATTTCAGAGTAAAACTTTCAGACAGATATTGACATCACTTCAAACAAAATACCAGCAGTGACTGTGTGGGTCTCAGTCTTAAAACATGCTTGTCAGAAGACAAACAGCAAAAAACTAAGAGGTGAATAAAAAAATTGAGGTGAATGAAAACAAAAGTATAGCAGTGATGTTTCAGAATGAAAAAAGATCAGCAGTATAGGAAAAAAGTAGTTCACCTTCTTCATCATATACTATCTTGACAATTATGCCATAATGTCTGTTGCATGTACAAAGAATTCAACATGATTAGTCTTTGGCCCTGACCCATTAAAGTGAATGCATTTATTCCCTGATTTGAAGTTAAAGAAATGTTTCACGTCTTTGTTGGAACAAACCTTTTAAGGTAGATTGTAGTTTCAATGACACAAGCAAAAACTTTGCATTTTACTTCAAAAATAAGGAAAATTATTTGTCCTGCCGGTGACCACCTTTTGAAGCAAAGCCACTTCTGTTACTCTTGCTCTCGTATTTGTGTTTTTACATTTCCCTTTATCTCCACCTGAGCCACCTGCCTTTTCGTCTGATGACTGTTTCTCTGATCCAGGTTCTTCTATGCCAGCCAAAGCTTTCCCTATACAGGATTTTAAATGTCTGTTTAAATATCTGGAAATCTCTGTACAGGGATATTTCTCTCAAAGATGTTACCTTTGGTTCAGTTTAAGCTAATGCCAAGTACTGCTTAAAGAAAATAAAAACTCGTACAAACAAATTGTCCTCCCATGGTATCACCGAGAAAGCTGTCTTTGAAACACACCTGTGCCAATAAAAAATCAAAAACTTGCAGATCACATAAACAATAAATAACAGAAGATACATTCTTTAAATTTAAATCCTAAAACAATCCACAGAAAATTAAAAGTCAAAAAATAGTAATTTCAAAGGACTTTTGGGATACATTTATCTTTGTATTATATACAGAACTTGCACTTCTAAATATCAAGGGGGTTGGATTTTTTTGTTTTATTGCATTTCTTGTTGGGTTTGTTGGTTTGTTTGTGTTTCAGGTGGGATGGTTGGTTGGCTGGTTGGTTGGTTGGTTGGTTGGTTGGTTGGTTGGTTGGTTCACTGGCCTGGTTTTACATAGCTTCAGCTGCATACTAAATACAAAAAAACCACTGCCCTATTACAAAGCATGTTACCATTCCTTCAGGTGGACTAAAAGCAAATGTGAGCGATGTTGTGAGCATTGTTTAGGCCACAGACTATAACAAAAAAAAAGCTCACTGAAGTCTGCTTCAAAGAAAAAGCAGCTCAGTAATGAGGGGAACTTATCTTTCATTAAAACGGTGCAGGTTGGAAAAGACTTTTGCAGAACACCTTGTACAAGTTCCCAACCAAAGCAGGCCCAACAAAATCATAAGCTCAGGACTGTGTCAAGCTTTGAATTACTTAATTAATAAAACAGTTCTTGGACATATCCTGAAACTCTCTTCACTACTTTAGTATTTTCATGGCAATGTTCTCCTAACATCTCACAGGAATTTTTCTTGCTGCAGAATAAGGCTGCTGCCTGTCATCCTACCACATCTCTGAGAACAGCGTGGCTCTCTCTTATCTGCAGATTGCAGTGAGATTGTTAAGACAGCAATAAAAGTCTAGCATTAGACTTCCCCTTAAGTTTTATGCTGTGTGGAAGAAGTCTCCACAAAATGGCACAACCAATTTTACGAATAAATTGGGCAGGAGTAAAATGTAAGAAAAGTAAAACATACAGCAAGGAAAGATGGAGCTAAAGATAGAATGCACAAAGCAGGGAATATTTTCCCTGAATATCACCTTTATATTCTAAAACTAATCAGCTGAGAAAGGGGCTGTACAGAGGTGTATCTGCTGGTGGACAGTCATCAGAGGGCTGCCAAACAAAGAGCAAAAAGCAAACGGGAAAGCACAGACAGCATATGCACTCTGCATAGCAGATAAAGCAGTTGCTAATGGCTTCACAGAAGCTGGAGGATTTGAGTCTTGTAAAGATGCACATGCATCAGTCATGCCCAGAGGAATTAGGTGTTCCACACACGGATTCTATCCCAAGTGCATATGAAAGTATGCCAGGCATGTTGTACTACGTTCATTTTCCTGAGTAAAAGGTCTTTAAGTCTTATGAGCATATTATGCCTACTGCAGACACGAGCTCTAACTCTGAGGAGTGAAACCTTTGCCATGTCAAAGAGTTTTATACCCTTATAAACGTAAAACAGATACTTATTTTAAAAATGTGATCTTCTGGAAATGATGTTGTTTAAACTGTTAAATAATAATTTCTTCTAAGCAGATCAGATTCTTCTGTCCTCTA
Organism: Rhadina sibilatrix; assembly: GCA_013400275.1. NCBI lineage: Eukaryota > Metazoa > Chordata > Aves > Passeriformes > Phylloscopidae > Rhadina > Rhadina sibilatrix. The sequence continues at coordinate 26,224 of VWYO01011476.1, forward strand.
TACCACTACAAAAACTCTTACAGCATTTCAAAAGCACATAGTCTTTCATTTGTGGGTTTAGATTTTCTTCAAAGGGAACCATCTTATTACCTTCCATAGAGTCAGAAACTTCTAAAAGTGTCTCATAAAAGTATCTGATAAAGATCTAAAGAGAAAGGAAAGCCTTTGATATATAATGAAATAATTTTGAATCATTCTTCCACATACAAGAGCAAGAAAATGTATCTTTTTAAAAAAGCATAATCTACTTGGCACACAGCATCAATACAGAAGCCCTTTTTCCCATTTGCAGCTGAGCTAAATTGCAGTGACCTTCGTTTACAAAATCAATTACCAATTATTAAAATAAAATAAAAAACTAAGTTTTACCTTTTTTGTTAAAAAACCCTAAACAACTAAGGATGCAAGTATTGAACTTAAGCAAAAAATATTAATATGCCCAACACAAAAAAAATGCAATGTCTAACAAGAGGAAGAGGGTATGAATACGGCCATTTTTGATCAGAAGGACTAAGAAAATATTTCATTTACATGAATCATCTCATGGATGATTGGAGTTTTCTTACGCTAGTTGTCATGGACTAGCAGATGGCTGTCAGAAGACTTGAGGTAGACTTTTGAGGAACTGAGCTGCAGATCAGAGAGAAAGCATGTTTTCTCATAGAACACAGCCTGGTAAGATGGGTAGGTCTGTACATTTAATGGCACACCACAGACTCTCCAACAACTCAGGGTGAGCATGGACTTGCATTCTTTAAGTCTTGGAAAATGAACCTGAAACATTACTTTGTTACATACATTTAAGACTAATATTTGTCATCAATATTTTTTACTTCCTATTCTTCCTTTTTACGTGATTTTTTTTTTTTTTTTTTTTTTTTATTTATTTATTT
>VWYO01011476.1:29321-46938 GCA_013400275.1 Rhadina sibilatrix
AAAAAAAAAAAAAAAAAAAAAAAAAAAAAAAAAAAAAAAAAAAAAAAAAAAAAAAAAAAAAAAAAAAAAAAAAAAAAAAAAAAAAAAAAAAAAACACACACACACACACGAGCGCACACACACACACAAAAAGAAAAACAAAAAACAACAACAACAACAACAATACCCAAAAAAACCCAAACAATCCAAACAACAAAAACCACCACCACCACCAAAAAATGAATCAAAATCAGTAATAGGGAGACATAAAATTCCAACCAAGTCATGCATTTCAAAAAAGGTCTTGGCTGCTTCTTTCCATCCATCTCCTTGATTTTATCATTGACATAATCAAGACCCTCACCACCTAGCTTCACAGACAATAGTGAAGATGTGGTGTAGGAGTGAAATATGATCACAGAACAAAAATCAGCCTTTGGACAAAGGAGACTCATGACTCAGAAGTGGTCCAAGGCCACACTGAACTTCAGCTACAGTACCCCAGCCCCATTGTGAAACATCGTTCAACTATTTTAGATGTCCATTTCACAAAGAAATTCATGAATTGCAAATAAACTTGTACTTAGAGATTCTGTTCACCAGAAGTCAGAGTTCTGGCAAACAAAGAACTTCTAGAGAGCAAGGGGAAATCTAGATTCCTGCTGGTTTTCACCTCATTATACTCTCTGTGGGTTTGTGCAGTTAGTTTAAATCTGTGTAAAGGGTAACACGTCTGTTCACGTTAGCAGACTTTTGCAATCCTTTCCCTTTTTTGTGAGGAAATCTTCATCTGAAAGAAGAGAAAATGGAGCAATGAGAGCTAAAGAATAACAGTGGTAAAGAGGAGAAGAGAAGGAAAAACTAGGAAAGCAAAGTAAAACCAGAAAAATCGTATCACAAGAAGGTAAAATATAGTTGCTACAACCTCCCAGAGAAAACTGGCAAAGCACTGAGCTTCAGGGTGTGCTGCACAAGAGTAGAAAGAGAAGAGTGGAAAAAATTACTGAGTGAATAGAGCAAGGAGAGAGTGTGCGAAGGAAAGTAATAGAGTATGCCCTTTAACTGTACATCTCCAATTCCCTCACATAAAGCAATAACCATTATCACTAGCCAGACACAGGAAGCAAATCTCAAAGGATAAGATATGTGGATGAATAAAATAATAGATTAGATTAAATGAGATGTTTGGATATGCAAGATAAAGGAAGGACATGGGAAAGACTGCAGGGAAGAATGAGGCAAAGGAAAGAGAATGCAGCAATAGAAGAGGAATAGATTAAAAAGGGTAGAAAAAGGGCTGAGCAGAAATGGATAGGAAAATGGGCAGAGACAGACAGAGAGATGAGCAGCAGAATGAACAGGAAGGAGCAAAATCAAATTTAAAATGAGGTGAAAGGGACAGCCTCTCAGAAACTTTATGGTGGATCATTTATTTCAGCCATTTCCTGATCAAGATCTAGGTCAACACACCATACTGCCTTGAAGATAGGTATCAATAAATGGAGTGAAAAAGGAGGAACCAAAGTTTCCCTAATGCCCAGGGAGCAATAGGACAGCCATCTTTTAGCTATAACAGCCATGTAGACTTTATGCCAGATTGTATTGCCAACAAAGAATGCTGCGCTTTAAAACATGTAGATTTCCAACAAGGTAAGCCACATATTCATTTACTCCTGGACATCACATCAGATACCCTGGAGTGCCACTTCAGGATGCTAAGAAAACTGAATATCAGCTCCTCTCTTATAAATAAAAGGGCAGCAAGTTCAGCACTATTTCACACACTGATTAGCTCCTAGCTAGCTAAAGAGAAAGACTGGGCTTGTTCCAAATCCACAGGGTCTTCTTCAAACAGAAAAAGCCCTATTTGTGTGCAGCGTGCAAAATCTCCCATGTCTTAAGCTCTCTGATCCAATTGTGCAGCTCAGTTACAGTCTCAGGTAGTAGAAAAGAATGTAATCTTTAATTTGAGTTTACTGGGTTCTGAAACATTAAAGACTTTTCTTTACATAAGTTTCAAAACTCTCTGTGACTGTACTTTTGCTACTTTGTGTCCACAGATTTCTCTAAAAGGAGACTAATTAATCAGTTTACTGCTTTGGCCAGTGTTTAGATTATCTTATCATCATAATTTTTTAACCTTGTCTGACCATACATTTATTTTAGATTAGGACATCAAAAACACTCCTCCTCCTATCTCACTGTACCCACAAATCTAATTTGAACTGTGTCGGTGACTTTGATTTGTTTTTCCTTACCCAAGGAGGGAATTAGTGTAAAACAAGGAGGAAGTGAATAGGCTACGTAGTATTCGAGAAAATGCGTGAGAGATTAAGAGGTTACTCTCAAAGAAGCTACAATCTCAGGAGTCTCAAACCTCCAGTTTGTAGTCAAGGATCCATTGAACATGAAGCTGGTCACTGCCCATACTGGGAGGAAGGCAGAAACTTGACAATGACAAGTAGGACTAGCACATTTTATGACAGATATGAGACCCTGGAACTAGAAGAACAGTCAATGGATAAGGTGGATGAAGGTCCTTCTGGGATAAAGGGCCCACTTAGGGTAACATGATCTAACTCCTCCTTCACAAGCTCTGTTAGCAGCAAAAGAAGGGTACTTAGCGGTGGCTCCCTTCTAATTCGCAAACCAGACCCAACCAACAGGAAAATCTTATCACTCCCTGGGGCTCTGGTAAAAAATGTAGAAAACTCTACAGCCTAGTAAGGCCCTCTGATTATTATCTGTCATTATTAGTTCTTCAAGTCAGTGGTGATAAGATAACAAAGAGAAGTGCAAGAGCAATCAAAGTGGTTATCAGGGCCTTATGATTATTGGCTGAAGGATTAAGAGCATGGATAGTGTTTTCCTTGATCATTCCAGTAGTAAGGAATAATGTTGAAAGGAACAGGTAGATCCATCAATGTGGCTCTGAACTTAGTGTCACTAGAAAAATTTTGTGGTTTTTGACCATGAGGTAAGCTATACAACAGCTGGTTTAATAATATCTGATGGGATGAACCTATCTCAGAAGGGAGAAAGAGTTCAAACACAGGAGTTACTTGATTTAATTGAAAAAGCTTTAAACTAGATTTGAAGGGGGGACAAACCCATGCTTTCCAGAAGTGGGAAGAATGGGAAGTCACACCAAAACGTGAAGGAGGAAGTGCCAGTGGGATCTTTCAAGCTGCTCTTAGAGGAATCAGTTACAACAGACCACAGCTGAAATGTTTCGACACCAACGCACACAGTGTGAGAAACACAGAGGAGCTTGAGGCTTTGGTCCTGTCCCAGAGATTTTGGAATATATGAAACCTGGTGGTCAAATGCCTTGACTGGAGTGCCATGTTGGATGGCCACAAGCTCTCCAGGTGGGACAGGCAGGGCAGGAGAGATGGAAGGGCTGGAATGTAGCCTGAATGCAATGATGGCAGGCTGACAGTCTCTGACTAAGGGACAAAAAAAATGTGGATGTCATCGCAGTGATGACATCCTACTATGGGGCACCAAGGCAGAACAATGACTCCAGTGAATTATTCTTTGAGGAACTAAGGGATACCTTCAGAACAACTGCCCTTGTCCTTACAGGAATGTCAGCTTATCAGATGTTAACACAGCTGGCACAAATAGGTCCAGAATAGTCTTAAAACATCTGGATGAAAACCTCAAGGTGTAGCTACTAAGGGAGCCAAGTAGGAAAGGTACCTTCCTTGGTTTGTGGCTTGTTAAGAGACAGGCTTTCATGTGTGAAGACTGGTGGCCACCTTGGCCACAGGAACCATGGAGAAATCAAGTTTAAAATCTCTGTTTTCATGTTGAGATTCTTGGGACTGTCCTGTACCAAGCCAGGAGCTGGTCTAGGATGATTGTTGTGGGTCCCTTCTGTGATTCTATGATAAATATATATATATACACACACAATACACTTATATAGCTGTAACATATATTATATATTATACATTACACAAAATATATCTATGTACAATCCATTTTATTTTATCTTTCAGAGAGGGACAAAGGTGATGAAGGGGCTGGAGCACAAATCTTATGAGAAGCTGCTGAGGCAACTGGGGTTATTTAACCTGGAGAAAAGGAGGGTCAGGGGAAAGCTTATCATTCTCTATAACTACCTGAAAGGAGATAGTATTGAGGTGGGTGTGAGTCTCCTCTACCAGGTAATACGTGACAAAGCCAAGAGGAAATGGCCTCAAATTTAGATGTGGAGTTTTAGATTAGATATAGGGATAATTTCTTAACTGAAAGGGTTATCAAGTACTGTAACTGACTTCCCAGGGAGGTGGTGAAGCTGGCATCTCTGAAAGTATTCAAGAAACATGTGCATATGGCACGTGAGGACATGGTGTTGTGGTGATGGGGCTAGGCTGTTGTTTGGACTTAATGATCTAAGAGGTCTTTTCCAAGTTTAACCTTTCAATGGTTCTACAGAACTGATCACATGCATTTATGAGTTACTCCTCAGATTGCTCCATTGCCACTTTTGCATACCCTCCTTGGTTACAGTTACATTGAATAATCTGATGATCTGAGAATCCATCACTACCAGGCCAACAGGCGCAGGATTTTTGGGGACACTTTATCAAAGCGCCCTGGAGTTCCAAAACTGCTTTGAAGTAACTATTCCCATATCCAAAGTAAACAAAGCCTTATTTTTAATTTTAGAGATTTTATGAAGCAAGATTTCCCTCCAAAAGGTAGGAGTACTTACCATTTCTGCATGTCAGATCTTTAAAAACTTCTAATCAACTTTTTATTTCCAGTCATCTGCTCTAGTGTCACAAACCTCCCCTGACATTTACCAGTTATTGATCTTCTTTCCATCTCTGCTCCAAGAGTGGGGACCTGACAGATTTTCTTTTCACGGAGCAAAGTCAAACCGAATGTTGCACATGTGTTGCTGCCATGATATTCAGGCCATGTTATGGGGCTTCTTAGTAGATTGAAGCACTCTAGACCTAACACCCTAAAAAAAATTTGAAAGACCCTTAAGAAAATTTTAAAAAATATGCTAACTAAAAGACAGTAGGCTTTATATGTTTTGTTACTTCCATCTATAACTAGATTATTTCCTGAACTAACGTCACCTATTCTCCTTTATTGTGTCAGTCTTGGCAGAGGTAGAAATCCAATTTATATTTATCATTCTGCCAACTGCATGACAGTTTCCATTTCTCTTACTCCCTGCAAATGCCTGACGTTTGTATACAGGAAGAAAAGAGATAGAAACTCTTGGGAACTGAATGCTTTTATCCTTACAGCAACATTCATTTACTGCACTAGGGAATTTGTGTCCATGCTACGACCATTCCTGTTCTTAGATCAACACATTGGTAAAAATATTCTGTCCTTGAAGATGAGGCTATGACCTGGAACTGAGCACCTGAAGTTGGGAGCATGTGGTCCTGCCCTTCTTACTGTTGTACCTGTAGTGGCAGACCCAGCCACACAGCCAGGGCTGATGTAACAAAGGGAGATGACTGAGGAGAGTGATGGTGAACAGAAATTACAGATAGCTGGATAGCTCAAGCTCTCTTCCAAGGGCTTTTTCACCTGGTCCAAGGCAGCTCCATGAATTATATTTTTTAATAAGTTCAGCAGGATCATATGCTTCAAAGGAGGCACCACTCCCACCTAATCACAAAACACACAGCTCTTTATTGTTTGGTTTTACTGTCCAGAGAAGCCCAGGACTGCTCACAGCTGGGGCCCATGATGAAGGTGATAATATTAATTAACTCCACCCCAAAGACCATAAGTAGGCTCAATTAACTTGCACTTGAAATCACCCTGAAACTCCCACATAAAAGTAACAGTGTTCTCTATAAGTTATTCCAAATCAGTTATTCCAATTTAATTACATTATTATTGTTCTTATGTTTATCTTTTGGAAAACAAACAAACAACAAAAACAAACAAACAAAACAAAAAACCAAAAAACAAACAAACAAAACAAAAAAAAACACCCCGAAAGAAGCTAATGATATGGATCCTGTAATTTTTAAATTCCCAAGAAAATTTCTGAAGATTTATACATCACAGACGGTACAAAGCCTAAAAAAATTAAAATAAAATCAATGTAATATTGAAAAAAGGACAAAAAACCTAGGACTATATAATTGAATCAATCCTCCAGAAAACCTAAAAAACCCTGATTATAATCTAATAAACAAAAGTTGTCAAGTATTATAAAAGCACTGGGATTGTTTTTGTTGGTTTTTCTTTTAGTTTGGTTTGATTGGTTGGTTGTGCATACTAATCCACTCAGTAAACCACAGCTCTACATATATTCTGTTGCTAAACAAGATAATAAAGTAATAAGAGGATAATTCTCATTTCTGTGGTAGTGATTTTTAAAGGACTATATTAAGGAGTAAAGTAATCTTCATCCACAGGCTGGAAAAATACCTGTCTCACTCAGCTGGACCAAAATTACAAAAGAAAGAATATGAATTTTTCATCTTCTTTAATTATCTGTAACAACAGTTCCCAACTTCATTATGTTAGCTAAATGGCTACCTGGACTTAAATACTGTTTACATAATGAGAATGTTGGAGAAGACCCTCATGACAGTACACAGTGCAAACACTTTTTCAAAGTTGTAGCAAAATTTAGACACTAGTTCTTACAGATTTTGCAGGCTGGTTTTGAACACCTTTCTGGCAATACAGGACTGCGTAGCTTGCTTCCCACTTAACAGATGCAAATATAGACATATGCAAAGATGAATACATTTTTATTTTTTAAATACAGAGATGGGAATTCACTTGTGTCTTACCACACACTCCTTATTCACTGGGAGCAGTAGTCTGTGGGAAATATCAAAGCAATAAATAAATCACAGTGTTCCCACTGAACAGCTTCACCTTCAGTAGTCTTCCTAAGGACAGAGTTGAGGAAAAGGATTAGCTGCAGACATCAAAAGGATGAAGTATATCTTTGAAATCCCTTCACAGTCCAGTATTTTGTTTATGACCAAAGCCCCTGAGCTGCATGTGAAAGCCAGTTTCCATGGATATTTAAATGACACTTTTATCAGGCATATCAGAACAACACACTTTGATATTTCAAAGACTTGCAAGGTCACCTCTGAGCCATCCTCAAATTCATTTCTGTCAAGCAATCAACATTTCTTGTAAGCAACAAACAGTGCTTGTGGCTTGTCAGTGTGACCAAATTGGAAAAGAACTGAAAATGTGGAGTACTGAAGCAGAGAAGATTAACCACACCAGCAACCTGTGACAGAAAACCAAATACTTTTGTTTCCTAGCCTCCTGCTCCTCCACACGGCTTTGTTCTCCCTACACTGCAGAACAAGCCACAGGTATTTTTGTGATGAGCTACGATTCATCTCTGAACTAACGCACAAGACCAAAGCATTGACTCTGCGAACGTGTCCATCTACCTTTCCTACACTGATGTGCCACTGAAATAGATAAATTTTTGTAAAATCAGACATGTTTGATGATTTTTACTTGTGCGTGACCTATTTTATGGGAGAATCATTTCCAGGCGGGCAAATTATGAAATCTTGGGACTTCAGTTCAAGTTGTCTGTCATCACATGCAAAAAAAACACCCCAAAATCAGCTGTAGTAAAAGCTGAAATAAAATTATTGGGAAGAAATTAACAGCAATGAAAATGCTTTTTAAATTAATGCTTCAATTTTGAAATAGCTATTATAAACATTTGTGCTTGCTATGACTTGCAGTTAAATTTTAAAAATAGCACTTAAATATGCATGTTAATAACATCCAGAAGGCATTTCTTTCAAGCCTGTTTGGGCTGTTGAAGGCTTTAATTTAACCACAGCATTCATTTATGTCTAGCAGTTAGAATTTTCTTTTAAGCTCAAAGGAGCCGAGAGTTGTAACTATGATCTAATTGGTAAGGAATGAAGAATGTTTTTCATGTTTTATAGACAGCATGAATCCTGATCATTTTACTGCAGTAAATTATAGAGTGTTCTGCTCACTGTGTCTCCCTCTGGAAGTATGGGCCTATATCTCATTAAACTATAAAAATAACTTGCAGAGTTCGGCACTCCTCGAAAGCTATCTTGCCAAGGTATGTTATTTTTATATCACTAATGCATGCCAGAGAGTCAGTCCAGAGAAAGTTGGGTTTTTAACAGCCCAAAACTAAATTAATTTATAGCTACATTCACATGTCAGAGGGGACACATAAGGAACCTAAACTGCTATACAAAACAATAATTTATTATTGATTTTCAGCTCCTTTTTAAAAGCAGATGCAATTTATTGGCTTCTCAGTTCTTTCCTCTCTGGTACAAATGATCTAAACAATACTAGCAATGAAGCAAAGCAGCTCCTGTGGGTATGGCAAATGACATAAAAGTCAGATATGTTTTACCTCTTTTTGGCTTAAGACAAATGGACCATCACCGAAATGAGAAAAAAAATGATCAGAGGTGGAATATAATGCTTTTTTGTGTTTTAAATTTTCTTTTTCTTTTTAAGATGTGTATGATTAGGCAAGATATCACATGAATTGTTTGACTTTAAAATACAGGCTAGCATTTCACACATTTTTAAAGCTATGTAATTGTCATTTGGTTGTACATTCTAGCTGAATTTAGCTGCAGTAAAGGCAGTACACTAAAAATGATAAATTACATATGCTTAATCCTATGGTAATACCTTAGGTTTGTGCTAAAAAAAAATAATCTAAAAGTCAGATGTTACAGAATTTCTACTGCAGCCACTGGAGTATAAATTGCCAACTCTTTAAAGCAAGGGTAGAGTGGATTGGAAAAGAAAAAGGCAACTCAAGAGCCAAGGTAGGAGTGAGCACAGCACTAAGAACACTCTTCAAGGAGCTCAGCAGTAGGATAAGAGTAGTAATCTTTTTTCTCCAAGCAGTACAGTGACTAAGCACAAATATCTTCTTTCAGAGCAAAAAAGTCTATGAATTTGTTCTTATCTTAGGAGTACACAGGAATACACTAAAAATTACAGCAATGATTTTGAAAACACGGGGATATTTGTTATTTCTTCTTTCTATGGAGGAAAATAAAATTACTCTGTTGCTGGGAAATTTAGCTCAAGTTAGTTCTTCTGTACAAGATTTTGTTGCCACTGCCATAGTTCCTTCCCTGAACAATCTTAGCTCCAAGGGCCTGGCCTGGCCTCTTGGCCACAGTCCTTCTATAAAGAATTTTCTTCTCAGAGAATGAATGGCCAGTATCCCAAGAGAGGAAAACAGACAAATGTCACAGATTGACATGTGAAACCCCTTGTGTTTTGCTCATTGGTGATTACTGACATGCACACCCTTCGTTGGAACTGCAGGTTACAGCAGGTCTTGATCCCTTTGGGAATAATTCTTGGAGCTAAAGGACATGCATCTTTCACCCCGAGGTCTGACCATGACTGAAGAGGAACACAAGGGAAGGTCATCCAGTTACACCAGAACAGGAAGCCAGATTCAAAGTAAGTAATTCCATTCTCAGGTCATGAGTTTCAACATGCAAGCTTCTGGACCAGATTTCCATGCATATCCTTGCAAAACAAACTGAAGAAGATGAGAAGCATAAACAGAAAATGACAAAAACTCTCTCATATCTGCCAATACCATCCATCTTGCACACAGAAATGGAGAAGTTCTGAAATGAAAAGCAAAGAGTGATAAAATTATTACTTCACAGGAATATTTATACCCATAAAGAGTAATAGAAGCATTGAAGTAGAATCAGAGAGGGTGCTGAACGACAAAGATCCAGATTATTAGATGTAACAGAGTACGTCCATAGTAGTTGCCTCCCAATTGGGATCATTAAATCTACATTTGGAGAAAAATTGAAGAAGAAGCAGTATGGTCTAACAGCCACCCCACACATTTAAGAGCACTGCTAGGATCACTGTGAGAAGTCTTCCTTCAAAAACAGAAGGACTAGGAATAAAGAAAGAATCACAGGCATTTGCTACTGACCCAAGGCACATGGGAACAGCTCCTAGGACAATGTGCAGGCTGCTCTCGCTTATCAGCCATTATGCTACAGGTCAAATTTCACTACCTGCCCTGCTAGATGGAATTACAAACTGGGACTCAAACCCCGCTCTGCTTCTCTCTCTGATCTGGCCTGTAACAGAGCACATGGAGAACTCTGTGCATAATTTTCTGTAATCTACAAAAAAAACCCAAATAAAAATAAATCAACCAAATAAAAACAAACAGATAAACAAAAACCAAACAAAGCCCCAAGCAAACAATTACCAAATAAACGAACAGAAAAACTGGGCAACAGAGGAGAAGAGGCAAATATGCTGAGACAACAATTTTGTGGTTTATAGCTAGCTGGATTTTCACTAATCGCATACGATTCAACTGTAAGAGAAGCTGATCGGAAATGTAACCCTTGGCTCACACGCAGCTAGTAAGAAATTAGTCCAAACTTCAGGAATTTGCAGGGTAGAGAGGAAGAACATCATTAGGAAATGTATTCAAGCACAGTGCAGGGGTTCAAACAGTCTGTACCATGTCTCATAGTTCAAAAAGAAGTTAAAAGTAGTGTCCTCCACAGGGTAGCGCTCAGGCAGCAGCTGATGCACATTCACCACAGAGTCACAGATGTACATTTTCTCAAGATAGGTTTCAGACTGCTAACACAGCTTCTCTCATCCTAGAGATGTACAAAAATTACATCCTTAAAATTGTCAAATTTGTGAAAATTTGTGAAAGTTTGAATCCCAAGTATAAATAGATTTCCAGGAGTGGCGCCCAACCACAGGTAAAATTTATATATGACTGTAATTACCTGAAGCACATAAAAATACCAATATGAGAAATGAGAAAGTATATATAAAGTTTTAGAAATCTGATTAATATTGTCTCAGCATTACCAAATATAATCATTAAATATGATCCCATATACTTATGGTTTACAAAACTGCAATTTACTCAAATTGAAAAGAGTAAAGATACAGTATTTCATAAAAAATGTATAGAAGCCAGCACTCAAATATTTTCAGTGCTTTAACTCCAAAAGTACTTTGTATTTAATTTTTTTTATGTGTTTGTAACCTATCAGAAAATTCAGTGTGAATGAGGCTGACACAAGTCCTGCTCCAGCTGAGCTAAATGCCTGCTGAATTTTAAGGAGACAAATTGTCTCTTTTAATGTGTTTTTGTAAAAACTGATTATATTGAAGTATGCCATAATTGAATTATATGTTAGGCTATTATTTAGAATTATGTATGGTGTTATTAGCCTTAGATTCCTGCATAAACACCACAAATTACATATGTTTTAAATAACATCATTCAGAGTAGAAATGGGTAAATTGCATAAAATTGACTTTGTGTTATTTGAATGTGAAAGTAGGAGATGTGTCATTTCATACACACAGATACATACACACAAAATTTTTATTTTACATTTTTCCTTTTTCATCTGTGTAGATGAACCTGATAACTCAAGAAGCAAGGGCAAAGCCTTGGAAAGTTATCTCCGTCAAAGAAAAATTGTTATTTTTACATACATTATCACTGTTAAAGATCAGTTTTTCACAGCTCCAAAGTTCTCCCCAGTGGGCAGTAGTCCATCTTACTGAACTACCTACCCATAATTCAACCCAATTTCATGCAATTGTCTTTCTATCCTGGTGAAAGTCTGTCACTGAACTGCAATGGAGACTATTTTCCATAGCCTCCAGGGAGGTAGATAATTTTGTTGGCTTCTTCCATTCCATTCGTCTTCTACTAAATAAAGAAGGGATTGCCTTTTTCCTAATGCTGCCTGCTTTCAGAAATCCAAATGTCCATTCAATCAAAAGCACTAAATTAATACAAATACTTAAATGTCAGAGTAGAAAGCTATTCATTCCCATGCAAACTCAGAATCAGCCTTCAAAATTGTAACTAGTGACAGCTTTTTCAGCCACAGGGCTAGGTCTCTAGAAGCTAATTTCTAATATTTAAGTCTTGTGAGAAAAATCTGTGGCCAGAGTGAAACTGAACTAATGCTCTTCAAGGAATTCACCTTTTCTTAGTGGATGCACCCCAGTTTACATAAAAATGAATAAGAAAATGAGGCTATCCAAGATCTCCTTTTACTTTCTAATACTCAAAATAACATTTAATTCAGTGCAGAACAGGGAAATATTCTAACTCAGGTCATTTTGAGGTTTTTAAGCAACCATTATTAACCACTTCCACAGAATGAACAGTCTGAATGGATTTATTCATATTTCCAAGTTATTCAGTTCTGCTTTGACATACTGGTTTGACACGGAAAAGTTTGATCAATGGCAATAGAGGAAAACAAATTAGTTGCAGGAACTGATTTGAAATGCTAATACTTTTTCTAAACATTAGATAAGCTCTTTTTCTAGATCTAAGTATACAATTCTCACAAAGAATCAAGACAAGATAACTGAATATTGTCTTGCACAAGTAAATCTGTAAAATATTGGAAGTTTTTGACCCTTATTCAGTCATGGGCCATAAAAGATCTAATTAAAAATGATACATGCTCTCTTATTTCCATTTACACTGCAGGAATAGATAAAAATTCTTCTTTTGAAGGATGGTTATTCTAAACGATTGCAAAGACGAAATCCATGTTATTGGACAAAAAAAAAAAAAAAAAAAAAAAAAAAAAAAAAAAAAATTAAAGCACCAACTTATCAAGTGCAAAATGAAGTTTGTTTCTGTGTGAGCATAGCCACGGACAGCACAAAAATAAAAAGGCTTTCTTAATGGAAGTTGTAAGTGTTGGGTTCATTTCAACATTTTCTGCAAAAGGTTGTGATTTAGTGTGCCAGCAGTGCTGTTTTTCAGCAAAGATTGATGCATTACAGCTTCTAATAGGTCCTGGAAACTCAGAACAAGATTTTTCTACTTTCTCCACACCACATTCAGCAGGGAATAAAAAAGGATTTCATTCTGAAGTAAAATGAATGGCACTGTATTCCTGTAAGTTCAGCCAAGCAAGATGATTATAGATGCATAGTCAATATTAAGGCTTTTTCAGTGGAAGACAGTATTTCTAGAGAACTCTTAACATGTATTTGACATCAGAACATCTGTACCTGGCTAATAGAAAAACAAATAAATAATGCTTTCTTGTATATGCATAGATCTATCAATAATATGTATTCATTTTTCCATAGAGCGTATCAATAAGTAACAGATTCAATTACACTCTGCTCATTTCCTTTCTTTTGTGTCAGAACAATGACATTAACTTTAAGGAACAACATATAATTTTCCTGTCACTGAAATAACTATTCTGTCCCACATCATGAAATGAACAAGTGACCCACATCTTTAGCACTGACTGTAATGTGACCACTTTCCAAAAACACAGCTAAATGGATGGGCAGTGCAGCAGATTCAATCAGCTGACTGAGGGCCTGCTGGCTGACATTGCAAAATCAAGTGCCCCTCATTGAAATTCCCTGCCTGCAGTCCCTTTGCATTTATAACTGTGGGAAATGAGCTCTGCCACCTGAGCTGGCCTCAGCTGCCATGGCGTCACATGAAGATAGATGTGATCACTTACGGAGGTACAATAGGGAGCACTCTTCTGATCTGCTTTCATCTCGCTCCCTGATCTCAGATCAAAGCAGGGAGGCAAGCAGAGCAAGGGCATGTCTACATGGGGACATTACATCAATCTAGTTTGTTCACTCTAAGTGCGCCAATTTAAATACATCTCATTGAAAGGCTTATGCCCTGGTTTGTCGGGCCAGCTTAAAATATTTACCTTATTAATCATAACACCCAAACAGCTCTGAACTTGTCCGAATCAACCGCCCCAACTTCCCAGCCAGTATTTCATGTCTCAGTGTTTGCAGCTGTGATTTTTTTTTTTTTTCCTGTGCTGTAGGAGGCCTATTGAAATTAAAGAAATTTGTGGGTGGGAGAGGAAAACAAGTCAAATGAATGCACTCCTTGAAAACTTTCCTAGTGTCCATTAACATCATCAAAAGCATTACTCATCTTCTGACATGCAACATCAATGACCCATTGCTAAACACAGTAATTATTGTAATATGAGCTGAGCAGCACATACATATTTGCATAGCTCCACTGGGCAGAATTTCCCTTCTTGCAGAAACAAATGACTGCCAGTACAATTTCAGTATATCTGCTTTCCAAATGGGAAAAAAAAAAAAAAATGAGCAGGGATCATTGTGAAGTGAGCACAAGGAGCTGCAGCTTTACATCACTGTGGAGCTTTTCTTCAGGTCACAGGATCATTGTTCTCCCAGGGGTAGAAGTTCAGCACCTATAACCATGCATGAGTTAATTCCTTTGATATTGGTAGATCAGCTGTCAGGAGTCCTGTCAGGAGCTTTTCCAGATCACCTGGAGAATGTTGTCCTGTCTGTGAGGTCACCATGTTGTCCCTTTAGATACAGTCTTTCTCTTCTGCTACTTACAGGTCTGTCAGACTACAAGAGAGGAGTCAGAGGACAGAAATAGGTGTTCCAGAGAGTTACCCGATCCTAAAAGATTTAGACATAAAACTTTGCCTAAACACAGGAAAGCAAATTCCAAAAACATTTGGCAACTTAAATGAAATTTTTTCTCGTGCCATAACAGATTGGCAGTGGCTGTGAAGCATTTTTTTTTTTTTTAACATATGGGAATCCAGAGGAAGTCAATTTCATTACGAGAGTTCTAAGCACATTCAGCACATCTGAAAATCTGTCTCTGAAAATTAAGTAGTTTAAGGATGGAATAATGAGCTGTCATTACAAGGAAACTCTAGGAGAAACTTAAATTATTTAAGGTGATTTTTTCATGTCTGCTAATGAACATCCAAAATAAATCCAAATAAGGAGCCATAAAATTTTCTAATAAGATCAATATATTTCTTTAAAATATTGCATTTTCCTACAGGCTTTGACAATGCATCATGTCAGCTATTAATGCATAAAAGGTTTTAAATGAAAATAACTGAATCTGACCAGGACTGACTGACCAGGAGAGCAAGTTTCTGCTATCTGCCGCTGAAAACACACATTCAGTCTCTGAAACTTCCTGGTTGCCTTTAGGAATCCATAGGAGCAGAAATAATTGTACACCATGAATGGTATAACCCCAAATATAGCAGCTATCAAGTTCAAGACACTTACTAGTACAGATTTATTTTCTCTTTCCCATTTAATAGTTTCAAACCTGTTCTCCATGGATAATGGATGACCTTAAACAGCACAACAATTACAGCTACTGGGTCTCTCCAATGTCAGCCCGCATTGTCAACATCTGTCTGCCATTCTGAGTGTAAACAATGGTTGATCTGGAGCTGGACAGGTAAGAAATTATTTCCAGACAGTCAGTAATGAAAGCATTCTTATTGGATACTTCCAAATACTTGAGGCAGCAAGTGTCCCTATGTGCACATTTTTATAGAAGTCATTAAGAGCTTTAATATATGTATATATGTTTCCATAACATGCTATAAAAAGAATTTGTGATATTTTCAAAGAGACAAATCAAGTGGCTAGAGGAAACATTTATTACATTGTATTTTTGATAAAAAACAAACTGAGACAAAAAAAAAAGTTATAACAGATTAAAACAGCCAGTTGTCATATTTTATATGCATTATATCTCCTTTAAATTTAGAATTAAGTCAAGGAAAGCATTACCAGACAGGAATGTTTTCCCAATAAAAGGTGCACCAGCAACTTAGTGTTAATTATGCTTACTGTATTTTTGATACAAATCTTTGTCTTTTTAGTACTTACATGTTGATATTATGGTGCCAAAAGAACTTTAATATTCAAGTCTTAACAATATCTGCAAGCCAAATAGTACGCAAATAAACAAAAAACCCTAGTCATTTTGATTTTTAAAACTTGCATGCTAGGAATCACTTGAATTTCTACTACAAGCTGGAACATGATCAGTTGTATATGCAAAAGTGCACTTACAGAGCTTATCAAAATCTAAAGATGTCATGCAGGTAGTAACAGGCATATAAGAATTATATGAATAAAATATAATTTTAAAATAAAAATATAAAAATCAAAATTTTATCAAGTGTTTGAGTAGGTCAACCTGTATTAGGTTGTTGGACATAGCATTATCTAACATATAATAAGCCTACATGGAAGACTTCACTAGTAAAAAGTGATGCTGTGGAAAATGGGGAGAATAAGAAAGGGAACAGCCAGAAAGACACAAATTTTTCAGAACTGCCGTGGAGCTTTTATGTGCAAGAAGGGATATTAATATCACTTAGCAATTTACTTCTCTCAGTTCTTTTGACAGTACATGGAGAAGTTACATAAAGCATTTTTCAGTCCTATTCAGAGCTCTGTAGGTAATCTTCATTGAGTATAAATAACATTATTACAGATTCTTAACAGAGAACAAAATTTTCTGGTCAATAGAATATCGCATTATGTAATATATACACACACTAGAAAGCAGGGAAACCTTTCTCAGAGTAAACTAACAATAATTCTCCATTAACATCTTCAAAAGACTTGGGTGAAGTTCGTCTTCACATGGCTATGGACAGCTCATGTAATTTGTCTTGTTAAAACTTTTTCCTTCCCACAGTCACAAAATCAAGGAAATCTGGGTTAGGATTAGTTTAAAAGCAAACTTACCTATGACAAAAATTATTGTGAAAGTTAGAAGGTGGGGTTTGTACTAAAAAATAAAATAATATAAAATATCCCTGTCAAATAACCCAAAGAGAAAGATTGCTTCTCTCAAAACACAGAACCATCCTCCACTCGTCACTGCCTTAGAAAGAACAGTAGACTCATGGCCTTTGTTAACTGAATGTATAAAATTGGACATGGTGTTCATATAGTTCAAACATAGCTATTTTGTGCAATCACTATAAAAGTTATCCAGCTGGCTTTTTATAAAGTTTCAATGGAAGAAAAAAGTAGAAGCCACAAAAGAAACATGGATATACTTTTATGCTTCTCTGGGACTATACAGTAATCAAACTGAGTTAACTCAGACTAATTCCTTTGACAGAGATACATAATCTATTTTCAGAACACCTATGTAGAACCTTCACCTTCCTCATGCAGCAAGCAGTATCTTTTTGGATATGTTTCTATCTTAATATTGGCAAGCATACAAAAAAAATCACATGCATGGCACTTGCTGATGCCACTTACTAGAATGTATTTAGTAAAATTATTTGTGAACTTATGACCTTGAGATTGAAATAGTCAGTTATAGTAGCCCTGACACATAATATGGAAGTGACTTCATGTCACTAAAGTTCCTCAGAAAGAGCCTATTTTCAATTCCTTCAGGAACTGAAATTCCTTATGTAGCTATTGCTTTGAAGTTGCAGTGTGGAATTAGTAAACTGTTCTTAGTTAAAAGTATGATAAAAAGAAGATACTAATTATAATGATTTGTTAACCTTTCATTTTCCAAACGTGTGAGGTGACTTGGAAATAACCCTTAGTCTTTTTAAATTACCTCACAGCCACATCTTTGTTCAAGTTTGTTTAAGTTAATATTTTACCACAATTACGCCAAACACTCATCACAGCTAGTTTGTGGGTCATTGCTGGTCTCTCATATTTCAGAAAACCAGTCAGATTTCTATTTCCTGTCAGGAAAAATTTTAGAATCTGAACAAAATCACAAATTAACTAATTGCAAAAA
>VWYO01011476.1:51506-63093 GCA_013400275.1 Rhadina sibilatrix
TTTTTGTAAGATTGACCAAGCACTGGTAAAGATTGCTCAGTGAGATGGTGGAGTCTCCTATCTTGAAGATATTCAAAAGCCATCTGGACATGGTCTAGAAAAATGGTCTGGGGAAAACATTTTGATGGATACGCTTGAGTTTGGGGTTTGGACCAGATGGTCCCTTCCCCAGGTCCCTTCCAACCTCAATCATTGTTTGATCCCGTGATTCTTTTAGTTCACAAATGAGGTAAATTTTTATTTACACCGAGTCAAAATGTAACACCGTATAAAGTCCAGTTTCAAAATCACCTTGTAGGTCAGCAATGATAGATTTGGGGTTTGGTTCTTTTCCTTGGAACCTTGTTCTTAACTTTACCTAAACAAGTAAATACATCATTAAAATATTTTCCACTTAGACTCCATCTCTAAATTCACCTTTAATTAACCTAGAGTGACAGGAAAGGAGGGGTCTCCTTATGCCCATTTTCCAGTCAACAGAAACCAGTGTGGAAGGTCTGGCACTGTGGTACCAGAGGAGCAAGTCAGACTGAGGCTGCTGCTGTAGCTTATCCCCATGAAGAATTCTGCTCCCCAGAAAGTTCTGCTCCTTCTCACTAAGCCACGCTTACAAGCATGAGAAGCAGTACCCCTGAAGGGTACTCCTACTATGGTTGACCACAGAACTTTAAAAAATTTTCTATTAAAACATGATAACCCATTCCTTGCAAGGTTCTTTATCCCACTAAGGACCTGAAACTTGGTCCATGCCATTCAGCACCTACAAAACTATACAATTGCTAAGAGCCTAATTTTTACCTTATCTCAGAGCATCTGGGAAGATCCTTACACAGAATTAATTTATTTTGTGCTGCTTTTATTTGATAAACCTACATACAGCCATCTTTTGAGCCAGGGAACTCCTTAAGTTATATCCATAAATGTCAATGACCCACATGCAGCACACAAAAGGGCTTGATTTTTTAATTAGCAAAACTAACTAAGATAGATGTAGTACCAACAAATTTTTTTCTGAGTTTATCTTTTATTTTTTTCTCTCGGGTAGCATATGATGACTGGTAATGTTTTTCACAAACTAATCTCTATCTCAGAGTACAGTTGATTAATAGGTTAATATATGTACAGTTTATTTTTAAACTTAATTACTTTTTTTCCTTTTCAAATACTATTCTACATTAATCTTAGCACTAATGTCAACAAGAAAGAGAGATTTCCCTGTTGTCCCTTGGCATTTAAGGCTGCATTCAATGCAGATAAGGTTTGTTTGGGAACCTACAGGGTTTGCTGAAGACAATCACTGGAGATAGAACCTTAATTTAACCTCAAGCCTGTAGTATTTCCCCTGGGACATGGATGACTGATAACACAGCAGAGGGCAAGGAAAGCACAAAATTATTGAGAAGTAGAAGCAGATCTTGAGTGCTGAATTTCTTCCTCTAAATCATTGTTTGTGAGGATAGTCATGCATGTCTGACTCAGTCAGGAGACATTATGAAGGCATCTTAAAAGAGCAATCTTAAAATATACTGACAATGGTTGTTTTTAAAAGTCATTTCCAAAGCATAAAAAATACAGTTGTCATATATTCATCTTATAAGAAAATGTCATTACAGGATCAAACTGCACTTGCTTAGAGTATCCTATGTCCAAGGTAGGTCAGCAGCTGTTAATTTAATTGAAATAAGTCCTTAACAGAGAGCTTGATAGCATTTCCCACAGGAACATTAGAAAATGGTGTTAATGAGCATTATTATTGCCTGCTTCTGTAAGAAAACAGATCATTATTAACTGTGGTTGTATGTGATGTTTTCATGTGTTACAGTCCTAAATGGACAACATGAGAAATTTGATAGCATTTTGTTTTAAATAAAAAAGGCTTTTTGCACTCTAAACTTAAAATTAAGCTCTTCTATTAGGGTTAAAGGTTAAACAACCTTTTTCTTTCGTAATGATAAATTTAATTGTCTGAAGCCAAATTGAATACAAGCTGATTTATGTTTTCCTTCCTATAGGGATAAAAAATCCTTAGAAGGCATGGGTAAAAAATATCACCCCAGCTTCAGAGACCTTGCTTTCAGAATGGAAGAATTTCTTAATTTAAAATAAAACATATGAATATCCTTTATCAGACAAAAAAGATGTAAAGAAAAATATCTTATGTAATAAAAAAATGCTAAAAAGCCTGGAATTTCATTGCCTTCAAAGTGTAGGTTTTCTTTTAAACATATCTTCTGAGTCACAAAACAAAAGGAATTTTTCTTCCTCCTATCAACATAAAGAATCCAAATCCCTGAACATAGCTCCCATAAAAACAAAACAAACAAAACAAAACAAAAGAAAAAAAAAAGAAAACCACAACAAAGTAAACCAATTATCTGCAATTAAAGAAGCATTTGCATTTCACTGTTAGAAATCATTAGCTTTTATTTCCTGATAATAAAAAAGCAAAATACCAAACCAATACCCTCATCTGATACTTTAAAATATTTGCATATTTTTAGGGAAAACAGTAATAACATTGTGGTAAGACTTCTGGCTCAATAGAAAATGCAACCCCTTAAGACTGCACTTCATGTTGAGCAATGGCTAATGAAATCCTAAGAGGGTTTGTTACATAAACCAGTGGGCTGAAGAAACCTTTAACATGTAGGAAACTGGAGTTAATTAAACTGTTATGGGTATCCTATCCATCATCCCACCAGAACACTCTATTCTAAACCTATTTACATTTTGCAACTGAAGAAGTGCACTTGGCGTGGTTGATAAACCATGTTTACTGTCCTTATTGACTTGACATTTGTGCATAACCTTTATGCTTTAATTATCTAACAGCATTTCCTGTATCTTGCTTTGTTACAGAAAATATTTGATTTCCAAGCAATTAGACATATCTGAAAATTAGCAGACAGTAAAATGTTCCCTTCAACAAATTAATCAGTTTGGGAAAGCACTGGTTCATCACTGCATTGAATTTGCTGAAAAGGTTGCTTTATTGACTCATTTCAGCTTGTTTTAGCACCTTAGTGTAATCAAGGTGCATTTCAACTCTGCTTATATTTCACTGAGAGGATAAACTGCTAGTAAGGAGCTTCCTTTCTCGTGATAATTTGGAAACCTAAATGCAACATTAAGAGAATTTAAACTTAAGTTTAACAGCTGGCTGCTTTTGTAAGTATCAGCAGAGGAAATGAGATCAAATATTTTCTAATATAGACAGAGTTAAGGAAAAGAAGGAAGATGGCTACTGCAATATAAATTTGCCTTCTATTCTGAATCTTTAATAAGAAGATAAATTTTTTATTTCCTGTTTGAGACAGTTTCTTAGGATTTGCTTTTAATACATTTTGTCTGCTAAATCAGTTTATGATATTTTTTAACTTTTATTCATGGCTATTCTAGCACTTATGTCTGCCAAAAGTCTTCACATTACAACAGTCATTAAAAATGTCTGTAGTCACCTTATTAAAAACATGCCCATTTCTTTGGTTTTGGTGATATTTTTCAGAGAAAAAATGCAGCAGTGCAAATTCAGTAGTTAAAATTTTTGTATGTTTCTCATGTATTAAGAATACGTTGCAATTCTGTCTTATCCATGAAATTACGTGGGTGGTGACCCGAGATCAAATTCTGGAGCTCAAATTTATGAAAGGCACTATTTTATCTTTTCCTGCATAAACAGCTCACCACATTGTGAAAGGGACCTCAGGCACCTGAGAGAACAGTTGTCCCACTGTAGGTGCTGCGTGAAAGTGTTATACCATTACAATCCCTCATAACAACCACCAAAATATGCTGAATGCAGGAGTCACATTTTACATAAGACATACACATAAGACTGCAGAGCAAAACCTGTGAAAGTCATCAGTGGTAACTTTCAATTAAACTGGATATCTGTCACAATTTAAATAGCTTCTCCCCTTCTCAAGATTAACAAAGAAGGGATGTAATTTATGCTTCAGAGAGGGGTAGGAACAGGATGACAAATATTTGGTTCAAAGCTTTTGCCGGGCTTCAGATCTTACACGGTACCTCTAAACAGTGCAACCCAAATCTTCCAGTGAGAAGAGGGTTACAGGTTTACACCATGTACACACCTTGTACCTCCAAAATATAATACCACGATTTAGGCAGTGTAACTGTGATGTCACTGGAGGTGTTTTTACAGAGCAATTTTACTACAATTATAAACTAGAGCAAAAGAGGGAATTATGTCTTTCAGGTGGAAGGGAAAGACTGTAGTCTGTTTCTTTTCTTCACATTTTTACACTATGCAAGCAAGAAACAAAGGGAAGCACACAGCGATTCTATGTGGCAAGATAAGTAAAAGCTAAACAAGAACCTAGAGCTAAGATGGAAGAAATTAGTCACTATTTTTGGACAGCAATCAGTAATTCTGGCTGGTTGATCTTTTTCTTTCTTGCTGCAATAGTACTTAGTCATCAGTTCTCATCCAAATAGTTCTTTCTGATGAGAATACATTTATCTCACTCAATAAGATGATGTCCTTTCAAATCTAAACTTTTAGTTCTTTTTGTCACCTTTTACCTCAACTTTAGACAATATCCTCAACATCTAAAGGAGCTTCATTGCATCAGAGTATTAGATTCTAGATTCAGCCCCAAAGTTCATGTTTAGGTAAAATTCTCCATGCCCACCAAATAATTTCATAGATGTCAGTGAGATTTTGGCATGAACACACTTTCACAAAGAATAGCAGTTGGTAGAAATCAATGAAAAACTCTTTTTGCCCTGGTAAACATAAATTTCTTGATAGTTCAGAAATAACTAATCTTGACATCTTGCTATAATTTAAGGGTGTGTGTATACATGTGGACACACACACAATTATTTCACAGACTATGCTTTTGTTTCCAACATAGTATACAATACTGTACACCACATCATAAGTTAAATTTTTTTAAAAAATATATTTTCCTCTTAGTTAATTCTTAAATGGAAACATCGGAATATCCCTCTCTGTTATAGTGAAGTGATTCAAGCAGTAGCCTGTCTTGCAGCGGGGCAGATCTCAGCTGCATTGCTCGATGTTTATGACATTTTGTGTATGGAAAGTCCTGATTTGGAAACCTATTGTTTGTGTTAGCACCTAAGAACAAGACTATAATGCAGACTTCAGTTTTCCTCCATATTAATGATTTGAAGATGCCTCCTTTCTATATCCCATTATTTTGCTAGAGGTGCCATTCAGAATTGCTTTTTGATAAATGCAGCCTGACGCCTCTGTGACTACTGCATAGGTACAGTAGTTTTAAATATTTATGTTATGCTGGTGGTAATAATTATTATTCTAATTCAGTATATTTTTAATGCATTTAAACGTCAGTGTTTCTCAGTTTAATTCATCATACATACATTCAAACGCTTGTATACATATATTCAGTATGCATCTCCAAGGACCTAAAAAGACTTATTCATATTTTAGCAGCTGTGAGAAAGTAAGGACATTCCCTTACATTCCTAACTGTAAACATTAATTAGGTGTTTGACACCCATTAATGATTAAAAAACCTCTTTGTAAAATAATCCATCATAATTCTTTTATCACAATGCCAACCCAAAGAACTATGTCATTGTACCATGGTATCAATGATGGCAAAGTTGAAAGCTATGCGATAAAATAAAATCCATTTATTTACTCAGTCTTTTTCCATGTGAAAAAATGTCGGTTTGCTGTGATAGCTAGTAGGCTTCTGAATACAAGAATGTCATGCCTTATTATCTGTTTGTATGCATTTGTTAGCAAGCCTTTATGTAGTTGCTTATAAACTCAGTTGCCTCCTTAGGCTTAACCATTGCAGCAAAACGGAGTGTTTAAAACAAGGACTTGAACATTTTCTAGAAAATATTAAAAACATTCTGAGGGCTATCACAAAAAGGAAAGATAAAAAAGAAAAGAATAAGGAAGTAAGGCAGCTCCCTTTTGAAAGCATGACTGGAATGCATTTAACCTTGGCTTTCCGAGTGGTACTATTTGCAATTGTTTGCTTAAGCAAACCACAGAAAAAGGAACTTTGAGTTCCCAGGAGGCCTGACAAATGATTTCCAAGGTCAGACACATGCACAAAAGAAACAACAGCTTCTCACTCTGTGTTCTGTTTCAGCATCTCTCCTTATGCTACCTGTGACACTGCCTCTGTTTGGTCTCCTCGAAGGGTTATGAACATAGAATGGGTCTAGTGTTGTCCAAAACACGAGACTGAAGCTGTGTACTTGTCAGTACACAGCTAACAGTTCAGAGAATCCCTCTATTGATTTTCTTGGTGTGACTCCACCCCAGCTGTTTTCTCCGCCTAATGCTGCATCTCCAGAATGTGTAATAATAATTGACCAGAACAGAGTGTCAGGACTAATTAATGTACTCTCGTTATTGGTGAGAGCACTGGTTTTCAAAGAATGTCGTAGCTATTATTTATGGCTTTTAATTAAAGTACAATCTTATCTAAATAATCAGTGTGTTGTAAAATAGAAGAGTCAAACTACATAGCTGCAATAAGCCAAACATAACATGCACAACCACATTTGCACAGAAAACTTAGACATTTTGCAAGTCATGAGAAATTTGGGAAATTAGTAGAGGGTTTTTTAGCTTTTACAGGCATGTGAAAGCATTCTATGCCTTCTAAAAGGATTTACTCTAACTGCCTAATTCATTATGCTAAAACCATGAAGCAATTTCCTATTCAAAGCCCAACTCACAGGCTCTCTGTTGTCAAGTATTTGAATTTCAGATTAGAAATGTGTTCATTTGGATAGCATGAAAGGAAAGCTTTGTTGTCAGCTTTGCTTTATGTTCTGCCAGCAGCCAAATCCCTCCTCCTCAGTGGTCACCAGCAAAATACCAGACCTCCACTCTGGTCTTCACTATCTTGAAACAAACAAATGCTTTTGGCCTTTATGGCCTAAATACTGGTTTAAGCTTTGCTGTTGTCCCTTCTCTCCTAATATTTTTCTGGAGATTATTTATGACAGATGATATCAGCAAATGTTTAGATTGTAGCAAGGTTTTCTCATCCCTACAGAAGGGAAGGGGAGGGAGGGGGAGAGCATTTCCACAGTGGGGGAGAAGAGCGAAGACATTTGGTTCTGTTAGGAATTGTGTACTTTGTTATGGAACAGCAAGCTGAAGTGGCTGCAGCCCTTTTACCCCCATAACCTGTTTGCAGCTATGATCTACACTGAATTTTAACTATGCTGCTGCTTGCTTGTTAGCAGCTATTTCTTTGCTGGCTTGGAAAATATACAGGCAGCTGTCAAAAGTCAGGGGCTGCATTTCATGCAGGGTGTAACAAAGTTATCTAATACAGCCTGTAGGACAAAAACCCCCAAGCATTCATATCTTTGGCTAGTCGTGTGGAAATCAAGGAATTCCACCCACATTTCTCACAGGAAAAAGCTTTTCAGAGCTCTTCCATTACTGTAAGCTGTTTCTGACAGGTTTAGGGTCTACACTCTGGAAGGACAAGCCCAGCACATCCTTCTATTAATTAAAAGCAAACATTCACACAGGGAATGTTGTAACCTAAATATGAACTTTAATGGTTGTAACATAGCTGGAAGCAAAAATAATTACTAGCAGCTATAGAAGACATTGAGATATTTGTAATCCCTTTGCTTCTGAATACAATAACCCCTATGTAGTCATAATAAGCTCTTCAGTATAGGAAATAGTAATAGAAGATCTCTCTCCTGATACTGAGGCTGTGCAAATAATTGATTTCTTAGCCTAACAGATGAAGGACTAAAAGGTGGGGGGAGGGAAGATTCGATCTAACCGTAATTTAAATGGGGTTTTTTGGGGTGGTTTTTTTGGTTTTGGTTTGGTTTGGGTGTTTTGTTTTGTTTTGTTTTGTTTTGTTTTGTTTTGTTTTGTTTTGTTTTGTTTTGTTTTGTTTTTTAAGCTTTCAGTAGTGAAAGAAAGCAGAGCCACAAAGCATTTCATTCAGCTTAGAAAGTCCTGAAGGATGCAGAGTGAAATATCTCAGGGAGCAAAAGGAGGAGTGACCCAAGGGACTGGTAGTGGCCCCTTCCCCTCTCATCTGATTTATGGAATGTCCCAGGATGTGCCTGCACTGAAGCAACAGGATGAGGCTACCTCCAGCCACAATACACTGTACTGAAGCACCTGGGTCCCTTGGGTATCAAACACACATCTTTTTCTTCCTAATTCATTATGTAAAATTCTGCATGGCAGAAATTCTGCATGGCACGCTATGGGAGACCCAGGTCCCCATCCTCACCACCAGGAAGATGACTGGGTCAAAACTTTCCTCCTTGTGTAAAGAGCTAGTCCAGCAGCTGGAGGTAAGGGCCCTAATTACCAGTTTAGAGATACCTGACTGTTTAGTTTTCACACAAAAGTGGCACAGACCCCAAAAAGCCCAAATGCACTGAGGCTGCTGGGGAGTTCATTTCAGTTCATTGAAATCCCTCTTGAAATCCCTGTCCAAAACCGGGCACAAAGCAGGTTTCTGTTTCCACTTCTGGTTCCCTGGAGAGTGAGCATCAGCTATTTCACCCAGCTCCTAAATGACACATTGTTCCAACATGTGTTTCCAAGAGTTAAAAGTGAAGAAAAATGAAGTCATGCTCATTGATAAGGAGGTCTGGCACCCTGTTTCATGGTTAGCAGAAATGAGCCTAAAAGCCTACAGAATTTAAATTCTCTAATTCAAGAATTCTCTTGGACTTCAATTGTGTATGTTTTACAGTATTTAAATGCTAATAACATTCAGGTCAGGTTTCTGACTGGTTTTTAAATATACTCTAGTACTCTCACGGAATTTGTTTCCTTAATGTTGGATTATAAGGAGAGAATTAGAAAGCATTAGTACACATTCTATAAAAGTTAAATATGAATGGTAAGAATTCAGGCCCAAGCCATTTTAAGTTAATGATGACAGAAAACTATTACACTGCAAACAACATACTAAAGCTCACATTTTCTTTTTTCCCTGAAGCACAACAATTTTACTCCCTGAAGAAGTTGTTTTTCTACAGTGTTATAAGTAAAACTAAGCTCATAATTCCTAATAATTTTATCAAACTCTATCAATTAGGCACACTCTGCAGCAGTCAGAGCAGTGAGTGTGTTTGCCATCAGATATGACCCTTATGGAAGAATACATGCTATGGTTTAGAGGATCAAATACTATTTTTTTTTTTTTTTTTTTTTTTTTTTTTTTTTTTTTTTTTTTTTNTTTTTTTTTTTTTTTTTTTTTTTTTTTTGTCAGGACTTACTCGGAGAAGTAGAATTCAAGTATATATTACTTTGCTATACCAACAAGATAGTGCATTATTCCATTCATAGAGAGATAGATAAAGGGATTCCCACTGTTAGAATACATGAAACCTTTTACCCACTACTTTGTGATCCATATTGAACAACGGAGTAGCAGCAGGCAGACAGAACTCTTCCTTCTTAAAATCCAGAAGTATAAAAACATTTACTTTTTTATTTTCACATGGCAACCCAGAGAAACTTTATTTTTAAGCAGTCTAGTTAGACATCTGATTAAAAGACATAGAATACAGGGTCCAAGGTAATCAAACTAAAAATATTTTCCTCCCTCTTCAGAAGGCAAACAGGAAAGAAGTGACTGTAATTCAAGTGCAATATCCCAGTCTAGGCAAAGCACCATCCCTAGCCAATTGTAGTAGATATTTCTAGTGACAAGGTGATATGAAATGATGTTGGAAGGCAGCTTTGGAGAAGTGAATCTCATGTACTTCCTCTCCTGGTGGAGCCACCATGTGCCAGCAAGTTGCCCCCACCTTAAAAATGAAAAATCATGTCTTGCGCTGCAGCACACAACATATATACTGCCAGCAGGTCTAGGGAAGCAATTCTTCCCTGTGAGCATCAAGAAACACCTGGTCACAGTGAGGCTGAGCATGTACTGGCTGAAGTAGCCCAGGGAGGTGATGATGTCTCCATCCTCAGAGAAATTCAAAAGCTGTCTGGACAAAATCTTGGGAGAACAGCTCTAGGTGAACCACATGAGCTTGGGGATTTGACCAGATGTTCCCTTCCAAACCTAACTATTCTGTAATTCTGTTTTACTTGTGTTATGCTTTGATACATTCTCCAAACAGTATCACTCTTCAGGACCTGAGCATGGACCTGAGCCTTTGGATTATCTGGCATGCTGCTAGAATATGTTAAGTGACAAGAGGTATGCATATAGATATACACACTTTCTTATTTGTATAGGTATACACACATACACAGAGACTTGTCTAAGGCATAAATAGCTGAAGACAATTTTTAAGCATTCAGTGCCAGTGTCTCAGCAGAGGAAATACATATTTTCATAACAATTCTTTTCATATAAGCACTAGAGGCCCACTGCTCCGGATTTCTGAATCTTTAAGAAGATTTAAGAAATCCCTGACAAATCTTGCCCCATGGAGAGTTGTCCCAGTATCTCATGTAGAGTTAAAGCCAGGTAGTACAGAGACAGAGGATTTTGGTGAGAAGTTATAAGAAAATACTGCTGTAGTAAGGGTGCTGCCTATTAAATTCAAAGAATGAACTTCAGCTTTCTTCGGCCTAATTGTCTGGTTAAGAACTCATTACACTCTCTAGTACTATCTTTAAAGTTCATTTACAAATTGCATCAGCAATTTAATTAACAAATAAAAACTGCATGCAAATGCTTTCTGATACAAAGTAATGGTTTTAGCCTGACAGTGAACATAAACACTCATGTCTTGATCACTTAAAAGATGAGCAGGCTCTAGTTTAAAAGGAAGGCAGCCTTTTCAACATTATGCAGGGAATTTGTTTTTGTACTCCAATATTGCTCTGTTCCAAATAAAATGAGACATAAATATTTCTTCATGTGATCTGTGTTCTGATATCCTCTGCTATAAACTCCATCCTTTTGGAGTCCCTGATCCTTATCTTTTTACCCCTTCTACAAATTGCATTAACTAATCTGATTAGTGCCTTCCCCATCTCAGCACAGTCTTCCTGAAAGATCAAAACCAGACGAGTACCACGCTCTCAGGATGAGAGGCACAGAGCTTTTCAAAGAAGTCTGTTCCCACACAAAAGGACAATTTAATCACTCTACAGCAAATTGCCTCAAGATGTAAAAAAGCAGAGAGTAGATTTGAGGGTCTCATTTTACCAGAACCAGAGGCAAGGAATTACAGTATTGTCTACACTGGCTTTAGAAACAAATACACAGTTTAGAAACTATGTATTGTGGTACAATAGCACAGTTTGGCTATCCCACCAGGTATTGAATATTGTATTTCATTGAGATGTAACAATAGAGAAATTATTTCAACACCTGCAAAATTCAAGTCCTGACATTTGGCTCACCTACCTTATGTGTCCACTGTCTTGTCTAGGAAAGCTTTCTCCCATATAACTTACTGAAGAGCATTGTGTGTCACAATAGTTTTGCTGTTAAAAGTAAGTAAGCCACATTATAGTAGTTCCAGATGACACAGCACACAAAGATGTAAGTAAATAAATGTCACTGTGCACTACCACTCTCTTTCCTAGTAAATGGAATGAAGAAAAAAAAAAAAAAAAAAAAAAAAAAAAAAAAAAAAA
>VWYO01011477.1:0-34075 GCA_013400275.1 Rhadina sibilatrix
GAAAGTAAAAGTAAAAGCGAAAGCAAAAGCAAAAACAAAAGCGAAAGTAAAAGTCAAAGCGAAAGTGAAAGAAAAAGCGAAAGTAAAAGCAGAAGTGAAACCAAAAGCGAAAGTAAAACTAAAAAGAGAAAGTAAAAGAAAAAGCGAAAGTAAAAGCGAAAACGAAAGTAAAATCTAAAACGAGAGCAAAAGCCAGAGCGAAAGTAAAAGTAAAAGCGAAAACGAAAGCAAAAACAAGAGCGAAAGTAAAAGAGAAATAGTGAAAGTAAAAGTAAAAGCGAAAGTAAAAGCAAAAGTGAAAGTAAAAGTAAAAAAAAGAAAGTAAAAGTAAAAACTAAAGCGGAAAAGCGAAAGTAAAAGCGAAAGTGTGAAAGTAAAAGCACAAGTGAAAGTGAAAGCAAAAGTGAAAGTAAAAGTAAAAAAAAGAAAGTAAAAGTAAAAACTAAAGCGGAAAAGCGAAAGTAAAAGCGAAAGTGGTAAAGCGAAAGCGAAAGTAAAAGTGAAAGTAAAAAAAAAAGCAAACGTGAAAGCGAAAGCAAAAGCGAAAGTAAAAGTAAATCAGATGGAGCTCCAGAGACAGCAAGACTTACTGATCTCATCTATTCATGCCTTTGAGAAATAATTGCTTCTTCTGACCTCTACTATTACAAGAAATTTTGGTGATGTGCAGAATGTTTAAGAGCGATTACTGCACAGATATTTGGGATATTGAAAAAATTCTGGAACCCAAGCAAATCACTGAGCTTCAGAAGTGTCTCATCTTGTGTGTGCCTTAGACCCATCAGAACATCAACATTTACAGTGTTCATCAACTTTGTTTGCTTGAGCATCATTCTTCCTTTATTATTTATTTCATCATTTGTTATGAAAGTTTTTGAAATTCTCAGGTGCTTATCTGTCCTCAGATACCCTTCAGTTGTGGACCCATATTTTATAATGGTGCAACCCATTGTCCTTACCTGACATACTTCCAACTCAAATTTGCACCTACACCCATGGCACGTTCTCAATATATTGACAGCAGGATTGCAATATCCAGATTGAAAATAAGTGGAAAAAAACCAACACAAAACCAAAGAGACTCAAAGAACGGCACTGTGTAGTCTTGGTTCCTGAGCTACAGATTCCTCAGCATAAACAGAACTGTGGGATGTAAGATTATAAGTGAGCTCAAGGAAAAATGTGGCTTAATGTAAGATGTTGATTTTTCTAAAATGAAACAGAAAAATGAGACTATACCACTTCACTGAGCTTCAACATTATGAAACTGTCTAAATTAACCCTTTTGTTCTCTTTCACATTATATTAGTCTTTTATTCTTCAAATCTAGGGAAATGAGGAGGTGATAGGTCACCCTGCACTAACTAAAAGTTCATGTAGATATCGACCAATGTGTTAACTCACAGAATTTATGTTTCTTTCAATACTATAATGTCACTATGCTTCCCTGCAACATGATTACAACATCTCCTGTTCTTGCCTCCAGAAGTGCTAATTTGCACAGTAGGGGACTGGTGAAATTGTTGCAAGGAAAAAGGAGTTTGAAAGCTGGCTTTCAAAAAGCCCTTAAAAAGAAAAGAAAAGAAAAAAAAAAAAAAAAGGAAACAAAAGGAAAAAAAAGGAAAGGCAAGAAAAGAAGAAAAGAAGAAATTACTGTGAGAATAAGGAAAATATAAAGGGTAAAAATGTGAAAGAAGACAATGAAGAGAGATATTAGATTTCTTTTTCCCTGTCCTTTCTTAAAAACGTATACAAACACAATAGTAATGAAACAGAGACAAATAGCACTATCAGAAAGAAAAATGCAGAAGGCAAGCACCATTAGTGACCATGTCATTGAAGTCTGTAAAATTGAAAATTATACAGAGTACATCATACTAGATTGTATACAAGCATCCATTGGCCTTTAAGTTGCAGAATAAATTTGTGGAATGAAGTAATGGCAACAAAATTAAGAGTTAGGAAGGAATTTCAGCAAAATTTAGGCAGGACTGGAAAAAGAGAAGAGGAGGGGGAAAAAAAGAGAAAATGGTATGTTATAAAGTGTAAGAACTTGGTAAAAACTCATAGTAAAAAATCAGAATGCTCCTTAGAACAATGGTGGTTCACACCACCATTCAACACCTCAGAATATTGAGCAACAGAGCCCACATAGAAGATCACTGTGGAATAATCTACTGTAGGAAGGCTCTCCTAATCCCCAGTCAAGCAAGTAATTTTAATATGAAAAGTATGAGGCATATATCCCTTTCAAAATATTC
Organism: Rhadina sibilatrix; assembly: GCA_013400275.1. NCBI lineage: Eukaryota > Metazoa > Chordata > Aves > Passeriformes > Phylloscopidae > Rhadina > Rhadina sibilatrix. The sequence continues at coordinate 2,262 of VWYO01011477.1, forward strand.
TCATTCTTAAGGGTTAATGGTTTTCAGACTTCTTATTTTCTTGTCAGCTACACAGATGTTTCAGATGATGTGTGAATTGAAGCCTACATAACCTGAAAGTTCCTGATAGAGATGCTGCTGCCAAAGCAGTTTTCCCAGCTACTGTTTTCCAGCTCTCAGGAGAGAACTACAGTTTCCCTCCAAAAGAGTGTCTCTAAAACAGAGTCTAGGAGGGACACTTGTTGCAATTATGATATCATATTGTGTGTATTGCTAAACAGTTTTAAATCTGAAAACATCTACATAGATACTTTTAATTTTTCCAGTTTTATATGGCATAGGGAAAGTAGAAAGAATTAACATTTTCTGTGACATTTCAGTCATTTGTACAAAAGTTTAAGAGTTGAGTACACGTACAGAATTACTACCTGTGTGATCAGGAAGAGTATTTACAATTGCACTAACAACAGCACGGCAAACTCCTTGTGAGCACCTTCTCTCTGAAGTGCCTCATTATGTCCAAGAAGTGAAACTAAGACACAGAACAGCTATGTGACTTTCCTATGAACAGGCAGCAAGTCAACAGCCAGATCTAGGAGCAAAACTTGGTGCACACCAAGCCTCCACACAGGCAGGTTATTACAGGAATAACACAGGAGAGGCAAATCCGGTGCCGCACGTCAGCGTGTAAGCTTTCAAGAGAAGTGTGCCAACATAAGCTGGGTTATGAGGTAACTGAAATGTGTTGCTATTTTGATCAGCTCATCACTGTTTCTTGCCCCTGAAATGTGCCTTACTTTCTACTGCAGCCACACTCTCAGGAATCACCTCCAGGAGTGTTCTCTGATGTCCATCAGGCCCACGGCTCAGACTTCTTTTTTTAACTCCTGCAACTATGACCTATATATGACCTTCATATATATGGGTAGGTAACACATATATATGGGTAGGTAACCCTTTGGGTAGGTAACACATGACAAATAATATCCTACTTGATATTTAGCCCCATGGGGTTTAAGCACATAACCAGAGCTATGGTATGATGCTACATACATCTAGTAACAAAACAGTCTCCCCCTCTTCCCTATGTCTTTTTGTCTAAAAGGAACCATTCTTTTCTTTTTCTTCTCTATTTTTTTTAAGGGATAGGAAACAACTTGGTTTTGAATTTGCCCTGATAAGAAGTTCGCTTATAAATTATGTTCCCCTCAGAATGTTGTCCCCTCAAAATGGTTCTTTTTTTTCACAGGCTGTTGGTAAATTGTTTTACTAGTCTCGTTGCAAAAGTAAATATAACTTAAAAAGAAATCCTTCAAGATGCACTCCAGCTGTCCAGATGTGCATTTTTTCTTCCATCTTATCCTCACATCCCCTCATTCAGAGTCCAGATTATCTAATCTTCAAAACATGGGGGAAGGTTCATTGCTACATGCTACACTTGTGCAGTCTTGGAGACATTGCTTGAAATCAGTGAAATCACACCAAAGCAAACATCACATTAAGCCAAAGGGACATTTCCCCCCAGATTAATGCACTTATGCATGACAAGCCTTAGTGATTTGTCTCCTCAATGGGCCATGCCTTCTTAACCAAGTTTGACTCAATGCTCAAGTTGCATGGCTTGACATGGCTTCTCTAAAATCTCCCCCTACAAATACCTGAAAGAGAAATAATCTCTTCAAAGTTCAATGAAAACACAGATCATTTGTCATTGGAAAAGATCTCTCAAGAAATTTGTTGGTTTAATCACCTGATGCCACCAAGTCATTAATCAGCACAAGAAAGCATTCATCTGGAACTTGGGCATCTGTCAGCAAAAACACTGTGGGCATGTTCTTGGCACCTGTCTTGATGTACAAACTGGCAGGATCTACCTGTAAGGAAAGGAGGCAATCACTCATAATCTGTTAAAATGTTAATGCACAAGAAGTGTGAAATACATGTTCGTGGTGGCAACAGGTTGCTGACTTCTCTTTACTTTCTTCAGTTTATTTACATATCATTAATTTGCTGTATAACATCCAAAGTGAAATGTAGTTTGCCTTTTTCCCACTTGTATCAGACACTCGAGTTTTGACATAACCTAGTGGTAAGGATTGAAGAAATCTCCCCATGAATGTACTAAAAAGGGATATTGCAGCCATGGAAGCTCCCATCAAGAACAGCCATTACCATACCAAAAATGTGTGGGAATGGCGTTGAAGAATAAAATCCATTTTAAATTCTGTTCTTTCTAAAATAACTTTTTTTTNTTTTTTAAGTGAATATATTTAGGAAAGCTTTCTTAGCTGCAAAGACCCCAACAAGACTGAGGTATGCAATACTGCCTGAGGGAAACATGGTATGGGACCATGTGGTATAAACATGCTTTTTGGCTTGGATTTCCAGAAAGAAAACAACCCACATCAGTTGCATTTGAGTTTGACCACATTTGAAATACAGAATAAGGTCAATGCTGGCTGGTATGACCAAGCTGTCACAAAAGCTAGCAAAGCAAACCTTCAGGCTCATTAACAGAGGCTTAAAAATTTTACTGCTTGGAAACACACGGAGGAAATGACCACTTAAGTCCACATCTTACACTGTACCTCATTTGACCAGAGAAGGAGGGCGCAAGAAGTTAGACACCATGAACACACTGAAGAACATGCTGCATTTTTCAAAGCAGAACAGCATCTACCTACCTCTCAGCATCAGCCTCCCTGAAAACCAGAGGCTGAGAAAGCCTTGAGATATGTGGTAGTTTGGCCATGGACCAAGGTAGCAGAAGGGCTTTTTGGGGACTTGCATCCACCAAAATTGGCCACAATCAGATCCTTATTCAGCCACAGCTGAGATTCAGAAATATTGCTCGTCCACGTAGAATGAAGACGAAAATGTTCCCTCCTTTGCTGTTTGCTTGTGTAGGTCTCAGCCTTGCAAGGTCTGTAAACCTGATAAGAGCATCTCACTCCATTACATATTTCCATATGGACAGTTTGGGTGACTAAAGGACTCACGAGGACAAATTTTTTTATATACATGTTCACCCACTTCAACTTTACACCCCTAAACCTATGCATATTCAACGACACACAAAAATTTGTACTAAGTCACTAACTATAAATACCAGAACTCCAACCACATCTTTGTAACATGGGAAGCAGCTGCCTTGGAAAAAGTGGGGAAACTACTGAAGTTTTACGAAGCATATAAGTGGACACTAAAATATATTTTGACCACTCAGTTTTCAAAAACAAAGAAAAGAGGTACAGCTGGAAACCACAGGAACCATAGGAGTTGTTAGTGTAAATTCCACTGTTTTGCCTGTGATTTTATCAAGCTTATGCAACAACAAAACATGTTGAGTTCTTGAAGTCATGAACTCAACAGACTCAACTAATATCTACTAGTTTACCCTGAGGCCCAGGTTTCCTCTGTGTAATTTGGAAAACCTCCAGGGAGCAGATGTATTCTGCCAGTCCAGACAAGCTCTGTTTACCACTTACTCCAATCAGAAGTTCATAACCTCTAGAAGCTTATAGGAGAGAACTGATTCAGCACCTGATGACAAAACATCAATAAGGTAACAGTAACATAAAGTAACTTCAACAACCTTCTTAGCAAAGTTTCTCAATTCCTTTTCATTGCACCAAGCCTGCTTCCCCCCACTCCCACCACTTCTTTTTTTGTCTGTTTTAGAGATAATGTTCTCCTGACACCTAAAGATACACTCAGCATTTGCTATTGCTTGTAATATTCAAGCAAGTGAAAAGAAATGTCATTTTCCTTTATCAAATATTGAAGGTCTACCAATGACCAGAGCTGTCTGGTTACACTTTCTTTACACTGAGTTGCATCCCACCAGGATTCTGATGGGCCCTGGCTGAACTCAGAACAGAGACCCAGTGAACTTGAAGGGAGGTTGACTGGGCTGTAGGAATGAGAATTTCATATCTGGCAGTTTGCACCAAAAAGACTAAAGGACCATGAATCACTTACTGACAAATTTGCATCAAACTTTAATTAACTCTTGGAATATCTCTCCCGGACTAATTAAAGCATGCTGTTATAGTATAGAATACTATAGCAATATACTATATAATATAGAATACTATATGAGGGCTTGCCCCAAAATTAGACAAGATCTAATTGCTAAAATTTTGAAATGTGTGTATTGAGGTAATTCCTCCCACAGAAAACTATGAGACATTGAAAGAAATCTCTAATGATTTATATTCTGATACTTTATATAAGCATCTAAAAATTATATTCAAAATTTCATTTCTTAAAATTAGATGTAGATTCTAAAGGATGAAAGACCAGAGCTTAGAGATAGCAGGTTGGACCTTTTGCTTCATTTTTTCTACATGTATCAATGAAATATCCCCTTCATTCTCTTTATGTCTCATGCCACTGAAAAAAATTATTGAAAAAAGCCTTGAAAAAAAATTGATGAGAACCTTCTTAAATAAAGGTATAATATATCTAATCTGGTTGCATCTAATAAAGAGCTAAAAACCTGTCCAACCAAAACATTACTGGAAGCCAATTCTCTTTGACTTCACTGCAGAACTTTGTCAGCCTTATTCATGGTTTCACAATGGATCCATTAAAAAACCCATAAAAGGTGCAGAAAAAATTTACAGGATTTAATTTCACAACCCTTTTTCCACGACTGCCAAGCTGTAAGCCTAAGACACCCCAACACTTTGTTTGCCAAACTGAGATACCACTCTCAGTCACTAGACTTCAGAGAGAAGATAATGGCTTACCAACATTGTCAAGCAAAACTAGCGATACCTGAGAAGGCTTCTGTCTGCATGTCTGATGATTATCACATCAACCTCTAAATCAGCCTAGAAAAAAAAAAAAAAACTACAATCCCTATGAAAGGTCCACATGATTATCTTTGAAATTTAAGCATTTCTTTAATCCTCTTGGAGCAAAACTCCTACAATAGATTGCTTTGTCAAGAGTGCCTTCTCTTGTGTAGCTCCTGTCTGATTATGTGCAAAGTGAAAAACGATGACACTGAAATCCTAGTACAACTAGGATTTGACACTGCAAGTAATACAAACTGCTTCAACAAAGCTAATCTCTGCCAGCAGGGGCCTCTGTCTCTTTCTGGAAATCACTGATATTACACATGAACAGAGTGATGGTATCTGCTGAAGAAAGATTACAAATAATGACAAGGGGTAACAGTGAAGTCTATGCCTCACCCAGCAAAATCTTCATCTTCTGAAAATTGGCTGGTTTTCTTCTGGGCAGGAAAACAAAGCAAATGTAGTAGATCAGATTTTAGAAACAGAAGCTGAGATTTGCAGCTGTGATGGGTACTAAGATATTGCCTGACATGAAAAAAAAATGATATTAAACTGAGGTGAGGTAAGCATACATATGAAAAAAAAGGTAAGGATAAATAAAATGAATCTGTGTTGACACTTAAAAGTCTTGGCTGGTTCAGATATTAAAAAAAGTACAAGGCTGGGTAGCAAAGCAACTCCAGTCTGCTATGCAGCAGCATTATTTACTATACATGCTTAAGGTATTGTCCTTGCTTTGAACTAGTCTAATTTTAAAAGCATTTTCCCTTTCTTGGAAACAAAAGACAAATACTGCTTTTCTTATAAAGGCCTGACACATCATTAACTAATTAAAAGATAAGGCAAATTATCTACAGCATTACAGATTATCTCTCTAGTCTCAGAAAATAAGCGGTGTTAATTTCTGTGGAGGCAAAAAACCCTGGTGAATCTCTGCTCAAACAAACAAAATTGAGGTTATTTTTAACTCTGAGCCACAAACAGCTCTTCCATGAGGGCACCAATGAAGTCTATGTATCAGCTCTATCGCTGCATGGTGCCCTGCATAAACCTTCCATTTAAGGGTGTTAGGAGTTTGCACAGCAACAAACCCCTGAACAGCAAAAAGCAATGACTTCATGCAAGCATAGTGAGCATCATGATGGATTACATGTTCCCTTTATAGATATTTCAGTTACACCCAGTGCATGGCTCCCTCAGACAAGACTGGGTTCACAGAAGTAGGCATGTCATTGTAGCTCCCTAGGAACTCCTCGGGTAGCTTCCCATTGCTGCATAGAGTACCAATAAATAAGATCTGTTGCCACTCAGTTTCTAACTTGCTGGCACTAGGCAAAATACTTTCCAGCCACCAACATACCTCAAAATACTTGTCCATAGTGCCCATCAACATTTTATTAACAGAAATTACAGTCTTTGCTTTCCACTAGTTTATCACCATAGACACGTGCACATGTACATAATACAGAGATAATGAATATCATTTGGTTGCTCTAAACCCTTGGGTGTAGCAAGCAAAACGTTCTAAACACAAAAAAAAATATTTTCTTTTGTAATGTCATCATCTAGCATCAAAATAGGATGTCTCAAGGAAGACTCACTGATATATTCTGCAAAGACATCAGTTATACTTTGTAGATATCCAATAGACATTGTGCTTGAATCTATATATTCTTGAGCATGAACCAGGCTGTCTCTAAAATTAGCAGTTCTCCAGCCAGCTGAACATGCAAAATATAGTTAAAGCAAATGTCTGCTCTCCACTGACTGGCACACATAGGTGGGCCATTATGGCTTGAGGCTCCAGGGCAGTATAGGACACATGGAAGCATCAGCACTGCCAGGACCTTCCATGGTCACTAGCCCTTTTTTCAATACTGCTCAAGAAAATAGGACAGAGCTCATCATGACAAAATTAGCACTTTCTCAACTGTCACCTCAAACATCCTTCTTTCACAACTTCTATGCCAGGATGGATGCAAACATGCATGATGGGCCAGTGCAACCCCCCCAAAACAAGGTGTGTGGTGTACAAGAGGACCTCACAAGTCCTTACCTCCTTGCTTTCATAGTGATCCATGGGATGGGTAGACAAAATATTCTGTAAAAGAACAGAGCTGCACTCCAAGGAACAGGAAAGCAAATAAAACCAAAGCAGGATCAGACTCACCTGATTTTACAGAAGAGGCCAGGATTTGTTGATCCTATTATATCCTTCCATCTGTCTTTAATCTCTGCTTCATGGAAAGGGTGGTCAAGCACTGGAACAGGATACCCAGGCATGTGGTTGAGTCACCATCTCTGGAGGTATTTAAAAGATGTGTAGATGTGGCAGGTAGGTGGTTTAAGAGTGGACATGGCAGTGCTAGACTAATGGCTGGTGTCGTGGATCTTAGAGGTCTTTCGCTACCTAAATGATTTTGTGATTTTATGATTGTTTCAAAGTTTCTTCAATCTCTGTTTTGTTCTACCTGGTCTTCCAAAAGTTGTTTTACCCTTTGAAATGTTGACCACCTTTTCTCAAAAACCAACCAACCAACCAAGTAAGCATAGCAAACTTTGCAAACCATTGCTCTATTTCCACTAAATACATTTTCTGTCTCAGCTTTCTACCCATCTGATCTACTTGGCCATGGTCACTTTTAGGGCAGGGACTATCTTCTACTTTGTACAGAAAACATCTGTTCTTCATCAGTCCACAATCCAACGTCTATCATTTGATTGTAGAGATCAGCAATAACAGAGTTTTGTCAGGTACATTAGCCCATGATACAGAACTGAAAGCCACTGGAGAGGTGTCTCATACTAAGAATGCAGTGGAACTTCATACCAGCTGGTGGGAACTGACATATGTCTGCTTGTACTATGGCTCAAATATTCTTGATTATTGGTAGAACAAAATCTTGTTGCTGGAAATGGAAGCAAACTAAATTTCTGTAGCTGGGAATTTGAAAAAAGGAAGTTGAAGGCAAATGCTGCAAAATGTCCTTGAAAATGAGAAGAGAAAAGGAGATGAAGATTCTCTAGCATCATACAGCAGGCAAGAGTCAATGAAGTGTTAAATGACATTACAGCCTGGTGAGCATATAGCTACTTGTGTGTCACAGAAAATACTTCATTTCTAGTCTCATCCTTGATGCAGTTCCACAGCAGTTGTACGTCTGGTTATGGGCCCCAAGGGCACATCTGACAGGTGAATGACCACATGAGACTGCAATTCAGGGAACTCTCAATGTCATAATAAATCTAATGTGTCTCTTTCTGTTTAGCTATAAGAACTGCCAAGATTTTCAACCTGTAGTAAATTTCAAACACTATATTTTCTCTTATTCCCTTTCATCTGCTACCTATTGTAGTGGAAAGCTAAATAGTAATTATTTCATGCATTAAATACAGGATTGTTATAATATGACACTTCAAACCCTACTGGAGTTTAGGCTTGATAACGAAGCTGCCAGCAGCTAGATTCATATAGGCAACATACTGAAAATTATGAATTTCTTTAATAGTTAGATTTTGCCTATCATAACTGAGAAAGAAAATATAATTTGATTAATATTAGTGATGAAACACTGAAGCACTGTACATTTCCAGGCTTAACTTCAGTTGAAGAATCAACAGTTCTGTCCTACCGGAAATCTGGAATACAAATATCCACGGATGTATCGAATAATCACACATTTCTATCACATAATTTTTTTGTTCAAAATTTCTGTTGCAATTAAGATACTACATTTTTACAAAGCGTCTGATGATAAAGGGTTTCTTGTAATGAAACTGGCCCCAAACACACTTGGAGATGAGTAAAGCACGGTCAAAAGAAGTACAAGTCAGATTGAGAATGCACACAATCATCATTCATGACAGATAAGAGGAAAATTAGTTGATCTCAATAAGAAAGAAACCAGCAAAGATCATCATGTAGTATGAGGGGGTGCACTCCTCTATTTGCTGTATTATCCAATGCTCTTTCTGGCTCTCCAGATGATACAGCTCCTGGTGAATTAAAAGGAGGCCACCCAAAAAGTGAAACAAAACAAAACATAAAAAAACCCCACTTTTTTTTTAAAAAAAGGCTCTGAGTTGCTGTCAATTTGTATTCTTTTTGTCCAAATGGGAAGAGAATCTTGTTTCTTTAGATGTTAGTGTACATCTCAACTAGGACAAGCAGGTCTTTAAGAGAAATACTGTTAAAGGAAAAACTCATGAATAACGCAGTTGTTCCCTGCTCAAATCAACAAATCCTTCCATCCTAGAACTTCCTAAAATAATGCATTCTTTTTCTTTCCCTGTGCCTGCAATGAATTTTACTCTATTTTAGAATTCTTAAGTAGCTACATTAAATTCCTGAACTGCATGATCACCATTGTTCTTGATTTGAACTCTTTCATAAAAATGGAAAGTTTTCATTTTTAGGTAGGTTTTGTTTTAAAAGAATTCAAAACCATTCAAAAGAAAAAAAGCATCAACCCTTTTAAGCACTAGGGCTTTTGAGATCTTAACTCTGAAATCTTTGTGAAAGCATGAAAGGTTTCCTGTCTCAAAAAGTATATAGTTATGGGAAGAAAACAGGAGAGCACTGAGATGTTAGCTCTGCATGTCACCGAATTAGACCTGACTGATTTCTCCAAGCCAGAGACGTTTCAGACTTGAGTAGTCACTTCCTTTCTTTTTTCTCTTTACATCTTGTTATGATGATATATGATGATATTGCATGATATTCAGCTGATGCCTTGTGTCATTCCTTCATGGGATGAAGTATGACCTAGTGAAAAAATTTATACCATTCATCTGCATTAAAAGAAGCAGGAACAGTACAGATCATTCAAAATGTTTTCTTTGTAAGTCACACATTTTTTTTTGTGTCAAGACAACATGTTTGTATCTGAGCAAGAATTTAATGCATATTTATGATAACAGTGAAGCATTTACACAGAATATTGGTTGGTCTTCCTGTAACAGAATGAACTAAAACACTTATTTGTTAATTTTGGACCAGAAACTTTATATTTACACAGGTTCTGGTGAAGGAATACAGTATATATTAATTGCAAAAAAATTAGATTGTCATTTGGAAAGTAAGTCATTTGTCACCTACTCTAGGTGGCACTGTCTTGGCATCTTGGACTAGATGATCTCCAGAGGTCCTTTCCACCCCTAACAGGTCTGAGATTCTGTGAGTCTGTAATTACCTTAATTTCCCAAATCTATTGAATGGCCTTCAGTGGCCATCTTTTATGTTTTTATTCTCATAACAGAAAAAGGCTGTTCATTTGAATAAGTAATCTAAAGTTTCTGTGGATTTTGTCTGTTGTCTTTGCAGGTGAAGAAAACATAGAGGGTGTTAGAGGCTAAACACCTGCAGTTTAGGGAATCAGTTTCTGTATCTCAGCCATCCCTGCTCTCTGTAGTCGGCCAACACCCAGCAGCTCCATGATAAGCAGCTGAAGGATACTTTCCTTCCAGGAGTCCACAGCCCCCTCACTTTCTGCTTCTCTGTTCTAAAATGGTTTATAACTTCCCAGGATTCCTTTTCTCTTTAATCAATTAATTTTAAAGCTTTCTGCTTTTTCTGTGGTTTAAGGTTGCCATCATGGACCACAGCACAACAATTATAACATGAAGTAAGAAGCAAATGCTCACCAGTGTCCAAAATCACTATTCTGCTGAATCAATGCATGAGGCCAAACCATTCCACATCTATCCACTTCAGCCATATTCAAATCACCAATAAAATAGAAAAGTTTCACATTCTTTTACTGGAACAAAGGTATGACCATGTTCTTTCTCCAGCTTTTTTTCAAACATCCCTGAAATGTAACACAAAGGCATAAAAATTATTACCATTGAAGCAACACTGAAATTAAATCAAGAATTCAAAATCATGATGGCTAAAATTTATGGAACATTTCACCATATGCAAGGTTGGAAGGTTTTTGACTATTGAAGTCCTTAGCAACCAGTGAAACTCACAGATAGTCTTTGAGAATATATCACCCTGGGATTCCGAATTCCAGAAAACTCTTGTTGATTTAGTTGATTGACTACTTCACAGCTTTTGAAAATTTCACAGCATATCCATTTGCATCCTTTGAAACTGAAATGCTTTGAATGTGAAATCCCCAGGTATCCTGACACTCAGAAAATTAATCAGTGAGTAGATAATTTTCTCCTTCTCCCAGGAAGGATTAAATAAGATCTTTACCAAAATAAGTAAAGCGCAAAAAAATTGATTGATAGATATAATTTAATCAGGACATTTAATCAGGAGTCTAATGCAATACTATTTCCCAGACAAAGGAATCACCTTAAGGTGATTGTACTAAATTTCAGCCTATTCCCCCAAAGGAGGTGCTTACACGATGGTCAGTGCAGACCATCAGGTTACAAATTTACTTCAACAGTGAACAAATTAACTCAAAGACACTTATGTATTCATCAGAATTGTAAAATATTGAGACATAAACTTTGAGTTTATACAATTTTTATCCAACAGCACTGTTTCCCTTAGATGTGTAAGGGAAAAAAATAGCTACAGAAAGCTGCTAAGTCATGTCAAAAACAGAAGAATACAACTTTAATAAGCATTGTTATAATACTGAACTCTGGTACAATGTGATCCTCAACTTTTGTCACTTAGTGAAGTATTCCACAGATACATTTCTAATGACACTCCTTTAATTCTGTGCATGGAAACAAAAACCTGCAGAAATCACCAGGAACTTATTAAAGCAGGGCTGGAAAACTAATAATCTTCCTTCCTAGGTCATACATGTTTGTTCAAATTATCACAGAAAATATTTTGCACAAAATATAACCTTACTAATAGGTGGACTTCAAGGAAAACGTCAGTATGTCACAGTAACTGAGGCTCTCATCTTCAACCAGCAGCCTAAATTCTCTCTGTCTCAGAGCTGAGATTTGAACCAAAGGGGATTATGAAACATTTAGGGAATACAGTGGTTAAAATCGTTACACAACAGCAGAGAATTTAATGTAAACTCAATACTGTTCGGAAAGAGGAAAGAGATTTCTCAAAAGTTTTGTACATCCAACTCAGATTTTTTTGTCCAGTCAGTAATGTAATGAATTTGGGATACACCTGCTATTGATTTTGAGAAGATGAAAGCCAAAATTTAATAAGACTTTAATATTTGTCAATAAGAAATGCCTGTATGTATTAAAAAAAGAAAAAGGAAAAAAAAAAAAAAAGAGAATTATCAGTTCCATGTAAGTAGAAGATGAAAAAATGCAGGCTACAGACTTTTTATTTTTTTCTATTGCACTGTGTTAAAATGCTTTGGGTTGGGAAAAAAAAAGAGTGAAATGTAAGTATACGGTTTTGAAGTTGTCTTGCTTATTTAAAAACTGGGCAACACATTAATGAGAGCTTGTAGGAAATGGAAATTGCACTTGCACAGGGGCAGCTGAAGGCTGGACATGACAGCACTGCCATGGTCCTGACTCACAGCAGACTTATTAGTTCCTTGGGTAAGGCAGAATAAACAAATGCATCCCTGCAAGCAGTTTCCAGTAGGACTACAGAAGTATTGTCATAGATTTTTCAGTGAAACGAATCTTCTGCAAACCTCAGCAGGGATTTTGACTGACAAACTCAACAAAGGCAACAAATGCTTCCAAGGCCATTTCTGTCTAGTCAGTCAGCTGAAAGGATGGTTATTGACTGGAGAAGTAAAACAAGAAGATAAAGAGTGAAAGTGTGCTAAAAGACAGGACAGAAATGGAGAACCTATTTGCAACTGGATGATCATACATTCTGGGGTAAAAAGCTGTGGCTGCACTTACCCTGTTTTCCTACCTACAGAAGTGAAAAAACTTTGTAGAAACTATGTGCATATGAAAGGCTTAAAGTCTCTTAATTTTATAAAAGACAATTTTGTTCTTTTAGCTCAATGTGTACCATAATTTTAAACCTCAAATTAGGAATCATCCCTCTTGATCCTTTACCTTATCTAAATTTTAAATAATGTCCACAGTTATAAACACTTGCACATTTTTGTTCTCTATGGCAATGTTTCTGATTTAAATATTACTGAGGACCCCAGAATTAATGTACCAATATTCATTGGCATCAGAACCTGCCTCCATCAGGCAACATTTTGAAATTTTCTGCTGTTCTAGAGGCAGAGTGGGTGAGTCATATGCCTTGGGGAATGCTAAATAAAACCCTACACTACATGCTAATCTCACCCACTCTAGCAGATATCTCAAAAGAAGTTATGTGGCTACAGATAAGATAAGAACTGACAGAAAATACTGCAGATTAAAAGTGATATGATCTGTTAGAAAAATCTTTTGACCTCTGAACTATGGAAAGAACATAGCAATGAACAGCTGTGAATCACTGTACTTTAACAAGTTCATCTCTTAAGCTCTTTTTTATGAACTAAGACTTAAATTGCTCATTTGTGCAATTTGCTGTGAATGACTCTTTCCATTATGAAAACAATCCACAATTTGATTGTTCCAAATAATTGCTTGGAATGATGGCTTAAAACACATGAAGGCACTTCAGTGTATCACTTGAATGCATTTTCCATGAAGAAATATTGATACACACAAACACAGAAATAACATAAGAGGCTGTCATTTTGATCTACACATGACAGTACAAAATCATTCCATCACAGCTCATGGAGACAGTGCTGTAAACACAATGGAAAGGGAGCACAATATACTTGTTTCTGGGTTGTCATGCAGTTCACCTGCTGTGACTAATGAAGGGACTTGGTAGAAGAGCATTTAACAAGGGGAACCTGGCTGAAGAGCAGTGTGCAGAAGGAAGAGCCGCAGACAATGAGATGAGTCCACTGCTTTGTACCTGTCTTAATTTTTCTTGAAAGGAGCAGTGGATGGTTTACAACACTGACTTAAAATGTGAACACTACTAAAACGTCGCAGCAAATCCTTAAAGGCTCTCAAAGGCTCTCAAATTTTATGCCACAAGACTGTTGGTGGGTCTAACACGCTTGGAGAACAAGCCCGTGATGTTGACTTCACATCTTTGGTTTATTTGAGAAGTTTCCTGCAAGAAGAATACACAGTTTTTGCTGCCCAGAAGCTCCCTTCTTCACCTTCTCTTTGCAATGGAAAGTGTTATGCTTTTGTACTCTAGAGCCATGAGCATGGTTGCTACTGGAATGGCAGCCATTAGCTGAAAAATCCCACCCTGAGCAGAGGAATTTCTGAAAGTCTTTTAAGGCTGATTCCCCATTAAAGGAGCTATGACAGTTTACAATAGCTCACGACCTCACTCTGACGCACAGCAAATTTCTTTCCTTCTTATATTTCCATTCATTTTAATGGGCAAAAAGGCAACTAAGTTCTGTTAATGAAGGACTCTATGTTAACGTAAATTTGGAAACACTTCAAAGAATACACTAAGGTATAAAGAGGGCAAAATGCTTTTTGCTTATCTGTTGTGAACACAGAAGAAATTAACACAAGACATGAAAGAAAAAAACAGAGTAAAAGCTTATTCAATTAAGATTTGTGGATTTATACCTACTTTTTTAAACCTGGTGAAAATGTAATCCATTAGCAACGATATAGATCGGCTGGAAAATTAGACTGCTGATTGCAAAAGCAGTTGAATTATACATCAAACACACTTAAATGGTTCTAAAGATTTTAACTTAAGATTTCTAAAATCATAGAAAGTTTTTAAAACTGAAAAGTTTTTTTGGTTTTTTTTTTTTGGTATCTTCTCCCAGACATTTAAAATGACAAGCCAGTGTATTAACTTACTTCTCTAGTTCTTTTCACAGCATGAAAACTTGTACAGCAAAGAGGGCACATAGCTTTTTCTGTATAGTTGTTTCCTGTTCAAGTTACAGGAAGGATAAAAAAGGGATGGCAAAAAGGGCATATCCACTGACAGCTGGGCTCTCCCTTGATTGTGTTCTTCACAAAGAACAAAACAGAAAGCTTTTATGAGCCTATTTTGCTTTGATTGTCTGACTCCTCTTGTTTCAAAACCTGCCACCACTATAACATTTTGGCCAACATACAGCCCTCTTCATTTGTGTGTTATATTAACATTTCCTTTGATCCGCATCCACCTTATCTACAGAGATTCCAAACTCTAGACAGATGATTGACCCTCCTTGGATGTTTTATGGTACCTACCAAAAGGAAACTCAACTTCTGTGGAGTTTTGGCACACCCACAGGCACCATGCAGGGATGCCCAGGCTAGGCCAAAGCTGGCTCAAGGCTTCTTGTGAACAGAGGTAAAGCCAAATTTTCTCATCTGCAATCAGACAGCAACTTCTGGGAGCACAGTGTCAGTTCCAGTTTGTATCAAGCCATTTCATCCTCCTGCTTTCCCCTTGCCTGGCACAACTTTCAGTTTCCAGTTTGAGAAAAAATGAACTTTGCCAAGGCCCAGACAAGAGCAGCAGCCAATAGTTGTGATAAGACTGTAATAACTGTGGAATATATTTTATCACTGCTGTTGAGGGAAGATAAGTTTCACACATCTGTATGAAACTTATTTGGGAGCACTGCTGATGTTGTGTGGTAGTTGAAAGAATTGTTGGTCTTGGAGGATGCATTCAGGGACAGCACCAAGCCTATTGCCTATAAACACTGCTTTTTCCTACTCCAGCATTTCCAACAAGCAACACTACTTTGCCTTTTATTACAAGTAAATCAATAAACTACAGGAGATGTACAGTCTAAAATGTGTGAACAAATATTGACTAAAATTGAAAAGGAAAAAAACCCATCAAACATTTGCACATCACAGTCTGCTTTTAAAAGCAAACTGTAATTTCTATCTCTCTCTCTGGCTAGGACTAAATTCTAAAGGGTGATTAAACAAGATACACCATTCTTTTATTCTCAAAGAATTACTAAAATAATTTTTTTACTGGATTATTTTTTACACCGTATTTCTGCTTGAAAATTTTTATTCAACTTCTAATAGGAAGCTTTTGAAATCTGATTATAGCTGAAATGCATTCTTTTCACCTCAGGCTTTACAGAAAACACCACTCTCCCTATGACTGTTAGAGAAGCAAACACTGGTAGGTGGTTTAATTTCTCAATTATTTCAATTTAATTTTTGGCCCGGCTTTTACCTTATCTAAAACCACTTGGACAAACAGTTGGCAATAAATAGCTTTACTTACTGTGAACATCTAAAAGCTTCCTCACCTGATAAATCTTTCTTTTCTAAGCTCTTCAATTGCCTGATAAATATTTATTTTCCAAGCTCTGCATTTTCCTATCAAATATTAACCCTCAAAGACAATGGGAGAGTTGATAATGGATTATATCTTTTGATCATCAGATCCATGTTTCTATGTCCATAGACTTCTAATCTCCCCAGGAAAATTCCTACTCATCTAAGCATTAAAAAGTTGTACAATACAAATCAATGCAATCAAAACACCATGAATCACTTGAGAATACCCTATGGAGAACGCACTGAAAAAAAGTTCAAAAATAATCATATGTTCAAACTGAGGCAATTACAGCAGCTCATGCTTTCTATTCCTCCACTGACACGTGCATATATCATACTTTCATACCTTCTACAATTTGTCTTCCACAAATGTAATTCTAACTTCATTAGTTCAAGAGCATAGTGGAAAGGTGATTAAGTGGTTTGCTTCTTCTAGATTTCATACACATTGTTTGTGTGAAGCTAATTTAGCTGGCAAAAAACAAAACAAAACAAAACAAAAAACAAAACAAAACAAAACAAAAAACCTGTGCATAAATGTGGCCATAGGATAATGTTAAGGTTTCAATTTGTGGTGTACAGTTGCTGAGGGCATAATTTTCAATGATTTAAATGGACTTGGAACCTGAATTTCTGTTACTGTGGATAAAAGATAACCCACACAGAAGTAGGTAGATGCCAGAAAAATGCTGGAATCCTATGAGAAGCCTGTGCTAGGGCAGACTTCTGGGAGGACCTGTGAACCTGTGTCATTGTTGAGGCTGACACAACATATAGAGTGATGTGGTAAAATCCTTAGAAGGCTCTCTTTATTATGGTGGCATGCTGGCTTTTATACAGTTTTTACAAACCTTGTGGGCAACTTCAATGTAGATTTGTCCATCCAATCTATCTATTCTTGTATTGTTTACATATTTTCTTTACTGATTGTCATGGGACAGATTCCTTGTTATTACAGATGCATTTGGTTTTCATCCTCAAAATGGATTGCTGTGTTAAAAGAACTTCTCATTCTCAAAATAGCTTCATATGGGAACTTGCAAATTGCTTGTTAGCTGCACTACAAAGAAATGACATGCCAGCTTTGGCTCCTTCCACAAACCTGCAGAGAGAGGAGCCCATGCTGGAGCAGGTTTGCTGGCACAACTTGTAATAATAACCCCATGAGGGACCCAGGCTGGAGTAGTTTATGAAGAACTGCAGCCTGAGGGAAGGACTCAAGTTGGAGAAATTCATGGAGGCCTGTCTGCCATGGGAGGGACCCTGTGATGGATCAGGGGAAGAGTGTGAGGAGTACTTCCCCTGAGAGGAAAGGAAGAGCAGAGACAATGATGACCCCCATTTCCCATCCCCCTGTGCTAATGGGGTGAAAAGGTAGAGAAAATGGGGAGTGAAGTTGAACTGGGAAAGAGGGAGGAGTGGAAGAAAGGTATTTTTAAGATTTGGGTTTGGTTTTTTTTTTTTTTTTTTTTTTTTTTTTTTTTTTTTTTTTTTTTTTTTTTTTTTTTTTTTTTTTTTTTTTTTGCCACTACCCTACTGTGATTTGATTGGTAATGAATAAAATTAATTCCCCCAAGTTGAGTCTGTTGTGCCCACGACAGTGTTCTGAACATTTCCCTGTCCTTATCTTGACCCAAGAATCTTTCATCATAATAGTGGCTTGGAGAGCACCTAGCATTCAACCAGGGTCATCCCTCCACACTACTGCTCTGACTAAGCAGTACACATAAGAGAGGAAAAAACCCCAGTTAACCAATGGCAAAATTCTCTGAAATGTCTATTTGAGGATATATGTGGCCACCAAATAAACAATAAATTAACAGAATAAAAATTAGGAGGAAGACATAGTATAAATAATGGAGTTTGTTCCAATTAATCTTCCAACTGGATGTTAAAAATGCCAACTAATATCATCCGATACTCACAGGTTCTACTCCAGGTCCTGGGGTTTTGGTGATGAATACCAGCTCTGGATATTGTAGCTGGGGCAGCAGCTCTTAAGCCTGTACCTCAAACAGCAGCCACATTGTCAGAGTCATGGGAACATATTCATTGCTTGTAGGGGTCAGAACCTAGAAATCATCGGTAAACTTTTCAGCAAAAGAAAGTTAAGATATGCTGTGTTACAAGAATGTGGTCAGGGCAATCATGTTTATTACAGCACCATAGAGAATTATCTGCAACACAATGCATACACTATTCCTTGAACAAGCCAAACAAACTCTGTTTGAACATGCCCAGAGTTTTTCACCAAAATGACAGGGGATGACAAATTCAAAAGGTTTTACTTGAACCATGTATGAGTTTGTTAGAATTTAATTACTATAAAAGGTGATTAGGCTGCTCCACTGATGTGAGTTCTCCTGAAAGAAGATAAAAGTAGAGGAAGGAAAAATCTCTCAAGGCCAATAGAAATAGTCAGAAGATGATTCAGAGCAGGACTCTAAATTTAGGTGCTCCAAAATGTTTCTTGAAAAAGCCACTTTCTGTTTGTCAAATAAAGTTAGATTGTATGGCTCATCCCACCAGGCATCTTTCTGAGTAACCAGAGGGTTACTGGGGTTTAAGTTTCTAAGACAGGAAAGCATAAAACTTCAATCACTTTCCAAAGGGTTAAATTCAGATCTTAGATTTGGATTTCATTACATTACGGCATTTCAGAGAGCCCACAAAATTGATTTAGCTGTATAATTAATAAGAAGGAAAGAAGAAGTCTGTATCCTACTGTGTTTAGACTACCCAATTTAGATTTCCTACACCAGCCTTCCATAGTACAGTGATGCAAGGACTTCAATAATGAAATCTTAAATCTGTTCTACTGAGAGACTTTCCAAACATTAGTTTCAATAATCTTATTGATATATCGAATTACATTACCTCACACCTAGGAGGCACAATCAGCATTACAGTATTTGTAGGCTAATTTAAGGCTTTTTATTGTGTCAAATAGGTAAGACATAAAGTGTTGATTAGATACTAAAATATTACTTAGCAAGTGTGAAAACCAAAGAAAATATAAGAATAAAAGAAAAAAGGAATGCACACTGCAAAACTGTCTCCAGAAAAATAGAGGAAGAAGAAAATAGGAAAACAAGTAGAGAGGAAGCCACTGTAATTGTATCTCAATGGCTCACCTTGTTAGCGTCCATAACAGTGGACCTGAGGTACTCAGTCTACATAGGATACATATCCCTATTTAAAAAAAATTATGGTTTATATTGGCTTGTCCTCTCAGAGAAGATGACAGGAGAAATGCAAATTATATTTCAATAGAATCTTATCACTTAAGTGCTTCAACAACAGCATTGCATGCAATTAAAACTTCAGAAGATGGTAAATCACTGAAACAAGAAGCTTTTTAAATATCAAACCCATGTTTTCTTCCTTTGCTTGTTTATTGGGTGGTTATTTAGAATAACAAAAAATTCAGTGAGCACTCAATACAGCAAAAATTACTGCATTTTATGTAATAATGACCTATTTCTGTTTTGATTACAGGAGTTGGTCATTAGTCTTAATGATACAGGTGAGATAAGGGTCCCGGGAGAAAATTACAGGCCCTTCAAAACAGCTGGATCAGCAATGTTCAGGCAAATACTTTTTGTCTACCAGCATCCTTCCCTGCCCTCCAGCCTTTCCAGAACCACCACTGCCCTGTACCCACATCTCGTTGCATCAAAACCTTAGAAAAATGGAAGAATTCTATCTCTTACACATTTGTGTTGTCCACTTTGGATGGAGAATGACATCTTACAAGAACATGTGTTTCTTGCCATCTTTCCACTCTCAGATTTCTGGGTGTGTAAAACCCCACAGTTCATCAGCTGTCAGAACTTCTGTATTAATTCCAAATGTGTGCTTCTTTTGTGCTCATGTACTTGTGATGAGGAACTTTTAGAACTCGAAGAGAAGGAATGGGGTGAGTGTTAGTAACACCATATTCATATAGTAGCAATTTTTGACTTTTTCCTGAACTGGGTCTCTGACTGAATCCCTGAACTCAGCCAACAGTTTACATTCATTTACTCTTGTCTCTGGGCTAGTTTAGTCCCAAATTTCCATTAAGCCTAAGGATAGGAAAGAAGACTCCCAATCTGAAATAGCTGTATTCTGCATTAAATTCTATTAGAAAGTGTTAAATGGAGAAGAAAATCTATGCAGCTGCCAACATTTAGTAGCAGAAATAGGCAAGCATTATGTATTAGAATTATTTGTCTAGTGTTTTGGCAAGAAATTCCATTATGTCTGTCTAGAAGCCTAATTAAAACATCCTGCTTCTCCTTCCAGAACAAAGTATTACTTAGTCTATCTGTCAAATTGAATGTTCATTACTTCATGCCATGATTAACTGTCCTTTGGGACGTGCAAACAACATGTAAAATGTAGAACTTGCTCGCAACATTTGAACTTTCTATTGCTCATCATGTGGCTGACCGAGTGGCTTCAGCAGCGTGTTATTACCCTGCAGCCTCAGGCAAAGGCAACTTGAAGTATTTTTTATGCAAGAGCCGTGGCAGTTTCTTTACAATGTGAGATGGAAAACAAGCTATTTAGGCAGGCAGGTACCTTACCCTTTGCATTCCCTGCAATTCCAAAGACAAACACAGTGACACACTGCCAGTTGTTCCTCCAGCTGAACATCCCACCAGACAGAAGGGACACAGAGTGAGCACCTTTCCTCTCCTGTCATAGTTCTTATCACAGAAACACAATTATTCACAAGATTTCCCCCCACCACCACAATCTTATTACCTTTAATAGGAAAAAATAAGCTTGCACTTTCTTGGCAGATATGCCTCAGCAAGCTACTGTTGCATCAAGCAACACGGTCTCTCAGAAAATGATAAGAGAGTTAGTGCAAAGGAATTAAGGCAGATACCTCAGCAAGTGAGAGGAAATCCTATTCTGCTAGACAGCCACACAGTCCAGCAGGACTGAAAACCCAAGGACACAGAACAGTTATCACAGTTCTGCTGTTGCTTTAGCAGAGTGGATTCCGCAATCAGTTGTACAACTGTAATTCAGAAAAATAAAGTCAGTATCCTAAAGTATTACATTGCCCCCAAAGAAATAGTTGTACGAGTCACAGAATAGAAACAGCTTGGCTGCTTGTGGGTTTCTGTTTTAGTGAAGAGTATTCACTCTGATTTTCCAAAGCCTAACAGGAATAAGTTCATGATCCTCAGCGCTTGTCTTCTGATTTACCCAGTTAGCAGGAAACAAAATACTCTGTAGAAGGCTGATTGTAAAGTTCATTGTAAAGGCATACCTTTTCCTTTTTTTTTTTTTTTTTTTTTTTTTTTTTTTTTTTTTTTTTTCCCACCCTTCTGTCAGGATAATAGAACAAGAGAGAGAAGAGCACAAAATCCTTCATAAATCTCCTGATCAGTCACATTCAACCAGCCTGGTTATTTTCAACATACCCAATAAAGGTAAGGAGTGTTCTATCACATACAGCAGATGTGGATGTTCCTTGAAGAAAGGTAGAAAGGTGGGAATACATGCACTTTTTATTTGGTCTGTCTACAAACCAGTGTTTCTATGCTTCCCTTTTTCACCCTGTCTGTAATTAAACTAAATTAGTGCTTAAATTTAGTTTATGGGCAACTAATTCTTGTGAGTATTGCATGCATGCATACATGTGTATGCATACATTTAATGTGTACAACACAACATGCATTATACTATACATAAGAGCCAGAGCACAAAAAAGTCATAGGTAGCCATGTACATTACAAATCCACACCTTATTTACACGTTTTTGTTCCCTTACTCTTCTTACCTCACTATAAATATCTGACCAACAATGAATTTGTTACCAAATACAAACTCTTCTTACTGTGCACAAACAAACGTTTTTGTCACTCCAGATTGTCACTGTACACAGCTTTTGCAAACAGGACACACGTTTCCTTATGGACATGTTTATCATGCTGAGGAACATTACTGCCATAAAGAAACACCTTTGAAATACTGAGTCACTTAGAGACATTCTATCAGTGCTTGAACATACTCAAAAATACTCTTTGTGTCAAATACAACCAACCCATTGGCAATTATTTTGATCAAAAATTTTAAGAGGAGTAATTAAAGACAATGAGTTTTTTTACTTTGAGAATGAAGCTCTCTTCTGGCTGCAAGTACAGCTCCAGGCTAGCTTGTTTAACCATCTGCTCAAACTGTAGGTTCCTCATCCTCAGAACATCCAGAGCTGGAAACAGGTCACTGATCACGCCTGTGAAAATTGGAATATCATCTGTCACTATTTTATGCAAATTGAAGTCACTTAGCACTCACATAAGCACATGGAAATGGAGGGTAAACAATGTATGAAATGCATGAAATAATTTTTTTTAGGATTCTGTTTTTATTCAAAGGCAAAACACCAGAAACATATTTTACCCAATCCTCATGTCTGTTTTTGTCTCCTTGTTTCAGGGACCCTGCAATTACCAAAACTGACTTGATAGCATGAATTCCCCAGTCCTAACAGCCCTACAAAAACATTTTAACCAGTCAGGTTAGCATATGAAGTAAAACTAAGTGGCATTGTTTATGAAGAAAATAATCATTTTACACACAGTAAAACAAGACATTTTTATTCACTTGTAGTCTTTTAGTCAGTATTAGAGATTGACTAAAAAAAGAAAAGGCTGAAATATATATATATATGTATACCAATTTAATTTTCAGTATTCCACTATTTGGTTCCCTTTTTTTAACTGGCTACCAGCTGGGTAAAGTTTGAAAACATATTCTGCAGCTACACCTCGGAATTCAATATAAATACAACCTATTAGTATTATCTATTGCCCCTCCCCTCCAAAAAAAGGGAAAAACCTAAACAACTCTTCCTCCCCAAAAACAAAACCCCAAAACAACAACAGAACTGGAAGCAAATTCACAACTTAAAAATATACCAGTTTAAGTTGACAGATGCCACGCCTTTATCCTCTTCCATGGCAGCAGTAACCCCGTAAGTGTGAATCAAATGCACTAAATACGTCACAAAGAATAATTAAAAATGCAATTTTCAAACTCAAGACAGTTTGAAATGATCAGTAGGAAAAAAGAATTTTGAGGTAATAAAGATGCTAATTATCTGCACTGAAAAGGAGTCCCCACATTTTAGAACTGGTACATCTGGGCAGAGAAGTTAAACAGGGTTGATAATGAAACCAGGAAATTTTGTAATATACTGCGCTTAATAAAATTTTGGTTAGATTTAGGCAAGTTTTTGTTGTTGTGTGTTTTTGTTTTTTCACAAAAAAATTTTGTTGTTTTGCTGTCTGAAAGGGTGTTAAAGAGAAGGTTATCTATCCTAAAAGTAGCCTGGAGTGTGGCTTGTCTAGTGTACAAGGACTTTATTTGCCATGGTATGACAGGACCAGAAGTCCCTTCACAACATATGCACTGAAAGGCCTGATAACCCTGTTCTGCAGCAGGCTAGGGTCCTAGTGCCCCAAAGGTGTGTTTCTAGTTCTAAAAGTCCCAGCACTGAAGCAGTACCCTCAGAACTCTTTGAACAGCTGTACATTTTATGCAGAAGCCCAGATCTTTTTCTCAGAGGCATTTGAGTTCTCCCATTTCCATTGAAAGTAAACCAAATGAGAGTTAAAAAGTAAACAAAGAAGAACATTCTAGATTTTGCCTCAAGCATTAATGTTAATATTATTATTGTAACTATGATTAATACTGAAGTGGCAAACAATGATACAAATTTTCTGTATTCAGAATGTGCCTCCGGCAAAAAGTAATCCTTAGGCTCAAGGAATCCTTGTTCTCGTAAAGCAAGCAATATTAATTATCTTTAGATATGCATGGTTTGATTTCATTATCTCCAGAAAATTGCAAGAATGTGTCAGGAAATCTTCAGGATATTTAGACATAATTTTGAAATTATTTAGGCATAAAAATAAAGTTGTTTTTTTTATTTCATAAAGGCCCTGCTTGTTATTTGAGTTTATAGCTTAAGGCTGAAGGGTTCTTCAAGTTCTTATTCTGTTGACAAAGATGAATATTAGGATTATATTGCGAAAAATTATGCAGCTGCAGCTGATTAAAACAACATACATATGGGGAAGAGTTCCTACAGTTTCTAGGGTTTGCATTTTTAAGATAAAATTTCTGAATATGGATTCTTTCTAGTATAATAATGAAATTATTTAGAAATGCTTTTCCAGCCCTTTTTTTTCAAACATTTGTCACTGTTTTTACTGGGGAAAGTTTAAAGACATGTTCATTCAATTACAATATGCTATCTGTTTTTCAAAATAATTTCTACTCTGTTGTTCTCCTCTCCAAAAGGTAGTTATTTACATGGGTGTTACACAGCAGAACAATGTAGTCAGTCATCCCAGGTATGAAGTGGTGATATACAATTATTTAATGCAAAACTAACAAATTACAAACATCCAAAGTTAAGAGGAAGGAGCACTTTTTTTTTTTTTTTTTTCCAAATTCATGTCTGACAATTTATTAAGGATGGACATGTGATTTAAAGTATCTTTAAAATACAAGATAAAATGATATGCATAAATCCCTCCCATTATACACTGTTCAGGGAGCAGCTCCCTGCAGAGAGGTTACAAGGTGATTAACTTCCTGGCTAACAGACAGGCATCAATAAGCCCTTCAGCAGCCAACATCATTTCTGAGACCAGTTCAGTGTCAGGGACAACTATGGCACAGGTTCTAGGGAAGAAAAAAACCAAAACACCATAATCCAAATACACAGGTTTGTATTTAAACATGGTAAGTATAAGTCAGCTAAATCAAATGTCTGATGTGTGCAAACATTTTTAAAAACAGAGCTCAAGAGAGTCACAATTAAGAGTGTCAATCAAAGCTGACAAGGACACTAGTTCAAAGCAAAATGAGCTAATTAGTCACTGGTGGTTGTTAGCATTCCATAACATTGCTGCACAAAAGAGGTGCCTGACAGTACAGACAGGTACTGCCCAAACTCAGAGCAGGCACAGGCTGCAGTGGTGCCATTGTCACTGATCACTGGGGGCACAGCCAGCAGCTGTGCAGGGTCTGGAAGTCAAGTGCAACACAACCATTGTGAAAAATGCTATCCTTTTTTAAAGTGCTTCGTTTTTTGGTTTGGTTTTTTTTTTTTTTTTTTTTTTTTTTTTTTTTTTTTTTTTTTTTTTTTTTTTTTTTGAGAGCTTTAGTGCTTTTATAGGAAGGCTTGGTTGCCTTTAGAGGTTTTACTGTGTCTTTTTTAAATATAGCCGCTCAAACTTTTAGAACAAAACCCCAGAAACTTTAATGAGACAAATGGAAAAAAATCTCATTAAATCTCATTTTTTAAGGAACATGAAGCAATAATGCTATTTCTAAGCAATTTCACAATTTCCTCATTACAAATCATTATGTAAGTTACATCCTAGCAAAGAGGAGATCTTGGATTTTGTGTTCAGGCTAGCTACAAACCAGCAAATTTGTCCCTCAGAGCTCTTTCTTACTACTGAGAAAAATCAAATATTTCTTTTTTATTTCCCCAATCAGAAATATACTGCTAAACTGAATGACCAGCTTTAATTTTGTCATATTTAAGTATGAATGGGGAACCTGAGGTTCTCATGGAGTTCTGTCTGACCTGCAAATCCAGGGATCATAGTAATAAATAGTCCAACCCTGTATTTCAGTGTAATGTTTTCACCAAGAAATACAAATCTGTTATAAGAAAGATAACACAAAGAAGTGTTAAAACAAAGATACTACTTACAAAAAAAGAAAACTTACTAGACCTTAGCAAGTAGAGATATTTCACTGGTAAGCATCACCTTTTAGTAATCTGTTTGGTATTGAATTCAGAAGGAAAACACTGGACTATTAGAGCCACAGAGAGTGCATGTGGCTGAAGTATGTTTATAGGAAGAATCATCTTTCAAAACATAGAATAAAGGAGACTAGTAGGGATGTAGAGGGTTTGAAAAGGCCAGGAGACAATACAGAGTAAACAAAAAGCAAATGGAGAGAGGTGAACATAAGACAGTGGAAAAACAAGACATGTCTCAAAAGCACTGGAGAGTCCTGGAACCACTGAGACTTCTTGCAAAGTTAAATCCCTCCAAACTTGGGGTGCCATGGGGTGCCATGATCTCACATGGTAGGACTTGACTTGGTTTCAATAGCAAAACTTTAATTGGAATATGGTAGGACTGGGATTTACATTTATTCCCACAGTTTGAAGAGAAAGTTATTTTTGGGTAGTACATCACACAGATGATTTTGTGTTACCATCTAGTCCTTCATTTACTAATAGTTTCAGAGGAACTTTGGAGGAAGATATTATTGGTTCAGTATTTATAGCCTGCAAAGGACAAGAATGACTCCTAACATACTCACTTCTTTTTCTTCCTAATTTTATTGTGGATGGTGTTTAATTGTACTGCTGCTACTGCCTAGACTTCTAGCAAGAGATGATTGAATTCCTCAAAGTACCCTCAAGCTCCTGTCTGGACCAAACCATCATAGATATTCCCTACACAGTAAAATTAAAAGATTTAACATATTTTTTTCTTGAAAGCAACAGTTTCCAATGTAATTCACGTGAAAAAGAAGCTAAACAACACTGCTTAACAGAACATCTCACCTCATCATCCATGTGTTCTGAAGAGTTGAAAATTTTCACCATCATAGCAAGGGCACACCCTAAATCTTCTATGGTCTCTGTCCTATCTGTGCCAGCTGGTCCTGCAGGAGCACCACTTAGTGCTAGGTGGTGAGCCTGGGTTGGAGTAATATAACACCTTAACACATGAAAAGGGATTGTTTGCATTTCAATGAACTTTTTCCAACATTAGGAGCTTTTTAGTAATTCTTACTTTTCATGGATGATTTATTCCAAGTCCACTTTCTCATTATAATTTAATGTCCTAAACCACAAATGTATCTCTTCCATATTCACGTGAAATCATGGTGTGGTACTATTTGGAAAGTGCTTATTTTAGAAAAGAAAACTAACTACATCAATATTTTTATCAAGAAGGAAGATCCTATGAATGATCACATAGGACAGGAAACAGGAGGCTGTAGTTGCTGCTTTGCCTATTTAAAAGACTTGAGCCCCAGAATCTGGCCTCCCAGCTGAGGGTTGTAAGCATTAAGCCAGCCAGGATGCCTGAGTGTATCTTTTTGGATCAATTCTTTTAACAAGAAATTCCATATTTTGGAGCCAAAACATTCCCAGAAGAAAAATGTTTCACTGTATGTGGCGTGAAAAAAAAAAAATAAAAATACTGGTTTGGACTTTCATACATGAACAAAAAAACTTTGCTGAAAACTCCTGATCAATCTTGGCAAAGATCTTCTTATATTCCCCTTCAGACTAGACAATGAATATATAGCCTAAGTTATGCAAAAAATATTTCAGTTGTTATAAATGTAACAGCCATTAAAATCATACCATTTCTTAAGTATGTGCACCTACATGCACATACATTCTCAAATGTATCTTGTCTTGATAACCTCATAATATACATACAAGGTAGGAAAGAACTCTGAACTTCTATGAAACATTAATTAATTCATTCAGTGAAACAGATAAAGCAGGCAGAGTTATTTGTAGCAGTCATTACCTGTCAGTCAAAGGTGTAGTAACTTGCCAAGGGGTACTTCCCAAGTTCTCATAAAAAGTACTGAAACCAAGCATCAGAAATGTTGGCAAAACAGTGTTTCTGGACATCATCCCATCTATGGCATACCTGTGCCAGCTAAGCAGCAGCTCTGGAACTGAAGACCTAAGAGCCATCAAAGAGTCCAGGTAGGAGCTGTTCAGGTGGTACAAATGCCACCCATCACAAAGCTGCAGCTGTCATCAGCAGGTCTCACACCTCATTCCCAGCCACTTATGACTAATAACTACTACAATCTATTATAAAGGACTAGATGCACCTCGAGGCATTTGTGTTTTTATACAGATATAAGTGCAGTCGAAGATAATTTAATGGGGCTCTTAAAGCAGAACACAAGGCCTCTCCGTACAACCAATGCAGTCTTTGCAAGGGAGCTGACATTACTTTGACTGCAATGAACTTCATTTTACTGCTCAAGCCTTGTTTCTTCTTATCTGAATGACACCTTAAAAGCCCATTTTATTTCTGAGGCTCAGGGGAAAACAAGAATTCTTTCCTGTTTCAATTCCAATCTGGTGAAACATTTTGTTCATCCAAACCAACAGCATTAGTTTTACCTGAACTAAAATTTGGTTTAGGTTGGTTTAAATAAACATTCAAAATTTCAGTTGTCTGAACTTATAAAAAGTCACCACAGGAAGAAGAGATGTTCTGGAGATGCACATGACCCTGAATGGAGAGGAAAACACACTGTGAATTACTGAAGGCAGAACAAACTGTGAATGCAAAATACAGCTGATTCAAACATGCACTTTCTGGGCTTGAAGGGTGACTGATATATCTCTGCCATAAATGCAGAGATGGTGCAAGTGACCATGATTTTTTCGTGATCACTCAAGGAAAGTTCTCCAAGTTTACTACTAATAAAGAGCATTTAGCTCAGTGACCTGAAAAGATTTAGGTAACACTCTAAAACCAGATGGCTTTCAGTATTGTCTACCATATTACTACTAGAAATTAGTTCTGCCTGCATCATGAACTAATTCACCATAAAAACTGGCTCGTGTGCACAAATTTTCTGATATTTAACCTAAGATGCCAGAAGAAATCCTATTTTAAACAGAAATTTGGACCATCTCCAAAACAACAACAATCCAGGTGAGCACAAATGCTGCAGGTGGTCAGCTAGGCAGGCTATGAAAAATGGATGAATAAAAAGTTGTACATTAAATGGAATTGAAAATTCTGTGGTTATAATCTCCATAGAGATATGTAACAGGCTTTGCAAAATTGTACTAATTGTACAAGAACATTTATTGGAAAACTAAAAATAGTCCTATGAAATTTCAGAGACATTTTAAAAATAGACAAAGCAATAAGGAGACGATTACAAAACGTTATAAATGATTATACAGAGTTACGTGATACAAAGTGGAATTATTCAGGTTTCATATTAACAGTGAGGGAAACTCCAATTGCAGCTACTACATGTAATTCTGGGGAGGAAATTATAAAAATACATGGAAATATCAATAGAAAGATATAATGCCTTTTCTATTATAGGGAAAATTTAGACACTTCTGACAGATATTCCTGATCCCTTTAAAGTCTCCTATTTTTGTATTTCCCTTCAGCTGATATTCTTGTGTTGGAAAACAAAACTGAAACTACTGAAAGTTTTCACAAAGGGAAGAGTTGTCACAGCAGGAGAAAAATATTCAGGAGAACTTTGAGATAAAAAAGTGTAAAGCAAAAAGTCAAATGGCACAAGGTAGCCTTCTGAAATGGGACTAAAACGAGACATAGACGTAAGCTGTTTGGTTTGACTAAACAAATCCAATAGTTTTAGTTTCCTTACACAAATATATAGATGTAATATTTGTACACATACTGAATGTGTACTCAGTTCTTAGCACACCATTGTGGCAATATCCTTGCTTTTAGCTTTTGTCTCAGTCGAGAATAATCCCACAAAACCCCAGCAATTAGGATGTGATAAAAATGCCCATGAGGTTGCAGAAATTGACAAAAAACCATATTTCATTTTTCAGTAGGTGCTGTAAAATATGTTGTAGTAATATGTTAACGTGTTTAACATTTAATACGTAAACTATACTAATATGACTGTTTTCACATTGTATTTATTTTCTCTCAATAAACAAAAAGGAGATGTCCATACCTCCTTCTTGTGACAATCTTTCAGGGCTGTTGCCAAGCTCTCTTTCAGCCTAGCAGATGCCATTTCTACATCTAAAACCCATCAGGTTTGTGAAGCACTAAGTTCAGCCTGGGCTGGGTGGTCAAAATCTCACTGTTCTCACTGCCTCTCTTCATGGGGCAGCATGCAGCCTATGAAGCAGAGATAAACTGCACTGTGTACAGTTTCCTCAAGGTGTAGCAACCAAGACTCCACCTTTTGAAGCAAAAAAACCCCTAAGCATGCATGAATTTATGCACATAACATAAATGGTATATTTTGTATTTAAAAAAAGGAAGTTCATCTCATTAATCTTCACAAAGAAATTTATTTATGTCAGCACTTTTTACAAATTTGAAAGGAGAGTGGATTTTCCCTCCATTTTCTCTGTCACTGTACGTTCAGTAGGATTTAGATGAGATACCAGATATTGGGGTTTTTTTTTACGTATCCACTTGACATGAACCCAGACATACTGTCTTAGAGCTCCAAATATGAAAGTTTGGAGTTTTTGTGGTCACAGCCCCAGAGTAAGCACAGACAACACAGTATTTTCTGTCTCCATGAGCTCAAATGTAGCTGTATCTTGGAGAAACTATTTCCAAGAGGCAAGCTACATATACTTGTCTGTTCAGTCTGGGGCCTCCCTGCTGTGGCAATCAATCATTGGAACCACAAGCAACATTGATTTTATGCAATGTGAACGCCCATGCATTCAGCACTGTTCTGATAACAATAGGTTATTATCTCAGAAGTTGCTGATGTGCCCTCCCTGACCTACCACTATCCAGTTTGCACATATACTGGCTGGTCAGTTGGCAAATAGGAGACTCAGAACCAGCTGAAACACCATTCAGCTGGTAGGGGATGTGAGGTGAGGGTGCTGGAGGTTTGGAGAGGTGTGTGATGAAGATAAGACAGGAGGGGATCTGAAACTAAAACAGAAGATAAAGCAAAAAAAGCAGCAGAAGAGAGAAAGTGTGAGAAATAGAACGTTCAACCATAGTCTTGATCTGTTCTGTGACTTTTACTACTTGGGGTTCTTTTCATTTTCATTACTTCCAAACAGTAAACCCTCTACACTTCTTTTAAAAAACATTTCATGTACAGAAGGAAGATAGACAATTTATTAAATAATGAGTAAATTACACAGTATTGCATAACAAAATATTCTGGGTTTAGTATTATTTATTATTTTTTCCAAATTTATATAATAAATTGCAGCATTTCATGCAATTGAAAGTGTCTATTTAAGCTACATCCCAAAGAGGGAAAAATTCATGAAGGAGATTTCACATAACCCAACATATCTGATCATTAGATTACATTTCTCATGAAACAGAATATGCTTCCTTTCTGTGCTGTATGTCCCAAGGGCAACATTTATATATTCCTCTGTATTCTATTGAAACTTAAGATAAGCAACACTGTCAAAGAAGTTAGGTAAGATGACGGGCTACTTGCATCCAAAAATACCAGATTTATAAGGAAACCATTTATGTTAGATTTGTGTCAATCACACTAAAGCATGCCTCTGTCAAAGTGGATGACTCTCCAATTGTTGCACGATTATCACACCCAAGGTTTTTACAGGGAAAAGCTGGGCCAAAATGATAAATCAGTGAATGGAGTTAATTACACTTCTGTCAGTTGTCAGAAGAGTCTGAAGGACAAAGCTCAATATAAAACTAAGAAGTCTAGAAATGGTTATTATTTATGGCCAATGCTTATTTTACAAATTACCTATTAAATCTAAATGCCTTTTGTAGCTACACATCTCTCCGAAGACCATGGAATTTGAAAATCAGTATCTACACACCAGCATGCTCTATGCCTGACATCTAAAAGAGAAGACTTGTTTGCTTGCTTTACATGTGGATGAAACAAATCACTGAGATTTAGTTATGTGAAAAATCTATGAGGGCCTACCATCATGTTTGAAAGGGCTCCATGTTCAAGCCTTCATCATCTCT
This sequence comes from Rhadina sibilatrix, assembly GCA_013400275.1. Lineage (NCBI taxonomy): Eukaryota > Metazoa > Chordata > Aves > Passeriformes > Phylloscopidae > Rhadina > Rhadina sibilatrix. Next base: position 34,018 of record VWYO01011477.1, read on the forward strand.
GAAAGCATCAGTTCTCTTATAACTCACAGCCCTTAAAAAAAAAAAAAAAAAAAAAAAA
>VWYO01011477.1:34095-56473 GCA_013400275.1 Rhadina sibilatrix
AGGTTTTGCCTGAGGCGCACTAAAAACTGTAGCACACAGAGAATTGATGGCTGTGGCTGGATAGTAACCGAGGCCAAGAGTATCATCTGGCATGTAGATAACATAGTATGAAGCTTCTGAAATACATCAAAGTGCCTGTGCTTTTATACAGATTGGTGTCACAAAACCCAGCAGATCATTGTTCAAAGGAGAAACACAGAAGGATAGTGACAAAAACATTCCTTGTGCAAGGGTCAGCAGCTCAGTCAGTAACAGCCTGCTAGACACCATAGATCTTTCAGTCTTACTTATCATCACTATGCATTGCTTGCCTGAAATTTGACCAATCTGTGCTAGAAGAATAGATTTGATGATCTCATTGACCTTTTCCATTTCTAATTCCTGCAAACCTACAACCCAAAATACCAAATAAATGCAACTTCCATGTGGCTAAATTTCCAGCAAAGACAGATTGGGATTTGTAACATCTCTCATCTCTTCTTGCTGAACACCTCGTACTTGTCTTAGCTGGGGGAAAAAAATGTTTACTACCTTCCTCAGGCAAAATGTTCCTATTTTCAAAGTAAATTAGAAATTTGCTCACAACAGACGTGCAGTTCAATGATATTATCAGCTCACAAAGTCAGCTGGAAAACTTTCTGTAGAGAAAATGAAGTACATTAATACATAAAGAGGCTCAACTGTTTTGGCTGTGTTCCTCTTTAAAGGATGTCTAGCAAGTCTGCTGAAAAACCAAAATAGAAGAGAGGAAAAAGTATGTGCTTGCTTTCTAAGTATACAGCCAAAGCTTTTTCCCAAAAAGAGTGTCTGAAAAAGAGACAGAGATTTCAATGACATGTGCCTTAAATCACCTTAAAGCCAGGAATTCCCTCCCAGTTAGGGTAAAAATCAGACCAAATGTTAAAAAGGAGCAATAAATCCATTATTGATTTAAAATAATGACGATGAACACAGCTGTAAGAAATAGAGAAGGTGGCAAGCCTTTCCCATTTCCCTTCCAGAAAATGAAAGGGAAAACAATTTCATTCAGACCAAGGAAACCAAGGGAACGGAATTTTGCCAGAAAAGTCTGGCCAGGGAAACTCCTCTTCATCCTTCCAAAGAGTCCAGCCTCAGCAAGTAAGGGATGAGAAAAATAATTTTTAACTCAACAGGGCAGTTATGGACAGATAAATTGAAAAAGAAAACCACCAAAGCAACAAATGAAGAAGTAGATAAGAATCAGTTGAGTGGGGGAACAAGGAAATCACTTTTTTAAAAAGCTACATATATTATTTTTGATGTATGAAGAGTTAAAAACATGAAAACACGTTAGTAATTGACACAAAGAATATTAAGGATCAAAATATTCAATTATATGCCTATCTGGAAGGAAAAAGAAGCCATACATATTTATGTTTGACTGATGCATTCCAGGTATTAGCTTGGTATGTCTCAGAACAAAAGTGATGTCTCAAGAAACAGGTTTGTGTTGGGGTTTTTTTTAACTTCCTATTGCAACATTTTCCTGCAAGAAGAAACACTGTGACTCTAAAGATGGCTGCCTCAAAAGCCAGGAAGAGTGAATGCAGGTGGGAAGTTCAAGGCATTCCCTCAAGTGTGTGGAAGGAGAACTTTGGTTGCACGAATCCACTACCTCCTGTTGCAAGTGTGAAGGAAGGACTCCCAGCTCCCAGAGTGTGGATAGGGAAAAAGTGAATTTGATCCAAACAGAAAGCATTTTTAAGACTTTTGACTATTTTGACATCATGAACCTAATGAACCTAAATAATGAACCAATGCCTCAAGTTTAATTGGTTGTGTAAAAAGCAGTAGAAACCCAGTATGTCAAATAGAAACAAACGGCAAAAATATCATCGGAACATCTCACACCTGTACACAAAGGAAACAATCTGACAGCTCTCATTTCCTGCTTGCTGCAGAATCACACTTTAGAACAGTTTGTAATCTTACTGAAAATTTTACCTCTGCTGCAGAGCTTCAAAGCTTTCGCACACCTTTGGCTTTCTTGTAGCTTCCATCACATTTTCTTTATTTGTTATGTCAGTCACCAACTGCTGTACAGAAAGAAAGGGAGCTATTTCAACTCTCAAATCTACTTTCTCTACTTCATATGGTTTACTAAACTGGGACAAGGAAAACATGGGAAAAGGAGCTGGAAGAATATGCTTAATCAGCTTGTTTTAAGTTCTATTTCTTAGATAGAAAGAGAAAAATAATTAAAGCCACAAACACCTATTTTGACATTGTTTAGACTGAATATAAAGGAAAAGTAAAATGAACATAGAGAACTGCAAATATCACTGATTATATCATTAAAACTCTTCAACAGCTCCATGCCTTTTTCAATATGCACCACGAAGGAACACCATGTTAAACACCACAGCTGTTATAATAGGTTAAATAAATGTATTGCTCTTAACAGGGTTTTCAAAAAAAAAAAAAAAATTGGCATATAGTGAGACATACTACTGTCAATGTTTTAAATTGCAGATTTAGACAATCAGAAATATATTTTAAATTTCAGGCACAGAAGCTCCCTATAGAACATTATCCTATATCAGCTTCTCAGAGTTGTACACGATGAGAACTTTCCCTGGCATCTGTGGATTGAATTACAGGTGTATTGGCAACACAAAATTGTCATCTTTACTGTGCAAGGTTTCAGTGACTTTTTTGGTCAGAATGACCAATTAAGGCACAATTCTTTGTGTCAGTTCAAGTTTTTATGTTGATTGTTGTAGTTACCTTTAGCCATTATTAAATAACAGAATAAATTTGCATTTCAACCATCACTTTCCTAAATGATACAGACTTTGCAGAAAAGATTTCTACACCTCAGCAGTTTTGTATCTCTATGTGCCTCCAGGAGGTTAAAAAGCTAACAAAGAGTAAATAAAAGAAGACATTAAAGGCATGTGAAGGAATAACCTGCAGATCTTTATCTCAAATGGTGACATCAGCAACTGCCAGTCTGTGTGAGAGTAAAACAAGGCAGATAATTGCTTTGATGAAGATACCACATGTGTTGAAATTCCATCCAAATGGAAACAAAAGAATCTGCCATGTTTAATTTACTTTGCCAGCCTTTCACTTGCTCAATATATATATTGAAATATACCACATATTTACTTTTCAGAATCACTTGCATCTGAAACTAGATAAACAAACAAACAAAAATCCAGAAAAATGGCATTAATCAAAATAATTTATCAAACAGAGGATAAAGTTAACAAGAGCTTAACAAATCTTCCTGTAATTGTTATTACTGTATATCATAAGAGAAGACATCTTTAAACACTGAAAATGCACAGCATATTATTAAAGATTTTTTTTAAAAATTGAAGGAATTACAAGCTTAGAAAGCTGTTATTTTTTTAACTCCTACACGGAGGCAAGAATGTTTTTAGAACACATATAGTTACAGAGCATATATGTAAATTCCCAGTACTAGCATCTGGAGAAAATATAAATTGCTATAAAGATTCAGAGAAAAATTTTAGCTTGCCAAGTATGTCAAGGCAGAGAATAATATTGATACAACAATAATATTTCTAATAATTAAATTATTTGATTTTCACCTAAACTTTTAAGTAGCTGTTCATCCCACTTTAACAATGGAATTTCTATTCTTTTATGCTCTTCATAAGAAAATTCTATGGCAGTCCATGTTTGGCTGATTTCTTCCAAAGTCTGGGGATAAAATGAACAATAATAACATCTGTCTATATATATCACATTTCATGTTTGGAATTGAGGAATGTAATTAAATCATATGTAATTCACAGCGATGGTAAACTATACCAAAGACCAGAAGTTCATTTTGCTAGGCTGTGAATTTTGATACCTGGGTAAGTATTCAGTTCTATGGTTAATTTCTTGCAGCAAGACCTAAACAAACAAATAGTTTGTTACATACTATTCTGCAAAAACAGAAGAAAAAAAGGAAGTACATCTCTCACCTCTTCAGTACTCAACTCTTACTACACTTTGGACTTCATCTTCTGCCTTTATGAAACTGGAGTCCCAGAAGGTCTGAGAAGATCTTCTGCTACTAAAAGCCTGACCTGTAAAGAAAAGAGACAGCAGGGAGCAAATTAAGCCAATGAAAAAGAAAAAGTCTGACATAAGCATATAACAAAGTGTTCAAAAGGAATTTAACCGAAAACCACAATTGAGTAAGTTATATGCACTCTAGATACCAGATATACTTTCAGATTTGCCACAATGTGTAGACTTAATCAGTCTAGCAGAAATATTTCTTGATGCTCTTACAGGTTTTTGTTGTTTGTTTGTTTGTTTTTCTCTTTTGTCTTGTACTCTGGTGTTTTGTACTTCATAACACTAAAGGTAAGTTTATTTGCATAGCTGCCATTGAACCTGTTGTAAGATATGGACTCAGTATCTGCAGACTAGAAACCCTGCAGAGTGATGGGGAGATTTGCAGTACTTTGTTGCTACTTGGTAGGTTTAATAAAATTCAAGGAAAAAAACATTAACATTTTTATCTATGACTTAAAAAGATGACAGTCAATTATTTTTTCATTTTCTTTTTGTTAAAAAAAAAAACAAAACCAAACCACAATTTTGTGCTAATCCTGTTCAGGAGCTTCCTGCATTACAAAGAAGTTTAAATGTGTATTTATTAAAACTGTATGTGATAAATCATTGGTATATTGAAGAAAAATAGAAAAATTCTTTTACACCCCCTTCTATGCTTTCAGCTTCACAGTTTATTAATTTTTAAAATAAAAAAATGGAAATTGGTCTCCAATTTATTTTTTCAAAATGGTTTAAAGAATTTTTTTCCAATTTTGTAAACCAAAACCTGCTCCGTATTATAGCCTATGAACCAAAACCACTGGGATTTTTTTTTTAATGAAGAAAAAGGTATCAGAACTAGGTTGATGGAGTTCACACTTTTGAAGCAATTCAGGAGAAAACATCTACAATGAAGTTTGACTTTTCTCTTAAAAGACAAATAAATGGGTATGCAATAAATATAATTTATTTCTGAATAAAACAAAGATGTAAACAAGAAAAAGCTTTATACCTGTTAGGTTCAAGATTCTGTATTCAACCATTATACTGTCTGTGAGGCATAGTTGTAGTGTCCTGCAAATAGTCTGGGGAGTGAATCTTTGTTGCTATTTTTACTTCATACTTCTCTTGTCCCATTGGAATTTTCAGGGCTACTCTCAACAAAACATTAAAATATTACAAGAAAAGAGGTGCCCTCCCTTTAAAAATGAGTACCTTCCCTGAAGCTCTCAACACTCTGGAGCTCTGTGAGCAGGGCAGAGGAGCCTCTGCAAATTCCACCTGTAAAAGTGATTGCTGTCTGGAAGGGTCTGTCATAAACCCCCAAGCTCTTTGTATTTCCCATACTGCCTCAGCTCAGAGAAGTGACAGCCTGATTTTACATATAACTCCACAGGGGCTGGAAACTCATTGAGAAAAATAAAGTTTTAAAGGAAAGCCCCCAAAACAAAGCATGTTCCAGAACATTCAGCTTGGACATGAGTAATAAACCCACCGAAACATCCAGGTGGGTGGGAAGAGTGAGGAAGGGGTGGCACTGAGACAAATAAATTGCAGAAATAGATGGCTGTGGAACCTGCCTTGGCAAACCTTCTGAGCTGCATATCCATCTGTTCCACATTAATCTCTCTCCACTGGGTTTTAGTCCAATCATCAATGCTGCTCTGAAACAGAAAGTACAGATAAAAGCATCAACAACATTTGGTAAAGACAAGCTTCTGCTACAAAACAGATAAATGGATGCAGAGGAAAGCCCATCCTACAGCAATAGCTCACGGGCCTTAATTTTTTCCTACACCACCATTACTTAGCAAGCACACAAAATAATCCATCTTCTCTAAATTCAACTCAAAGGCCAAGCATTTTAACAGTTTCATGTTGTAGTATCTGATAAAAACATACATGCACAACTTTCTTATGCTATTAAACACGCACCTGTATCCACAGGTAACATACAGGGAGATGGGAGATTTTGGGAAGATGCCCTGCAACTCCTCCTGGGGGTGCTACAAACAAAATTACAGAAAGAAGATCTAGTACATATATTTTTAACCTTGCCTTTGAAAGGCAGCGTCTCGAGAGAAACAGAACTTTGTGAGGCTGATTCCCTGTACAGGTCTGTACACTGACTTCTCTGGACTCTTGCTTGTCCAGCTTTGTTACACACTTGTAGAGCTTTCTAATGTACAGTCCTGAGTTCTGAATTGGATTTTATGGGTTTCTGAATTTTTACTTAGTTATTTTAATTAATCAAGCAAGTTCTGGGTATTGAGAAAGCTCTAAAAGAAACTACAAAGTTTGTTTTGCTTTGGGATTATCTTGAAATTGGTTGACTTGGGAACAGAGATATTTTTACTCTGGGTATCCTAAAACATAGCAACTATTATTTCAAAAACAAAAGGAATAGTAAAATACTTGGTATTTAATTTTTTTAAAATCAAAACTAAACCACTTCTAGGATCAAATTAAAAATATAACATTCAAATTTATTCTAAATTTATAAGTAATTTGAAGAAAAACCTTACATTAATATAAACATGAATATCCCACACTTTCTTGAGCAACTGCACTTCTCAACATTGTTTCATGTGCCTGTAGCCTGGAATAGATACTTCAAATAGTTCTGTAGATAGATTCCTGCATTAGAAACATTTATTTTTCCAGCATCTCAAGCTCTTGATTTGCCTGGAAGAGGGAAGGAACACTCAAAGTACAGTTGTAGGGTATAGTGAGCTTACTTAACCTGTCAGTGAAATCTATAGATCCTGCATATATGATTCAAGATAAGAAAAGCTGAGAGAATTATGGCAAAGAGGCTACAAAGCTGCATTTGCATTGCCTCTGAAAGTACCCAGAAGCATACAGAGGACTCTGTATTGAAACCACAAAAGAAAAGCTGCACAGAAAGAAGTTAATTTATATTCTTGTATTCTTTAAATTATTAAACCACTTCTTCTTAAAGTTGTATAAATGTTAACAAAGTCCCCTCACAATGTTTTTAAAAAGAGCCACTTAAGAGTCTACTTTGGCTACTCTGTTCTAGAGCACACTGTGCTGACTGTGTAAAGGAACATGGAAAGTATTCTGAATTTTTAAATTTATTTTTGGTAAGCATATGCAACACTGGAAGAGAAACAAGAAACCTGAATTTGGTGGCACTAGAATTTTATCACCATCTTAAAAAAAAAAAAAAATCCCTAAACCAACAAACAAAAAAATCCCCCAAAACACCAGTAAAACAAAAAACCCTCCAAAAACAATCCCCCCCAAAACCCCAAAAGACCACAAAACCCAATCAAAAAAGAAAACTAACAAAACCCCAAAAAGACCCAACTCACAAATGTGTACATTGAAATATTATCAACTTTTGTACTGAAATATTGCAATCAAATATGTTCTTCTGAGAATCCTCATCACCTTATGGAGACGAACATATGGATTTTCTACATCAAACTGAAAGGTAGCTTCCATTTTAAATCTTTCTCTGAACTCCATCTGCTTAGCTATGAAGAACAGGTAATGTCACTTGTCACCGATAATGTTTTTATTAAGAAAAACAGAAATAAAAAGGACTGATTCCAGAATTCAACATACGGCAAGTAAAATGCATTTTCTTCTGACTAAGTGTTATGCCAGATGCCTGAAGAGAAATCACTTCATGCTATACTGACAGAGCTTTATCCTTAATGGCATTCCATTCTTTGGGCAGTTCCTATTTAACAGAGTAACATTTCCTTTAAACAAAATATATCACACATGGTAGAAATGTACCAGTAGAATCTGTATATTAACAGTGAGAATACTCCAGCACCTACTTATGAATAAGAAGTGGATGAATTATTTAACCAAAACTATATGTCATAGCTTCTACTAGAATTTTTGTCAAGTGGAAAAGAATTCATTTTAGGGATCATTGGTAATTATGAACTATTTGAACTTAATAAACCCAGTTATTTTATATAGAATCACATAAAAAATAATTTTAATTATGCTGGGGATCTTCCACACAGTAAAACAGAGAGTTTTACTCCTGCTGCTTTAACACACTTTCAAATATGTAAAGATGACCTGGAAATAGCTTTCTCCTTCCACAAATCTCCCCAAAATCTCCCCAAGAAAAAAAAAAATCCAGTAAACCATGTGAAAAAAAAAATGTCATCAGAATGAAAAAGATACCTTGACAGGGGATTTATGTCTGTATCAGAAATACAAGAAAGGGAAGCTTGAATCTGAGTCACTTCAGGGTAACTAGAAAACCAGCTAAAGGTACACATCAAAAATCCTACCAAAAATACTAGACCAGATGGGCACAGAAATAGAAATTTCACCGTGGACTGGAAAACTCACTGATAGTGGAGAGAAGTTCTAATTATTTGATGAAAAACATTAGTTTAGCCTTCACCCAACTATTTAACAGAATTTACAGTGCAGTGCATACCACAAAACAGACCAAATAAAGGTCTCTCATATGCAGATGCTGCTCTTAAAACAGTGGTTTAATAAGTTCTTCTTTTAGTGTCAGTAGGAAACACTACAGCTGTTGTGCTTTCCCATCTATTCTTCTAACCAGATTTTCTTAATTCAGATAATTCCCCCAAATTACACATTTCACTCACAAAAATTATAACTAGGATGGGTGTGGCAGAACACATAGAGAAAAAGGTGGCTGAGGATGTCTGTAAGACAGCACCACCTGACAGCCATGAAACTCTTCCTTTTGAATCCATATTTGAACAGTCCCAAACTACTGCCACCTGTGATATGGAAGGCAAGGTGACTCAGACACTCACTGGAGTTTCTATATGGGTGTGGGAGGAGGTTTTTGAAAGTGAACATCTTTCATTATTAAGAAAAAAAAATAAGCAGAAAGTGACTATGGGCCCCATTCGAACAAAATAGAATCCCTCTTTTTGAGCTGATTTTCCATCATTTATATAAAACAAACCTTTAAAGACCAAAAGAAAAGATACACACACCTTACATATCCCACGATCAGGAAGTTTTGTATAATTGCTCCTTTTGTAACATATAGCTAAGGAGAATATAGAATGTTGGGTTGGTTTAACATCAGCAAATATTTCACCTCTCTCAATAAAAGGATAACCTCTATCTAACGGGAAGAAAGAAACAGTTCCCCTTATAGTTATCCTTTCAGAAGCCTCAACACAACGACTTTTTCTTACTTTGCATTTAACCTCAGATACAAAGGCATTAAAATACCATTTTAATGACTGCAGTACGAGAAAGTACACAGAAGACATCATTTAATTAATATTGCGTAATCTAGGAGTAAGGACTTAAGGGCTTTTTGATGTTTGAAAAATTAGAAGAACCATTGAATTTTACAGGCTAAGAGCTAACTGTTAGTATCACATTCCTCCATGTGTTTCTGGGGAAACCATTTACTACAGTAATGACCTTCATTACTGCTTAAAGAAAGAACTCTTCCCTGAGCAGGTACAGGAGAGCTAGATTTGCTGACCAGAGAACAAAAACAAACCTGATGAGGAGCAGATGAGGGAGCCAGGGTTTAGCCTGAGAAAAGGAGGCTCAGGAGACCTTATGTTCTCTACACTGACTGAAAGGAGGTGATAGCCAGGTGGAGGTCAGTGTTTTTTTCTTCCAGGTGAACGAGTGACAAGACAAGAGAAAATCGCCTCAGGTTGTGCTAGGGGAGGTTTAGATTGGATATTAGGAAAAAAAAATCTTCACTGAAAGGGCTATCAAGCATCAGAATACACTGTCCAGGGAAGTGGTAGAGTCACCATGCCTGGAATATTTAAAAGACATGTAGATGTGGCACCTAGGGGTGTAGGTTAATGGTGGACTTGGAAGTGTTGGGTTAAAGTTGTACTTGATGATGATACAACCTGAATGATTGCACGATTTTATAAAAATATGTAAAGCTTAAGATTCTAAGATTCATTCATACCCTAGAAGATTACTGTCATTTTTTGACTGTGAAATGAAAGACAAGTTTCAATTACATATTTAGTTACAGTTCTAAGTACACACCTTAAGATCAAAATTGACCATTGAGAGTCAGTTTTGAGGCTTACATTTACTTAGCTTGGTTTAAATTAAACTGACAAATTTAAGCCACCTGAACATTCCATTTACTGTAGGTCTGAACTTCATACTGGTCAAGAGATTTCAATTTCTCCACATATGTTTGAGAAATAAAGGTATTTTCTGGACTTTCTAAGAATCTGGAAGGCAATCCACACCTAATCAGTTTTGCTTTCTTCTGCTGACACCACCTCATGAACAAATTCTGGTGGAAAGTTTTAGTTTTCCACTCCTTGCATGCTATTAGCTATGTTAGTTTTCAATGTTGGACTTGTTATTACTCAATAATTTAATTCTTGTGTGTCTAAAGCTCCCACAGGTGCTTCTATCCTCTGTGCACCCACTTGAAAGCATGTTTGCTTGGGATCAGGACAAGATGAAGGGACAGAGCAGAATTTTTAAATAAATTGGATGTCTGGGCCCCCCATAAGTTTCTTTGAAGGTCTTGTCTCCACAGAACAATAAAACCCTTTATGGTCTCCTACGAAAAGTAGGAACAAAATTATTGTACTTGTTCCTTCAGTTCTTTAGAACATTTAAGCTTTCACAAAGTAACCAGCATATTTTTGTTAATGATTTAATTATAACCTCCTCCTCAGCCCCCTGCTATTAGAATATAAATTAAGGTATTATGAACAAGCAGGAAAATGCATTTTTATTTTTGCATTGTTCAATACTTTTTTAATGTGTTCATCATGTTCATTTGCAGTTATCTAGTTCTTCACTAAACAATTGCAATGAAATATTGCAATTTGGGATAATTATCTGCACAGACAGAGGGTTTTTTTAGAAGGCTTCCAAGATGGTTGAAAGCTTGAAATGAAAATAAAAAAAGAAAAAACCCAAACAGCAGAGAAAGCAGTAGAGTTCTCTTTCTGTAATATTCTTAATATGAGATCTCATCCAAAATATTTCAGAAGTACAGAGATTGGCACTGTACCAAGTTATGCTGTTGATCTGTGTCATGTGCTTACCAACAAACCATGTATTTCTAAATATGCTCTTAAATTGTCCCCAACAGATGAATTCTAGACTGTTAAAGAATGACAGATTAGCTCAGATCCTAAAAAGTATGGAACTAGGCTTTCCAGATCTAGACATACATCCTGCACTCTTGATACTTTCTAAATCACAGAATATTCTGAGTTGGAAGGGTCACAAAAGGATTGAGTCCACCTCTCAAGTGAAATTCTGTCCTGCACTTTTCTAACTTGTTTTCTCTCCTTTTTTTTTTTTTTCCTCAGACATATTCTCTCTCATAAGTCACTAGGCTCTTCCTCCTGAGTCTCATAAAAATTCCAAATCTTACTTGTAAGCTAATATTTACTAGAGGAAAAAAAAGCCTACTTACTCCTATAAAATCTTACCAAATAAATGGCAAGCAGAAGTGATTCCTTTAAGTTGCTTTCCATTCTCATTGATATGTGTACAGTTAAGACAAGTATCTGCCTTTTGGGAGAGTGGATGTTAATAATGTATGTATTATTTGAAATCAGTGAGAATACAAATTTAGAAGGAAAAACAGGGTAAATATTAAATGCAGGACACTCATTCAATTGTTAACAATGCTGAAAGTGTCAACCTAAGGAAAATTCATTTATTCAAAATTACTGTCTAAATATTCATTATTATTGCCTTATACTCATAACTAATTTGCAATACTCTGCCACAGTTTGAATGTAATACAATTTCATAGAAATGTACATCTAAAAGCAACTTCAAGAATAATTAGAACATGTTCCTGCTCCAAGAAGAGGTTTGCTATACCTATGCAATTTGCAAAAGAGTTTTTCTAGCTCTCTCTGGAAGATATTTCAGTAATGAAGAGCCTGTCACCTCCTCTAGCAATCTGTTCTAGAAATTCATTATGCTTGGCATAAAGTGGTGTTCTCAGTCATCAGACTTGAACCTTATACACTTTAAATTAAGTTCAGTATGTTCTGGATGTAGAGAATAGAAATCTTTATTGTATTTGAAGATTTATGCCCTCTCTCTCTCTTCTTCAGCCTCAATAGCTATTAACAGATCCTTTTTCCTGAAGTGTAATGCCTGAGCACGATACTCCACTAGAGGCTTCATCAAGGCTGGTAGAAATGTGAGATTTCACATCCTTGTGCCTTTCAGGACAACCACTCATTTGAACACTTACATACTTAACCTCTCTCTTAATAACATGACTTCACTTAATCATGTATGACATATGACAACTCCTAAATCATATTTTGAAGAACTGTTTCTAATCAGTTCTTTCCTATCTTAAGTTTTCATGATCCCTGTGTAAGAGTAATACATGCGCCAGCAGAAACATCTTCCAACAGCCCAAGTTAACTACATGCTAGACTGGATGGAGACCCTGGACACACCTGCCTTCCGTGGATTCTCTGTGCCTCATGCAGACAAATGCAAAATACAGTATGTTATTGATCTGAAAACCTCCCTAATTGCATTTTAGATCTGGGTTTAGCTATGGCTTAACTTCTGGAAGGAACCTGCAGTCAGAACATCACTAAAGCAGGAATAGAACCATAGAACACAGTTTGATTCCCAGCTGCAATACTTATGTCAGTATTTCAAGACATCCAATTCAAATTGTAATTTGAATTGGATGTCTTGAAATTTAAAGCTGTAATTTAAGCAATGCTCAAAACTATCTTCCTAACAATAAATAAACAGTTTCATGTATATGGGTACTAGCTTTGAACGCAGATTCTAAACTATAACAGTTATGAAATCCTACACAAAACTGAGGCAACACATCTGTCAAGATCCAGAGTTTTGGCTTTAAAATCAGTATAATCATCTTTAAACTCTTGTAATGTTAAAAAAAAAAAAAGAGAGAGAAACAAGTATGTTAAATCATTAAACAAAATACATGTTTTCCAATGGCAGAAAAATCCGATGGATGGCATACGGCAGTGCTAAACACATAGCTCACCTCTGTCACTGAACACACTTCTGAGATTTTTTTCAGTTCTCTTTTAACCAACAAACAATGATTGATGCTATAAACAGTGATAGTTGTTTGGGTTTTTTTAAACAGAAACTGAGTTAGGAACTGAAGCATTTGCTTAGAAATACAGATTGATTTTAAATAACAGTTTAAGATATAATGCAAGTGTACCACTGCAAAATCAATACGTGTGTACTAGTGACACCTCTCTCTGTTTAAGAAGCAGAGTAAGAGGGATTGCCATGTATATTACCCCTTCCTTTTTTACTGTTTCATCCTGTTAACTCTCCTGTTTAACTCTTGTTAAACAGAGGTCTTCTCAACAAGTTTTTACAAGGCCAAATTATGCCCATGTATTATCATTAAGAAGGTTATTATACACATCAGACTTCAGCTATTCAAATACTTGAAGTCAGCTCACTAAGTAAACAGTATCTTTTGACTCTGAATCATTGTTACATTTAATTAGGCTGTCTTAATCCATGGCTACCACATGTATCAGGCAACAGAACAACTGTCATTTTCTACAGCACAGATGTACTCTATTAATACTCAAGGTAATTAAACATGTTCACAGATGAAGACTTTTGGAAAAATAACAGCAGAGCAGAAAATAGAAGTGCATATTAATGCATGCTCATGTTGACTCTAAAGGGAGAGCTCTAGAACTTTCTGCTTTTTTCCATTAGCAAAACAAACAGCAACATGTCCATGTAAAGCTACACTTGTTAGTTTGCTAAATATGCTAAACATTAATTATCTCCGAGAACTTTTTTCTTTGTAGCTGGTCTGCATGTCCTTTCTGTTGCCAGCCACTTGAAAAATAAATAAACAAATGGAAGTATCAGTAGCCAAGGTGGACATTTAAATAAAAAACCAGCATTTTTGAACAGGCAAATTAATTTGTTTATTTAAGTTTTTTCTTCTTTTCTAACTCCCTCCATCCCTCAACTAACATGGATTTTGTCTGAGGTTTTTGTAAATACACAGTACAATATATATGCACAAAACCCATGACACTATGAACTACTGCACTTCTCCAAGACAAATAAAGAAATTCGAATATAGTTCTGTGACTAAATTAGAATATATTCACTTTTAAGGATCTATATATTTAACTTATCAAGAACTGAAGTAAGTCTGAGAAGCCCACATTTGTGCCCTGAAAGCTAAGCATCCTTTGATCCTCTTTGAGATCAGACTGCCCCAGTCACCCCACAAACCAGATCATTGCTCTGTTCTGGTTTTCAAGCAATTCCATTCACATTTTAACCAAACACATTCCTGCCTATCAAGAAGCGTGTAAGGCTTTTTCCTGGAAATATGTGGACACTATTCATACATCATGCACTTAACAGCATGAACTTCAAAGCTTCTGACAAATAAATTGGCTGTAAGATGACAGCTATTGTTTGATAAAGCTGCTGATTAGAATTGTAAAACCCAAAGGCAAATAGTTTCTGAAGAACCTGGAAAATAAATATTTTAGTGGTGACAGTAAAGCCAGTGCAGTAATTGGTGCTTGGTATTTCACCTGTACTTCTGCTGTCAACACTAAGATTGCATGGATGGAGAGGAATGGCTCAAACTTGAAAACTAATACCCATTGACTGTGCTTTACCTGGCAATAAGCTGGGAAATCAGCAAATTTACAATGCAGAATGCTCATTCAGAACTCTGCTAGAAAGGCTGCTTTTGTCCTGAGTCAGTCAAGTCACTAAGGAAGCACTCATCACCTCAAAAATGGATCAATTCAAACCCTCTTACAGTCTAATCTGACCAAATGTGATAATTGCTGTACTCTACCTAGCACCTTTAAACTGCTATTCAAGCATGTCACCAAATTTATGTTTATATACTGAATATGCTGGGAATCCTCCAGAGGTAAAGGCAAGACCAGGTAAACTACACACAGACCTCAGAAGGGGTGTCTTGAATCCTCATCTCCCACAGACAAGGCTGGTTCAGAGTTTCCTCTGGTGCTTCAGAAGGAGGAAAAAAAGCAGCAGTAGGTCACTGCTGCCATTCACCTCTCCTTTCTGAGGCAGCTTTGTGCAGGGATCAGCAGGAATTTACTGTGAATTCTAAGGGATTTTATCAGGAGCAATGAAACTCAGAAGTACAGTAGAGTGAGTCCTGACCCTGAGACATGAAAAGCTTTGTCATGGATTTGAAAGAAGTACCAGGATTTTAGTCAAAGGCATTAACAACTTTGCAAGGTTTCTGCATGAACTAAGCATGTGCTGTTCATTTAGTTTGGATCTGATTTATAACCATTCCTCTGGGTTTTTAATTACCTAGATTAAGATACATACTTGCAAGAAAAATCAGTGTATGCACACAGAGAATATACTTCCTACTCCATCTAATGGAACAGCAAATCTCTATATTCTGCTAATAATTTTCTTATAATTATCATTAATATATGTTTCATCAAATTATTTTTATTTGTTATTTATTATTTTAATGACTTGAATATTTATGTCTGTTTCCAAAATTTTGCCTGTTTAAATAATACCTTACAAAAAAAAAAAGAAAAAAAGCACACATTCCTCACACATGCAGCAATCCTGCTCCTTAGCTCCTTAGCACACTGCCAAAATTGCCATACAGCAGATCCAACCTCCCAGAGATCAGCAAAACTTATAGCCCACCTTCTAATGGTCTGCATCTGGGCAAACCCAGCAGCCTTGTGGGTACACAGGTGCCAGGAGCACAGGGAAATAGCAGGGACACAGCCAGGAGAATCCCTTTCTGGATCAGGGTAGTGAAGAAGAGAGTCATCCCAGGGCACCCATTACATCTGCACCTGGAGCTGGATGCACCTGGGCTTCACCAGTCCCCTCACTTCAAGTGGAATTTAATCAATATTACCCTGCTCCACAAAGCTGCAGGGTAAAAATGAAGCAGAAGAGACAGAATTTGGCTGCCCTCCTGTCAGCTAAGTGCTCTAGCCAGCAGGCAGCAAAGCCAACTACATAATATGATAGAGTACTTCTTTATTTGAATTTATGTTAGAAGGGGATGAAATCCTTCCAAAGACATAATTTTCCAAGTTCACAGATATTTGTAGCAATGATTTAGCACCAAAATTTTGAAAATCACAAAAAAAAAAAAAAGAAAAGGCGCCTAAAAAAGTACAGTAAAAAATATTCTGTTTTATCATAAAGACATACCATGATTGCTGGTGAGCATAGTATTAGGAATTATTTTAGCTTTTATTGTGAGATGCTTCTATAGACCAACATTTTAAAAACATTCTCTATCTTTTGAGTAGAATCGACTGATTTTGTACGTACACCAGAACTGCATGTAAATTGCATCCTAACACTCAGGAAAAAAAGCTTACAGAACTGATAGTTCTGTATATTATATCCTTTTTCCTTTTAAAAGGAAAAANCAATTCTGTATATTATATGTGAAAAATTAACCTTTTTCCTTTTAAAAGGAAAAATTTGGGCAATGTTGCTTGGGTATTTTGTTTCATTTTATCTAAATTTATTTTATTCACTTAAATTTAGTTTATCCATGAAAAATCTTTAGTGAAAGCCATCTGAGTGTGTCTCTACATGTGACACTTCTAAATAATTCACCTAATCAGGAAAATGCATCCAGAAATCTATTCCTAAGAAAGTTAATTTCTGTTTTAAAGAATGAGTGGTAGACACTGTACCCAGCTGTGTTGGAAGCCTATCTCATACCTAGTTCAATTCAGCACTACAAAATTCCCAGTGTCACAGCCTCCAAGTTTATAGATACTTTTGAATAAAGAAGGAAATAGTAACGTCCTGTGTACAGGGTGCAATTTTAACATAATATTGTAACCTACAAGATTGTAAATTCTCTTTCCGAAGTATTTTCCAGAAACTATTCAGTCATTTTGCTTGCTGAAACCATGCCCCTCGCGTCCACCAAAACCCAGTTTTTTCAGCTTTTGAAATTGCAACATAATGATGGAAATTTCCTCGATCAAATGAATAAAAACTTATAAATCTCTACAAAAAAGTCAGTAACAAACTTATGTTTGAGATGGGTTTTGTCATTTGACCTTTTCCCTTCTGATTTGGCAAAATGAGCAGTTAAGTCTATGCTATTTTAAACAATTAGTATGAAAGAAAAGGTGGAGGAACAACAGACATTTCCAGCAAGGCTTCGTCCTGGTTGATTCACTTCCAGGATTAAAACACAAGTGGAAATGGACTGTCCCATGGAGCATACACATTCAACTCCATTTCAATTTCAGCAGTTAAGTTAAAGAAGACCTAGATGAAAAAGAGCAAGCACTCCTAAACATGTACTTTCATGTATAAACACATGATTTACTACAATAACAGAAATTGTTGCTATGAAAATTAAACTTACATCTTTCCCAGAGGAACAAAATTGAACACACTTTAACCTCTTTTGTAACATGTGCCAAATTAATTTCTGTGGTCTCTGATTTCACTCGAATGAAGTAATTGTTTTATGCCCCAAAGGGATGAAAATAACTGTTTCCTTGTATGTTTAGAAATCAGCAAGAGCTCTTCTCCCTAGAAGCAAACCAGTCATGAGTTCCCCAAGCAGACCCCTGGTCACTGCAGACCCCTTCTCTCACCATTGTCATCTACAGACCTCTGCACAAGACAGAGCTCTCTGTGGCCCCACCTGATTATGAAGAACCAAACTGGAGCAAGAGCTCCTTCACGTGCAGTGGTGGTGCACAGCACCTCTGATGGGCACAAGCTGCCACATTTGTAAAACTGCTGGCCCGCATTCTCTTCCCAAGTTATCTACAGCTCCCCCCACCAAAAGCACCTCAGCCTGTCTTTCTGATGACAGAGAGCCATGATCCAACACATTCATCCCTAATCCCTTTCACAGATCGTGCTGGTGGGCCCTGTCAGATGCTGTAAGATTGGATTTCTTACTCTTGGACAGTATTTTAAGGGGTGGGATTGAGCAGCACACTGTCTCAATAATTGTGGGGCTAAAGCACATAATTTTCTGGCTCAGATCCCAAAAGTGAGCCTCACATTTCCTGGAAGGCCATGGCCACAGAGATGCTTATAGAGGGATGGAGCACCACTCCTCTGAGATGAGACTGTGAAAATTGAGATTGTTCAGGCTGGAGAAGAGAAGGCTCTGAGGACACGTTATTGCAGCCTTTCACTACTTAATGGGGACATTAGTAAGATGGGGAGAAACTTTTTAGCAGGGCTTGTTGCTGTAGGATGAGAGATAACGGTTTTACACTAAAAGAGGATAGATTTAGACTGAGTATTGGGAGAAAAGGTTTTTTTAGTATGAGAGTGGTGACTCTCATAGTCATGACACTGGAACTTTAGATAGCCTAAAGAAGTTGGGGATTCCCTATCCCTGGAAAGGCTCAAGGCCAGATTGCATGGGGCTCTAAGCAACCTGATCTAGTTGAAGATGTCCTTGTTCATCACAGGGGAATTGAACTGGATGACCTTAAAAGTTCTCTTCAAACCCAAACTATTCTATGATTCTGTAATTCTAATCAGCTGCCGGTTCTGACTCCTACTACAACTGCTTCCACTTTCAGTAAAGAAGAATAAAAAGGCCCCAGGAGCAGGAACCAAAAGCTATGGCTGCTCCCATCCTACACAGCTGACTAACCACAATATTAGACAAATACTTCTTTCCTGGCCTCAGATTTTTCATTTTCCCTTGCTTAAAGGCAGAGATTTTAAAAAGGGAGAGGAACGGTGTTCTGTCTCATCCAAAGACTAGCCTAAAACAATACATTTTTATAGCTTTAAATAGATGTGTCCTTAGTTCTCAGAGGCAGGTGCCATGCCTAGGAGAAAATTCTAGCCATGGGCTGCCTGTGGAGACTTTACTAAAGCAACTTCCAAAACCCTAAGAAGGGCTGGATTTAGGAATCACCTTTGCAATTCTCATAATGTTGTTGCTAGTCTGCTCCTTGCACAGCATGTGCCATTCTTATCCTGTTCAACACTCTTAACTCTCCTCTATGCACTGTGATTTTGTGTTCTCGATATTAGAAACCTGAGCCTTGTTGTCTGCATGGCTGAGAATGGCCCATATTTCTCAGATGCTGTATTTATCCAACAGCATAGATAATAAGTAATACCTCAATCTTCAGTGAGCTTTTAGGGAACATACCAAATCTGGAAAACAACATCTCAGATGTGAAATCCCATGGTTTAAATTCCTTGGCATAGGCAAAGTAACTCTGCAACATGTTTCTGTGATTAATGATTAAATCCTTAAAGCTTTTTAAGGTAGTTTTAGCTGTTTTCACATGCTCCAATGCTTCTTCAGTTTCTTCTTTGAAAAGTTTTTTGGTAAAAAAATACAATCTAGACTAGAATGTAAATAAATTTAACACAGAGAAAAAATGTAAAAGTTACTCCACAAAATGTAGTCATGACATCAGTCATAAAGTTACTTTTCAATTTATATATAAACATAAACCCCAAAATGTATTATATTTTAAATTTCTTATCTCTAATGATTCTAGTTTTATAATTATCTCATAATGCAATGCTCACTTTTGAGGTGCTACCAGAGCATCCTCAGCTGACTCTTACGTATCATCTTCTATACAGTGAACATTCAGAAAATAACACAGTAAATGGAGTTTCTTCCTCTCAGTAAAAGTGATATTGGAAATTTATTTACCTGTTTGACATAACACTGCCACAGCTTTTGGGTACTAATCCCTCCTGTAGCATACATTGTGCCAACAAATACAGAAATGGTAATATGAGTCCTCTTATAATTTATTATTCAGTAAACTTGCACAAGAGGGCTTCCCCAACCCCAGAATCAAACCAAGCACACATGCATATTTAATATATGATTCTCCTACTTCCTGACCAACAAAATGCTCCAGAACAGTGAACCCTACAGAATGTCTTTGCTTGCCAACATTTAAAAGTCCTCATGCTCCCAGCAATATACTTGGTTTTAGTGGAAGCATGGGGAAAGCTTATTGACCACAAAAAGTGCCTCACACAGCTTGTTTGCAAAGCCCATATTTTCTTGGCTTGTGCAGCTCTTACCAGCATTTTGAAATTTACAAACAGAAATACCTACTAAGAAGTGTGATAAGAAGAAAGGCAGCAAACAAAGGAGAGCAAGGAGCAGTAACCCATCCTTAAAAGTCATATGGCTTCTAGAGAATTTGTTCCACTAAACAAGATGCATATTTTGTTCTTTAAGTACACAGTACTTGTGTGGCTGATGACTATCTGTCAACCATTTATTCATCTCATCTTCAAATTTAATAATCTAAAACTGATTGAAAGTATCTGTAATGTAATTTTGGTGTTTATTAGGCAGCTGAAAGACAGATTAAATCCATGTCCTTTTTAATAGTGTCATGTGTATCAAGTAACATTTATTTATTAGGTACTTAGGTGGTTTATGACCCTTACTTGAAGCTGCCTGATCAATATATAGGTTGTGACAACGACTCACACAGACGTGCTGTAGAACTAAGAGTGGCTCCATACCAGGCAGATGGTGGGATCTTTGGGAATTTCATCTTCCGAAAGAGCTGAATGTATTTTTTCCAATGGTATCAGATAAAGATCAGTATCTTGGGCTTTTACAAGTGCTGTGAAAATATAAAAGGGAAAAAGCACTTCAGCTTAAGAGAGGATCATTTCCAAGCTAACAAAGACTCAATGAGGAATGAAAGGTTATTATTTATTTAAAATAGAAAGACATGCAGGTTTCAGTGGCATGTTACAGCTAAAGACTGCTCGTGAAACTGCACAAGGCTCATCAAGTGGCTAGGATGGCTTCCATTCCACTTCTGGTAGCCAAGGCTGCTCAACACCTTTCTTAAGTGTCTGTAGCTCCTCTCAATAATGCCAACCAGACCAAGGAAAAGCAGGAATCACCATAGATGCCCAGGTCATGGAAATGCAAAACTTCTGCCTTGAGTGAAAGGAAAATAGGTCTGAAGTCTGCAGCCATTTTAAACACAGTGTATGTTGGACAGGCCACGTCTGGTCACCAGAGGTCTAATTACATATCAGTTGATACTCCTAACCAACCTGGCACCAAGTGCATCCTGACTTTCTGAAAAAGAGCTGTGTTCCAGCCTCTGGTGTTATTTTTGATGGCTTGGGCTTTTCCATCAAAGAGGAAAAGGACTCCACATTTTCTTCAAGTTGGAAGTTTAACAAACTGGCAACTTTTTCTCACAGATTGTAGAAATTACTGCTATTTTGCTCTTCAGCAGAAGGCTTGACATTCCTGCTCTGGTCTTCTGCTGGCATAAAAGGAAAAATTTAGACTCACACGAGCAGTTTGTTTTGATCTCTGTTCAATGTAGGCCTGTTCTTCTCCTGCTCAAAAATTTATTAGAATGACAGACATAGAGTAATGCCAGGTGGCAAGGTCCTGGTGAGAAATGCTTTCTTTCCATCACCTGTAGGTAGGTGTTCCACATATCTCTGGTTTCAAAACTTTAGAAGAGACCTGAAATTTTTGTATTCTGTCACTGTAGACTATTGGCTAATTAAAGACTCCTGATGAAATATAGAATTTTCAGTCCTTTCTTCTACTTGTACATCAACACAAAAACTGTTTTACTACATTTCAATTCACTCATACAAAATTATGACCTCCATCAACAACCCAAAATTTTAACACAGGCATTAAAAAAAAAAAATTGTAAACATTACAAATGACTGTGACTATTTCAGATTTTATTACAAACCTATATCAGTGATCTTCAACCAGGAGTAAAATAGGTACAAAAATAATTGTAAGTGTAAGCTTTTTGCAGAACTAGTGTCTCCTAAACTGAATAACATTATAGAAAAAGCTGATATTTAATTATATTTCATTAAAATTAATTTTATATACAAAGTATTATATTAGCTAATTATTTCTTTATTGCTAACTGCCTTAATTTTTTTAGCAGTAGATTTTATCTATCTACAGATTTACTGCATCTAAAGTATCAAAAGTGATGCTGAAAAAAGGGCACATATTAATTGATTTTGTTACTTCTATCTCTCTCACCTATTTTTATGACCGGAAAAGTATCCACGTAAATTTTAAAACAAGCAAACAAGTAATGAGCCATCTCAGCACATAAAAAGCTCCTGCATCTCTTATACAACTTAGCACCGCTACTTACACTCTCACGTTAAGATAAATTATGGATCACTTTGTTACACTTACACATATAAACACAAAGTATTCATCTCACACTCTACCCTTACCACCCTTACCATCGTCTACTTTCTTGAAAACAAACATCCTGAAAAGCAGGACAACAGCTGCTTTCTTTGGCTTTTAAGATCCTAACCTTTTTTTTTTTTTTTT
>VWYO01011477.1:73102-102585 GCA_013400275.1 Rhadina sibilatrix
TTTTTTTTTTTTTTTTTTTTTTTAGAAGGTTGTGCTAAAATACTGTTGTAAGAAATTATTAAATGCTCAAGGCTAGGCATTTTCCAAACACAGGTAAAAATGAAAGATACAGCTTTGAATTTGTATATTATGAATATTACATTACACACTGCTGCTCATGTAAGTCAAAGAAATGCCTACGTTCCTGACCTGGCATTTAGAAGCAGGAAATTTTTGGTACTTGCTATGAAAACCATCCAACAAACCTTAATAAACTGAACAGAAAAATGCCCATCACTACATTGACAGTAGTTGGGCAAAACACCAATCCAGCCGCTTGTGATAACCTCTGGTCATTTTTAGTGAGGCTCTTCTAGGAAAGGTATCATGCTGTCCTCGCTCCATGGAAGCTGTTCTAGCAAGCAAAGATAGTACGTGCCAACTCTAGGTCGCCACAACACTTCCATTTTCATTGGCATTCTCTATTTGACAGCACCTCAGATCTCAGGATATCAGGAAATGATGCAAGTAGCTTTGGGGAAAGAAAAAGGATTGGGAAGCAGGGGCATGGAAGGCATTAGAAAGTTCAATATTAATTAATCCTGATATTTGCTACCTAGCCGGACAGAAAATAAAGCTAATGGAATAAATGGAAAACGGAACTTCGGAAAATTTTACCAATAGTAGTGAATTTACAGTTGCAGACAGAAATATTCAATTTGGTGTCACACTTTATGCTTCACAGAGTAGAATGATCACATTTGAAGGACTAGAAGGGTAAAATGTAACATGCACATTCATCCTACATCCTTATATATGAATTTGTTATTTTCTGATATTGTATAATTGAAATGGTGTAAGCAGAGGACTAGTCTCTTACCAGTAATGTAGAATTTGCTTCAAAACACCTCAGTGCCACAATACTAAAAAATTGGTCAATAAAGACATGTTGGTTGGTCAGATGTCCATTTACTTTGAATTACGACACAGATTGACTTCAGAAGTTTGACATTCAAATGGACGCTACTGAGACTTTAACAGGTATTTAATCAAATGTGTAATAAAGATAATGAATTTTAGATCTCAGTAGGAAAGATGATTCTGTTTTGCAGTACAAGGTTAGAAGTCCCAAATTATAAATTCATCTTCTTTTGGAAAACGGAAAAAAAGTGGCCTTCTTATGTGTATATGTGGTGGTTAGGGATATGCTTGAGTAGTGGGATTTACAGTGTTAGCTTTTCAGTTGAGGTTAACAATGCTAAGGTCTTTTCCAACTTAAATGATCCTGTGATTCTCTATGTATTTCTTCCTTTGTGAAACAGCATTACTTATTCATGACAGAAGTATGATAAAGTCTACCATAAAATTTTTAGCATTTAAAAAATAATTAGTATAACATTATCGTTAGCAACTTGGCATACCATGAAAGTTATTTTAGTATAACACAATGCAGGAGCCTACTGATATCTCATTAAGAAAAGCTCAACATATTTTCTATGAGTTGAAGTCAGTACTTTCAGGTTTCCATTTATTTGTTATATTCATTCCCTGTGTGCAATACAGTGACACTTCTATTATCTATCTCTGTCAAACTGAATTATCTTCTGTTTTCTAAATTTGTATTTTATCTCTGTGTGTGTGTATGTACATATTCCTTACCTTAGAAAATTTTTCCCTTTGGTTATTCCTTTGGTGCGTTCAGGAACAACCGAAGCTTCCATTCGCAAGAGCTGAACAAACCCCACAGAATTCATGCTGAGCTAGAATCTGCTGGTTTAATTCCCTGCTGGGAGTCTGCCAGTTGGGAAACGCTGACCAGCAAGTACAGGTCTTAATTACATGAATCCAGAAGCTGCTGCCAACCTTTCCCCATTGAGAAGCATTTGTTTTCTAGTGTTCTTCTTGATGAACAGATTATCATACAAACTTTATTTATTGCTGCTTTATATTGTAAGCAATTAAATGAAGAAACCTTTTAAACTCAAGGGAATTTTAATAGGTTACTTGCAAAATGTTATTGCAGGCAACAACTTGTACATGATTTTAGTTCCAAACCCACCAAAAATTATACAAATCAGCATTGTAAAAGTGTCAGATTAATGCCTTACAGGCTTTGCTGGCAGAATTAATTTCTAAATTCTAGACGTGGGGAAACATTACTCTCATTTTTTTCCTTTTCCATTTTTTTTTTAGAAAAATTTACAAGTGAAATATTACTACAAAACTTTTTTTTTATAAGGAATTTTTGCAAAACATTTACATTTTTACCATCAACTATTTTTCTGTTTCAAAATCATTATGTAGATTTAATACCCTATGCTGCACATCAATTCTTGCGGGATGACAATTCAGTGACATGCATAAAAAAACACCACAAGGCATTAAAATGAAGACTTAAATACAAATATTGTTGCAATAAAACAGTTATAAAATTGAAAAATAGGACCTAAACATCATGCTTACTTAACTTTGACAAATTAACTTTTTCTCCTAGATTACACACTTTTATTACTGCTCTCGTGAAAGAATGTGATAAATAATGACTTAACACCAATTGCTAATGTAATCGGCAACACATACACAAACCTAACCAAAGAAAGTATATTGTAAGAAAAAAACTATTCTAACACTGGAGTTCTACCATGGTAAATACACTTTGCACTGATAATTACAATAAAGCAAAATTTTTAATGGTGGCAAAGGGAATGAACAGTGAAATGCCATTAAACAAGATACTACTGCACATCTGTGCCCTATTACTTACAACAGCTATATCCCACTGAGTCAAATAAAGGACATTGAAATTTACGATCCTTTTAAGACAGAAAAGTGGATTCAGAATGGTATGCAGAACAGACTGGCAGAATGTTTCTAATTCCAGTGGTAAAATGTGCACCTGCTAACACAAGTTAATGTACTTGAGATGCTATGAAGCCAACCAGATTTAGGTTTGGATACATCTATAATAGGGATTCATTGCAGATTAAAAATTACTTCAGTTTCCTATCTGCATACATAAGTATGCATGAAAAAATTACATATGAAATGGTTGTGCAGAATGCTTGTAACTTCAGTTTACAAAACTGCTAACTTTTAGGAAATATGATATTAACATTAGGAAAGTTCCTCTTTGCATAAAGTAATGTAGAGCACTGATTGTGAAGCATGATAAAATATATCTTTGACGTTTCATTTCCTTTATAATAAAATTAACAGTTAATACTACCTAATGTTCATCTGTAGTAAATGTAACACCTAATTGCTTCTGACGTTTTAAATCCAGATACATCAGTTAAGAGTACTTTAAATAAAATATACAAAATAATGTACAAAACCCAACTAAAATTTAAAGACTCTGTTACAAGTCTAAAAAAGCTTTAAGAAACTTGAAATTTATAACCACAGTGTAAAATTGTTTTTCTTTAATCTCAAAGCTTTTTATGTAAACTGAAAGTATAAAATACCCTCAGCTTAGTATTTTGCTACAAAGGGCTGGCCTAAAGTGTACACAGTGTAAACAATGGTAATTCTTTTGCTTCAAAAATACAGAAAACACCACAAGATTGATAAAATTTTTCAGATGAGAAGTATATGCTCTTTAGGGAATGCACAGGGTACCTGTTATGTCTCGCAAACCAACAGCTACCACACACATTCTTCCTTTCATAATTTGTAGGGGAAAGAAAAACATCTTACTCTTCTTGCACTGTACTTCCTTCAGTTACGTTAAAAATATTTTGGTGTATAAATCTCCTTAAAAACTGATCATGAGAATTCACGAGTGACTGTAGATGTAAAAGGTCATAATTATGCCTAGGGGAAGTAATTAAAAATCCTGAGAGTGAAATATTTGGCCATCTTTCCTCCTTGTACCTACTGGAATTTTCACATAGAAAATGCAATTTTTGTTGTTGTTTTTCTCTTTTTTTTTTTTTTTTTTTTTACATTTCCTCTATATTCACTGTCACATCTGAAAATGTAACCAAACCTTTGAAACCAAAAGTCATGTCCCAAAAAGATGATAATATTTCTCTTTTCTCTTTGTTTTGTGGTTGGAGGGTCAATATAAGACTTCATAGGTAACAGATATTTATTACCAGCCTACATGTTATCCTTGAAGAGAAAAAAGAGATGGTAATGTTTAAGGGGAAAGAGAAAATGTCTACTTACTTCTTTTCTTATTAAAATGCGATGATTAATTTTTTCTTTGGCTATTAAGTAAAAGCACAAAGAACTCAGCACATTAACCACAACATAATAAACTAGTATTTACAGAGAGTTGATACTAGACAACACTCAGTTGTCTGATTGATTTCCATGAATTCTAACAAAATTAAAACATTCAAACACCTAAGGTTGAGTTTTCAATATTCAAGTTATCTATAAGTTAGAAATGGGCCACAGATGTCTTAAAATACAGAATCACAGAATGGTTTGGGTTGGAACAGACCTTAAAGATCATCTAGTTCCAACCTCCTTGCCATGGGCAGGGAAATATAAAATGAAATGAATTACCAAAAACTGACACAATTTTTTTTTTCACTCTACATAAAGATACCATTACTTTTGTAAATCTTATGTTAATAGCTTTCTATGGTTTTATCTTTCCTACCATTTACACTAATTCTACATAACCTAGCTCTCCACACGAAGAGAGGAATTAGAACTCACTGATTGTCATTTATACACACTACTATAATGTAGTAGCCAAAATTAATCTGAGGCCCACCTCAGAACCAGTTTGCAGCATGCATCATCCAGCTGCTATTTGAGTAATTCCAAAACTTGAGAAAAGATGGCCAAAATTAACCGATGTGTTGTATGGACTGAGCAAAACCCCAAAATATATCTATCCACTGTTGTTCACCCTGTATTCTGTTTTGCTGTGCCTTATGGAAAAAGGATGCTCTCATGAAAATATAACAAATTTATGTTAAAAACAAAGTGCCTTCATCAAATGGTATTAATCCTAGTCAAGGTCCACCCAATTTTACGTTGATACTATCTGATTTTATAAACACATTAACATACAGTGCTAAAATAGGGGGCAAAGTTCACTTAAAATGGTTACAGAATATACAGATGTATAACTAAAAAAGTACAGTATGGAAATATCATTCCTCTATCTGTTTATCCAGTCATCAATTTGCGCTGTTTGTATTTTTGAAATTTTTGTCTTGTTGCACCGGTGTACACTTCCCATGCTGACCCTCCAACCTGGAACACTTACAGAAGTCATGACTGAAAAAAAGATTTCCTGCTCTGTAATCCACTTTACCAGCCCACTTCCATATCCTGAAAGGTTTGTAAACTTAAGTGCAGCACTAGGTGTCCATATAAATGATCCTTTCAGAATTCTTCCATGTTTGTTGAAACGTTAGGGGTTGCTGGGTTTGAATCTTGAGAAATGGCAGCAACAGTGACAATTCTTGGAGAACCAAGAACCTCAGTAACTGAAGAGTCCAGTTCTCCTGAGGTAACAATAGCAAGGGCTGTTCCACCACCCTTCTTGTTCTGATGAGTTTTGACATGTTTCGAGAGATGGTCACTTCGCATAAACCTTTTAGAACATTCCGGGCATTCAAATCTCTTTTCACCTTTTCAAAAAGAAGAAGAAAATCAAAATGTTACTGAAAGAGAGCACTGAACACTGCTTGATCATCTGAACCTCACCCTATTCTATTCAACATTCAAAGTGTCTTTAAAAAGACATGTTTTCTTTACCATCTGGCTAATTTCCAGATGTTTTCTGTTCAGTCACAGGCTTTTGGCCACCTACTCTTCACAACTAAACTGTTCTCAATGAGTATTTGCCCTGCTGTGATTATCTGATGTGAAATTTGAATTTCAGGACATCAGAAAATTTTCATAAACTTCCATAAACCTACCAGAGCGAGGGAGGTAAAATCACTCAAAGAGCAACTTGGTAGGATTTTTAAGAATAGTTTTTGTTATTTAGATTACAGTGATGGGAAGTAAATTCGGAAGCATGAATCCCAATGCTCCATGAAGTTGTATGAAATCTACATCAAGAGAGACAAATTCAATTTACCAAAAGGTCCTGTCACTGCTCAAATGTAATTAGTGCTTAGACATCAGGTGCTATAAGTTGGGGTAGGAGGGATAGGGAGAAGGACACACTCCCCTGGGGCTAAAAATATGAAAGCTGATAAAATTTTCAGCTTTTAAAAGGCCAACTTTTCCGTTCTGAACCATTAAGAGAATTAGCTTTATCAGTTCCCACTTGAAATTCTAGGAAAATTCCCAATAAGCCCGTATCTAGTGTATAGACCAGGTTAATTAAGTTCTTAAGGACTGAGCTAATCCAAGTGAGGAAACAGTGAACCCTCCCTGGTCCATGGGCAATCCTATGTGCCTGACCTAAATTTTTTACATTTAGATCAGGCACTAGCTAATGTACCTTAGCTATCTATGATGGTCATCTTTTTCTAGCCCACATAGAAAAGAACAGTTGGAACAGATCCCTTTTTATTTATATGATTTCACTGTCTGCCTAAATTAATGAAAACTGGAATCTACCACTTCCTTGTATTAAAGCTACTTTATTTACATTTAAGGGTAATTTTCAGCTAACAGTAAGTGAGAACCTTGATACCATTGTTTAACTATGGCCACTACAATTCAGATTTGCTGTACTATGGCTACAGAGAAGGGACGACCAACCTGTGTGGGTTCTTCTATGCCTTTGTAACTCATCACTCCTTGTGAATCGCTTGCCACAAAAAATCCAGTTGCAGACAAATGGTCTTTCACCAGTATGCCAGCGCAGATGTGCCCGAAGGTGAGATGTCTTGCCATAAACTTTTCCACATCCTTCAATATGGCAGATATGCTGTTTCTTTTTTCCTGGCTCATTGCTGCCTCTAAAAAAAATCATATTTAAACAGCTAAGTAGCTATATTCTAAAACATTACCAGCTATTAGGAGAAACATTTCATGCTAATAGAGGCAATTTTAATCCCCGTCTGAAAAGCCCACACAAATGTGCTTTCTAATAGAAAGCATTAAAAATCTAGGCAATATAGGACAATCTCATTCCCAAATGAGGCAAGCTGTGATAAGATGCTTAAATATATACTGATAAAAGTTACATTTACCTTCCTTCTCCCTCTCTGCAATTAGGACATGAGCAGGCAACTCTTCTCAGTCTCTTGCCAGGCTGCACTTCCTGGTCAGAAGCTTGTTGAGCTTGTTGAAGCTGCACTTGTGTTATCTGATCAGGACTAACAGCACCAATTGCTGCATTAGCAATGCCACCTACTGCTACGGTTACAGGAGCTATTGTGGCTTGCTGTACTTTTACTCCATCCTGTCCTTGCTGTTGACCTGTAAAATAAAAATTGTTTGTACCTTTTATTAGTCATTTCAATAAATGAAATGCACAAATAAACTTTATACATTTATATTAGATGGACAAAAACCCACCTGATGTTAAGAGAAGCCACAAACAAAGTATTAAATCCAGCCATTTTCCTGAAGCATTACCTACCTGCTAGTTTAATGTAATGTGTTATTAAAGCAGCAAAAGACTACAAATTACTGACACTAAGAAAAATTAACCAGTTTAACAAAGGTATTCTTCTTCTTAAAAGCTGACATAAGCAAAATCTTACACAGAAATATTATTCAGTCAATTGCCAATTAATGTCTCTCTAATAACCTTTGAACTATACTTGCATTCAGAAAACTACAATCAGCTAATTAAGAAGTTGTTTTAAGGCACTTACAGAACTGTCACTTCTCTTACAATCTGTCTTGAATCAACACTAAGCCAGAAAGGAACTTTTGAATGCATAAGAAACTTAGGACTAGACTTGAACAAGCTAACATACCAAAGCTTTCTTGAGACCATTGTTTTGCAGGATTCTCTGCTCAGGATGGGGTAATCCTGGTTAGATGTATAAATGGGGGGACAAGAAGCAGTAACAGCCCTGGGGAAAGAGATCTGATGTTTGTGTTGGCAAGCTATAGATGAGTCGACAGTGTGCTCTGGCAGCCGAAAGGGCCAGCTGTACCCGGGGGTGCATCCAGCAGAGTGCAGTGAGCCAAGTGAGGGGAGAAGTGACAATCCTGCTCTGCTCTGCACTGGTGCAGCCCCACCTAGAGCACTCTGTGCTGGTTTGGGTGCCTTAATGTAAGGAGGACATCAAACTGTTAGAATGTGTCCAGAGGAGGAGACCAAGATGATGAAAAGTCTGGAGGGCAAGACTTAAATGAGTGGCTGAGGTCACTTGGTTTGTTCAGCTGGGAGAAGAGAAGGCTGAGGGTTGACCTCCACAAAGTCTGCACCTTCCTCAAGGGAGGCAGTGGAGGGAGAGGTGCTGGTCTCCTCTCTCTTCTTTCAGGTGACTAGTGATAGGACATGAAGGAATGGCATGAATCTGCACCAGGGAAGTTCAGGTGGGAAATTAAGAAAATGGTCTTCACTGAGAGGGTGGTTGATCACCAGAATAGCCTTCCCAGGGAAGGGAGCAAATTAAATTTCAAGACTGACTTGATGAACAAAGAATTCAGCTTTATTGCATAAGTCCATTATCTCATTGGCTTTTTTGATCTAGGGAAATCTGGATTACTGGCTTGATATTAAAGCAGAAGAAACTATTCCAGTATAGGTAAGAAGTGCAGTTTCTTGAACAACAAAGTAATATTATCTTTGTTTTTAAAGTTAGTACTATACAGACTTAGAAAATACATATAATAAACTAAATCTGACACTGAGATGTGACTTTCAGCCACAATATGACAACACTGAATGCCAGCCCTCCTAGTAACAGGATAGTACAAAATATAATTAGATGCTGCCATTTTCAAAATTCACTGCCTTCATACAACTGTGAAATTAAAGGAAATACTACCTCCTTATTTAGAGAGTATAACAGGCAACCAGAATTCTTTAGAGTAGAATACAATAGTTTAAGACATGAAAGTCCTCAGTATTGGAACTTTCATTTCAAACATTGAAATTCCTTGGAAATAACATGATTCAGAGATATTTGAATGGGTTTTAATGACTTTTGTAGCATCCATAACAGACACCACCAATGGGGATAAGAAGAAGAAGAATGCTCTCTCTGAAGCCTAAAGCTACTGAGTGAGCTGACACACAATCCAGCATGGGACAATGACTACTTCATTCACGTGACTGCTGAGGGGCAATAGATGCTTGCACAGACTATCTTGCATAACATCATGCTACCAGCCAGACACAAAACCTAATACACATCACCTAACACCACCACACACATGCACACAGGTTAGGACTGAAGAATATGATATGCAGACAACCTCCCAAAGTGACTTAATTTGTCATCTAAAGGCCAGTGGTGGTACAGGAAATAGAATAAAAACTGGTTTCTGCCTAGGTCAGTACCAGGTTATTTTCACCTGAAGCACTGACCAAATTTTCCCAGTTATTTCCCTGAGTTTATGACTGGAAGTTGTATCTGATCTGCCTAGATATGAATAAACATGAATTCCTTGTCTTCTTAAGAAGGCCACAAATACTGACAGACACTGAGTGTTTTCAGTTCTCTGAAAAGAACAAGGACAAGCCCATAAGAGATAGAGTTTGAACCACACTTGCCGTTGGACAGACAGTAAAACAAACAAACAAATCTAAAGGATTCTGGTATCAGCAGCAAAGGGAAAAATGATTACAAGCTTAACCTTGAGTGCAGAGTCCATATGTTTAGGATAGAACCAAGTCTTTCTTTTCAGAATAGTCATGTACTGGAAATAGATTTACTTCCCATACTTTCACGGGAAAGAAAAGCACTCATGATAATCCTTGAGGGAGAATATGATAGGGTAAGAAGAGCATTATGATACAAATGTGAATAGTAATATCAATTACTTTGGTCTAACAGTGGCTGAAGAAGATATTAGAGATTCCAAAGAAAGTCCTAGTCCTGGGGCAACTCCTTGTCAGACTGTTAAGCTATTGGAACAGTGACTGAGTGCTATAAACAGCCACAGTCAAAAAAAGGCTAATTTTTTTTTTATAACTAACGCTTATCCTAATATGATAATATTAACATGATAATGTAATTGCTTGTGATAAAAACCAGTTGCACTTTCTGGTGAGCTAAATGTAAATTAAAAGGGAGAACTTGCTCAACATGCAGTCTTTTGCAGAGCACAATCCACTCTTCATCTGTTAAACATACACAAGGTACAAACTCCTGTAATTCACAGAACAGCAATATAAATGAAGGGTCTGTGAATGGTCACAACAAACATTAAAGACACAATAGATACTGTGGCCTATTGCAGCCTCCTATTCTATTTTCATTATCAGTCACATTTTTGAGTACATTGTTAAGAATTATACTTTTTTATTACAGTCTCTTAGAAGGATGACTCCATCTATGTCACAAAGTCTTGTTGGAGCAAAGATGTCCTGAGACCTAGCCAGTCTGTGGTCACAACTCAGCTGAAGAGGATCATTAGCTCTTTCTCTCTGATTTTCTTGAATTGATATTAAAATTTTGATGCAACCTTTCCCTGGGCAGCTATCCTGAGGTGACTTTATGATGTGGTATCCTGGTATCCCCATCATCTGTATTTGGGCTTAGAAATGGGCCCTGTAGCTCTAAACTAAGCCCAGAGAGCAAAGATGGGGGAGAAGATATGTACCATTTATCTGCAGAAACTTCATTTTTACTCCCCTGAAATTCCTTTTCTCATAGAGTGTGCTGTCTAGCACGGACAGCGAAAGAAAAATAAAGCTCACAGAGTGCTCTCCGAATTCGCAGTCCTGTAGCTGACAAGAAAAACCAGTCTTTCTTTACTTTTAAACTAGCTACTAGTTCATTAGCCTAGACAAAAAGTTTTTCTCTAGACTGTAGCTTCTTCAGAGGAACTGTTCAACTCTGCTCTGGTCCAGAGGACCAACACCAAGAATTCAATCCAGCAAACCCCACCTTCCTTGGACACTGCCTTGCCAACTCCTAACTCAAAAAAAGCCATACCTACAAAAAGGCCTTTAGACTCTGAATCTCTAAATCTACCATCTCTTGAGAGCAACAAGGAGTTTTATTCATTTTTTTCATGTTTGTGAGTACTTTGCTTGTTAAATAAACATCTTTTCCACTTCTTTTGAAGAAAATTTACCTCCCAAACCAGCTGGGGGAGGGACCATTTTAATCTGCTTTCTAAAGAGACCCCTTGAAAAGTTTCCTCCCTAAATTTACCCTAAGCCAAGACAGCTGCAAAACCAAGACTTTTCAAGCAAGATATGAATGGAGGCACTTGAACCCTGAGGAGGATGACTCCTTTTCTCATCCCACGATTACTGGTTAGTATTCAGGATATAATTCTAATATATGACCAATCCACATTTATAGAGAAGCCATTCTAAATACCATCTGTTCAGCATTTCTAAAAACCCAATGTATTTTGCTGATTCCATATGAACCAACTTTCACTGCCCAAGTAATGAGCTGACCAATGCCACAAGGGCCTTCTGACATTTCTTCAGTATCAGAATATTCAGTATATTCACACTTCAGTATCAGAATATCAAGCACCACTTCTGACACACACTTTACCTTTCTGAACTTTCCTTCTCCCATGTGAGGACAGGGCATATCTTGGAATATGGGATACACACTACTGAGCTACAACATTAATCCATTTCTTAAACATAATATAGTGACACATTTGAGTAGAAATTCTTCACAATAACCATAAAAATGACAATAAAAATACAAAGGGGACAAAGCCGAATAAGGTTGTTCAGGCAGACAATTACATTCCCCACATGGTTTCAGTTAAACAGTAATTAGATGACTACCCTTTAGATAGCATTAACTAGTTATAATATTTTCTAATATGCATGTTGAGTTTTCTTCTTTAAATTTATCTCATGGAGTCACTATTTTAAATTCCCTTCTCTTGAATTCCACTTACTGAATTCAGAACAGAAGGTTCTGAAGCTCTCAAAATATCATACAAATTGCCTTATTTGAAGAACCAGGCTACAACATTCAATAAGCAAATCTAGTTTTTTGATGTAGAAGAGTAACTGAAGAAAGCACACATACATGATAAATATTCTTTGTCAAAAATTTATGCAGCTATAAGAAAACATGGGGAAGTTCAATAATGTAATTACCAGACTTATTTTTTGTTTTGAACTCCTGAGAGAGCACCCCAACAAGCTAGCGCACCAGTAATACACAAGGTAGAAATGTACCTCTTCTCATTTGAAAGCTGCTAAACATAAAAGTCTTTGTTCTTTGAGAAAAATAGGAGTGTATTTTAGACCAGTTGAAATATTTTTTTCCTGAAGGAAAGTCAGAAAATTTTCACAAAACAACTGACAGAAGATGCCCAAAATCTCAAAGTGAGTCTACTATTGTCTGCTATAGTGCCTGCTATAGTATGGGATGTTTTCTTAAACTATATACTAAAATTCTATGAAACACTATGGGCTTTAACTGTTACATCACTTGCACCTATTACAGAGGAAGAAAACTAAAGGGAATATAAAGAAAAAAGAATTTAATTATTTTTTTAAATCACCTTTACCAAAGAAAAGATACTGGGAAAACTTAATATTGATATGAGTTTGTCAGCAGCCTACTAAATTAAATTAGGGCAACTTCTCGAAGTTTAAATCAGAAAGGATTTTTCAATTGAGAGGATCTAGGTCTAAATTGGCTTCTTATTTTAAAAAAACAAACAACCAACAAAAACCCAACAAACAAGCAAACCTGCTTACTCTAAAAACATGTGGTTCAGATAATGATATTCACACAGGAACAGAACAATCTCTTGACACTTTTTATAAGGAGAAAAAAAGGCTTATTAAAAATATTCCTTTCTTGTCTTACTAGAGGCATTAAATGCTATTTAAAGCCTTCCAGAAATGCTGCTGGAGATCAGGAGATCACTTGAAATTGCTTCTTCCTGACATACTCCAAACCACAAAACCTGATATCACTACACTTCACCATTCATAATCAAACCCTTCAGTAACAACAGCTCTCATGTTTCAGCACAGGTTTCAGAAAGAGATCTAAACAAATCACTACGTGAGGGAACAAAGTCACACTTCAGTTCATCTATATTATTCTGTATGAGCTGTGAAAGCAGTCACTGCACACTGACATCTGCTTTTGGAATAGAGAAAGTTTTCTCAAGTTCCCATGATTTCTTAATAATGATTTCTAAAATTGTGAAATATCTTGATAAAAAAAAAATCATCACTGAACTTGCATATACTTGCATACTGTCAGGATACAAAGTTAAGTTACAACCAAATGTTACAAAATAACATTGATCTAAAATAACATTGATACTCAATTGCACTTCATTTCCTCTCAGGCCTAAGCTTTCTCTTTCTATTGGATAGTAATAGTTTATTTGACCATAGGACAAAATGCACAGAGTAAGGAAACTTGATACAGTATTTACTTTACAAATCAAGTGCAACAGAAGTTTGCAATGTTACAAATATGATGACTAAATAGAAATTTTTAAGCTTCTTAAATAAAAGAACCTGGATGATCTTAGTCACTAATCTTTCCCATTTAAGCCATTAAATACATTACTTATTAAGACAAGATACAGGATTATCGAGAAAAATGATTGCACATCCTTTATTCTTCAGCATCACTTGCTCAGCTTTCCAATTTTGCAGTAAAATTGCATCTTAGTAGGTAAAACTCACATATACTTTCCCATACATGAGTTTGCAACACATTCATGCAAGAAAATTTAACAACTTTAAGTAGTTACTATGAAACCAAACAATACACATACCCCAATCATATTTTCAGTTAAAATTAATTTGCAAAACCATAACAGCACTTGAATGATTTAAGAAAGATAACACATGGTACTTAAAATGTACTTTTCTACAGAGTGATTGATCGCTGGCTATTAGGCTTGGCCATCCATTATAAGTCAAACCAAGCTTCCTTTTACCACACCCTATACTTGCTTTCCTACTCTTGTTCACCCAAAGTAGCAGGCATGAAAGACTACTCTCTGAGGTAAATAGGCCAGAAGGGAAAGAAAAGGACTTAACTTTATTGATCTACAGAAATCATGAGAGTAATTGGATCTTGGAAAGCAGAGAAATTTAAGACTAAGAAAAAAATACTTCCAAGTTCTGGTACACAGCTCCTCAGAAAAAAAATTATATATTTCCTGTTGCTGTTGTGCAACCAACGTTTAGCAGCCAAAAGATGAGAGCATCAGTGACAGAGTTATCTCAGTAGGGTGCATCTTACTGCAAAATCTGAGAAACAGATTTTGCAAAATGTACTTAGAGCCACAGTGGCTAATGCTGCAAAAAAGAAAATTTCAACTGCGTATTCTAAAAAGCAAAGAGAAGGCTGAAGTTAGAATCCATAATTCGATGTATATTACTACAAGACAGCCTGCAGAGTTCCAAAGCTCTACAGGCATCAGAGCTGATGCAGCAACTCATCCATTAACAACTCACTGATAAAAAGCAAGGGGAAAAAAGAAGTTTCTCATCTTCCCTTGCCCTGCACATGCTAGCTGCTGTAAACTTGAAAACATTCTTTAATATTCCTTTTCACAAAAACATATACATAATTTATACTAAGACAATATCTATATACTTTATGTATTTATTTATAATACAATATACTTATAATAATATGTCAATAGAATAGAATAGAATAGAATAGAATAGAATAGAATAGAATAGAATAGAATAGAATAGAATGCTTTGGTTAAGATTTAAATACTGTTTAAAAGTATGTGTCAATATAGTTAGAGATCCTCATTTTTTTTTCAAAAAAATCTACTATGAAGGAAGTTTCATGCTGAAAAAAAGCATGTCATATTTAAAAATTACATGTATGTAAAGACAATGCTGAATTTAAATATTTACACCAAAGATTATACAGTATGTTGACAATTTTGCTCTCTCTTCTAAGCAGCTGTTAATAAAGATTTATGAAAAAATAATTTGTGAGAAAAGAAGAATTCTCCAGAAGAGAAACTGCAAGCACTGATACAAGGGACCCATGAATTCCATAGAGAAGATCAGTTTGGAGTAAGGAGAGGAACTGGATTCACCCAACTACTACAAGGGTCATCACAAACCACAGCATTGTGTCCAGATGCTACTACAAGCAGAAAGTGTCCAGTGCAAACTGCAGCATCAAATATACATCTGTCTTTCCCACCTCCTACAGGGACACTGCAGCAAGTTTCTATCTTTTGTCCATGGCTAACTTAGTCAAGATTTGTAAGAATTTATTATACTCCTCTTCAAAAGCTTTTTAAGTCTTAGTGTGTTAAAAAATTACTGAACAGCATAGTAACTACGCTTAACTTCTGTTGAAAGTACCACTTCAAGAGTGAAACTTAAGGCAATAAGCCTTGAGGGTTTTAAGCATCTTAAAAACCACGAAGTTTGTTTCCATTGGTGCAAGAATCATATTGGTAACACAAAATCAAACCACTGTCCCAAAAATTTCACCAAGTTACTTTAATGATTTTTTAAAAATACAAGACTTTACCTGAGTGCTTTAGGACAACCTGAGGGCATTTCAGTACTTTGAGCCAGAAAATAAGTTTTCCCAGCTGGTAGGACCTTTCATTAAACTGAAAGCAAGTTTACTTTTTATTACTTTATTAAATATAAGAAAGAGCAACCACAAATACAACATAAAGATCCACACAAAATAAATATAAAAATCAAACACAGTGCTACAATTTCACAAAATTTAGTCTTGAACAAGAAACGGATGGTTTTGGCTAAAGCAAGGCAATGGCTCTGGCTGTTTTGGATACTGTGACTTCAAATGAAAAGAAAATACGGTCAATTTATTAAGTACTCTGAAGAAGAAGATCGAATCAGAAAAGTACCTTGTTATACTAATGGAAAGAGACCCTTCCAAAAAAGCCTTGATTTTCATCATTATTGAATAAATAGTCAAAAAGAAAAGTATATTTAGGGTGTCTAGGAACAGTTCTCTGCAGATGAACACAAGTAGTTTCCTGCATGCTGAAACTTAGGGCAACAGCTAAAAACCCAAGCACCAGCAGTGCTGCAATGAATCAGACACATTGCATGGAAACTAGCAGCAGATGTAAGAAATTGAGATTCTTAGACTGACTTTTATGGAACATCTCCCTCTCCCCCATCCCCTTGCCCCAATTCTCAGATTATTTTACAGTTTATAGCCACAACAGAATGCAGCCCAGTTCTTTCATTCAATTCTTCCCCCCAACTCTTAAATAGAGGTAGGATTAGAAAGAAACCTGTGGACTGTCAGTCTACACAGTCTAC
This sequence comes from Rhadina sibilatrix, assembly GCA_013400275.1. Taxonomy (NCBI): domain Eukaryota; kingdom Metazoa; phylum Chordata; class Aves; order Passeriformes; family Phylloscopidae; genus Rhadina; species Rhadina sibilatrix. The sequence continues at coordinate 89,382 of VWYO01011477.1, forward strand.
CTAGAGAAGCTCAATACCTGACAAACAGAAACACAACAAACAAAAATCAAATGCCTATCTTACACACTTCTGCCATATGGCAACAAAAACACACACTCAGAAAGTGTGCATCTCCATCCAATTTATGAGTATTGCCATGCAGTAGTAATGAAAGGACAGAAGTAGGCTAACATGAAAAAATATAAGCTAAGTTTCCAGTACTCTATTTGGATTTTGGGAGATAGGGCTGGGAGCTTTTCTGGGTGGGTATTACGGGATGTTGACTATGCTTTAGCTGACTTATATATTTTACACTTGACTAGAAGGTTCATGAATTTCCTTGAAGTAAATATTTTGGCTATGTGAAATGTCATGTTGAGCAAGATAAAAGTAAATATACAAAAAAAAAAAAACCAAAAAAACCCCCACAAAAAACTAAACCAAAAAAAAAAAACCAAAAAAACCCCCACAAAAAACTAAACCAAAAAAAAAAAACCAAAAAAACCCCCACAAAAAACTAAACCAAAAAAACAACCAACAAACCAAGATTCATAAAATATTTTTAAAGCTCTTACACAGCAAGACCAAACATGAGCCACAAGCTTTGGTTTTATTAACAGCCTATGGATGAATAGGCTGACCAATATTAAAACTAACTGGTTCATTAAAGATGTAAAAATTGAAATTTTGTTATAGCCTCCATCAGGCAAGGACCAACAAAACTACATATTATAGAATCACAAAAAAAGGGCCACATAAATCTGTAAGATCCAAACCCATAAAAGTTCTGACATTTTCTGTAACACTGTTAGCCCTACAAAATTGTTTACCTAGTCTTGTTTTCTGGATTAGAACAAACTGAAAAGCTTCATGCTTTTGTCAGTTACTTCCTGATGACTAAAGAAACAAGAAAATCAAGGCCCATATTTCTTAAACTTCAGTATTTTTCTCAAGGGAAGAACGGTCACATCATCACTTGAAACTATAATTAAGGAAACTCAGGCTTGTTCTTAGCATGTATCCCAAGGGTTTTCTTGGCAGGAAGATATTAACTGATAATTCTCTCTTTAAAGCAAAATAATACTAGTCTGCCAATCTAGGACGATTAAATATGCTTGTTGGGGTGATACAGTTTTCCCAATGGCCAACTAATCAAACGTCAGTGGAGCCTCCACTGTTAGGAACGGACGCACACAGAAATCAATGTAACTGTATAACCATACCCCAAACCAAGCTAAGCATGTGATCTGATGCTACATTTCTCAAGAGACTACAGATGTCCAGAGTGACTGTTTTGGTGAAAGTGTCACAATCAGAGTAAAATATTAATTAAAAAAATTATACTTCATTATGCAGTCCTGACTACTTTCAAAGCTACTATGCTATAGCATATAAATCAAGCTACTTTTATTAACTAAATTATCCATTAAACATCACTGACCACTAAAAAAATAGTTGTTTTCCAACAATCATAGTGCATCCTGAGTTGGAAGGGACCCAAAAGCATCATCGAGTCCAACTCCTGGCTCTCCACAAGGCAATAATAACACTGTTTCACTTGAAATTAACATTCCTCTTAGAACACAACACCTCATTCCATATATAGTTTGCTTTTTCAATAATTAACACTGCTATTTAAATGTTTTTAATATATTAAAACAGTAAGAAATTATTTATTTCATCTACCAGCTCCAAAATCATATGAGATTTAGAACTCCAAAATTTATGTTACAGTGAGGAAGCTGTTGAAATTAAATTTTGAATATGCTCCTTGCCTTTCCCTCACACTGGGTGGTAATGGAAGAATAAGAAGCTTGGCTTAGTGCAGATCTAAGTATACTTTAAAAAAGAAAAAAATACTAACAAACTGATGAAGATGCACCGTATCTCTCAATTCACTTGCTTGAAATTTTACAAACAAGGAAGCTCAGCCAATTCTTTTCCTGTTCTATATGCTCCGATTTCTCACAATAGGGATTGAGGGAGAGGATGGCAAAGCTCAATATTCTCAAGAGAGTGCATCTGTATTGATGATACACATAATCTAATATGGAAATACAGTTTTAGTAACATTCTTCTTTGAAGACTTAATGGCTTACATTTTGTTCTTGAAGTTTATAGCATAAAAATAGCTCCTTATAACCCTATTTTACCTGGCAATTATGATCAAAGTTGGTACTTGAAATGCTTCCCCTTCCCACTTTATTTTAGAAGTAGTGATGAAGTCATGCCTTGCTACTCACAGGTCAGGCAGAAAAGATTCATTTTAGTGAGGCATATTTACCAGGTTGTTCTCCACTGGCAATTTATCTGAATAGGCAGACTGCACATTCCTTAGGCATCCAGTTCAGAACCAGTATATTGACACTTATTTTTATGCTACCACCACCACGGCAAATGTTTGTTTTCAAGTGCAGTTTGTTGTCAAATTGTTTTTGCCACTGTAATGAATTTTAGTTTAAGAAAATCCCATAACTAAAGCAATTTTGTCATTAGGAGACTAAATGCTTCTGTAATTACTTTGAAACATTTGTAAAGGATGCCAGTACTATAATATTTAGAACACTGTGGTTCTGCAACAATTCTCAGCTCAAGGCAGCCTGAGAACAGTTGTGACCTTTCATGACTTTGGAAAAAGTATGCTACATGTCTATACTCCTTCCATCTACACTCTCAGAATGCCAAGTCACATACTATGAAGTAAAAAACAGACTCCTTTTTTTGCTTATTTATTTTTTAATACAGCTCAGTACTTTGTACTTATCTTTTTACCACAGATTCCACAGCTTGCAGCTTGTTTCTTTCAAGATGTTCGCTGCATCTTGCTTGTCAAAGAACATCCAGGAAAACACTGCATGTTATTAAAAAAAAACCCCTAAATCACGCAACCCCTATCTTTCAGCTCCTTTGATTTCTGCCTTTGGTGTTTATATTTGCCAGTTTCCTTGTATGTAATGTGGCTATTTTAAACCCTTTTCACCTTCTCACCACCTACAGGAATCCCTGCTTAGCTACACCACTCACTGAGTTCTCTTTCTAGACATACTCACTATTACATTAGTGCAAGAGGAGCCCCACAGGATACATTGTCACAAAAATGCATTTTCTTTTGTTCAACAATGTAAGTGCAATATTTTAGGACTTTGGACTAAACACCCTCCCTTCCCTCAAAATCTAGCATATGTAATAGAGAATAATAGAAGATTGTGAATAGTATGAAGATGAATTGGGAATTTTAAATTTTCATAATAGAGGAACTTAAGAACTTTAAATAAAAACATGTCTTATGCAACAATTAAAACACAATATATTGCAGACCAATACTGAATGCATAAAAATTAGGCAGACTCAGAAAAGACAAATTCTGAGAAATTAATCAAGAACTATTAAATTTGCTTAAAAAACCCCCCCACATTTGGCTCAGGAATATGCAGATAACTTAATGAGGGAAGAGAATCTTAGCTCTGCTCTTGTATGCATCACCTGCAGTCAGCATGAGACAGGGTCAGAAACACTTTTGATTCTTATATTCATAGAATCATAGAATGTTTTGGGTCACAAGATACCTTTAAAGATCATGTAGTTCTGATCCCCCTGCCATGGGCAGGGACATCTTCAGCTAGATCGCGTTGCTCAAAGACCTACCCATCCTTACCTTGAACACTTCCAGGGATAGGGCATCTACAATCTCTCTGGAAAATCTGTTCCAGTGTCACATCACCCTCAGAGTAAAACATTTTTTCCTTATGTCCAATCTAAACTTACCATTTTCAGCTTAAAACTGCTGTCCCTTGTGCTGTTACTGTAGGCAGGTCTTAGTAAAAAGTCTGTCTTTCTGACAAGATTCCATTGCATATCTAAAAGCTCCCAGAGCCTTCTCTTCACCAGTTTGAACAACCCCAACTCTCTCAGTCCATCTTCATACAAGATGTGTTTCAGCTCTCTGATCATTTTTCATGGCCCTCTTCTAGACCAGCTCTAATAGATCCATGTCTGTCTTCTAATGGGGATCCCAGCATGGGACAGATTACTATGGATAGGGTCTCACAACAGTGGCAAAGAGGGAGAGAATCACATCCCTTGAACTACTGGCCTTGTTTGTTTTTTTTTTTATGTAGCCCAAGATAAAATAAGTTTCCTGGGCTGCAAGTGTATATTGCCAGTGCATATCTCATTTTTTGTCTACTAATATCCCCAAGTCTTTTTCCACAGCACTGCTCTCAATCCATTACTTCATCACGCAATCTAAACTGAGATTAGGAACTGCCCCATCACAGGTGCAGGACCTTTCATTTGGCCTTGCTGAAGTACAATGAGGTTCACATTGGCCCACTTCTCAAGCCTGCTAGACCCCTCTGGATGGGATCCTTTCCCTCAAGCACATCAACTGCACCACTCATTTTGTTGCCGTATGCAAATCTGCCAAGGGTGCACAAAATCCCACAACATCATTAATAAAGATACTGACTGTACCGGTCCCAGTGTGGACCCCTAAGGGACATCATTGATTACTGATCTACATTTGGAGATTGAATCATTGATGGCAACTCTGAACGTGGCCATCCAGCCACCTCCCTATCATCCATAAAATCCATATCTCTCCAAGGCTACTGTGAGGGACTATGTCAAAAAACCCCTTACAATAATTCATGGCAGATGAAGTAGATTATTATCAGCAGCTCTTCTTTTACCTACCGATACAGTCACTTCATCACAGAAGGCCACTGGATTAGTCAGGCACGATTTCCCTTTGTGAAGCCATATTTAGTGCACATTTGGGACAACACGCTGGCTCTAACCACCTCTGTACCCATGTGCCTCGACATAGCTGGCAGGAGCTGCGTTCCATGATCGCACCAGACACAGAGAAAAGGCTGACTGGTTGGTAGCTCTCAGGGGCCTACTTACTACCTTTCTAAAAATCAATGTGATGTTTCTCTTTTTCCAGTCACTGAGTGACATACAATTAATCTAATCCATTTTTTTCCTGTTTAAAGAATTGGGTAGAATGCTTCAAAATCCTCATCAAACTTTGACCCAGAATGACAGTTATGTCTAAACAGTAAATTGAGCCTTTGAATTGCAAGTCCTAAAACTAGTGGCTGTCACACAAGAAGAATTAATAAAGAGAGAAAGGGAAGAGAAAGCCTTGAAGAAAGGCTGAAGCTGGATGCAGACAAGTGGGAAAATACACAAGAAATCAGGAGACCTCAAGGTACTGACAAATTGCATAACTACAAGTCATAGTGATGTGAAAGTATCTGGCCGAAGAGAGAAATGCCTTAGTAGTTCACATTACTACAGAGTATGAAACAGAATGACAAGGCTCATTATATTTTTTTAAGTACCCCAATAAGAACACTTGGCATTGGATTTCATTAAGAAGTATTTTGGAGCCCATCAGATACCCCTACGAAAAACTTAAAACTCTCCAGCTTTACTATTGCCAGGCAACAGACTGTTCCAGTGAACAGAAGTCATTGCTCCAGGTTATTTTGGGTGGATGAACTCCAAATTCCCCATAATTCAGGCCATGTTACCACTCATTTTCAAGAAAAAGTCTTGAAATTGTGTTGCAAGATGATGGAATCTGATGACTTTTGTTCAAAACGAGGAAAAAAGTGTTGGAACAATTATACATAAAATACAAATAATATTTTTCATTATTTTAAAACAAAATCATCTAATTCACTTTTATATGGGGCAAACACCACCATCATCATGTAAGAAAATTACTCTAAGATGTATAATTAAGGTAGATATGAGTTTGTTCTATTATTTTTTTTTCTCATAAAAAAGAAGGAATTTTTTTCTGAGGGACAAACCAAAAAACCAACAACAAAAAACAAAACCAACCAGAAAACCCCACAAAAAAACTACCAAAAAAAAAAAAAAAGAGAGAAAAACACCAAAACCAACCAACACAACTTAGCCGACAAAAAGGAAACAATTTTACAAACTGCATTTTTCTTAGACACAACTAGTACTAGAATTATTTCCTTTCACATAGTCCCTTACATTGTCAGTTAACACATCTAGACAAAATGGAGGACCTGAAAATAAGCTTTAAAAATGCAAGATACCTTATTTTAAAAAGGGACTGGCGACAGGACTCCTTTGAACTGGCATCAGCAACTCTCACAGCAGAAGCCTTGAAAAAAGGCAAGGGTACTCTGTAGTATCTGTTTTCCCCCAAGGCCATAGGGGGCTAAATTCAGGAAGCTGCCTCCTACAACATTTCAGGCTATCCCCTTCCACAGGGAACCATGTGCAAAACAACAACAACTGACAGAGCAGAGAAGAAACACTTAGTGCAGAACCAGCTTGGTAAAAGGCTATGACAGGCGCTGATCTCATAGCAAGGCAGGTATTAGTAGATCCCTGAATGTTCAAGCAACCACAGTGGTTTTTATGTAGCCTGTTGTTTGTCCTCCTCTTAATTAAACAACTGCTTAAAGACCTGGTTTTGATGCTCAGAAACTTAACTGGCTGAGAATATCAAAACTTTCTTCTGTACACTTAAATATGACTTTGACTGACACTTTGTACACCTTAATAAAATTTTATGGAATCACAGATTGGTATAGACTTTAAGGGACCTCTGGAGGGCATCTGGTCTCATCACCCTGCTCAGGCAGGGCCACATACAGACAGTTGTTCAGGACCACGTCCAGACAGTTCCTGAATATCTCCAAAGATGGAGAGTCTTCTCTGGGCCTGTGTCAGTACTCAGTCGCTCTCACAGTAAAAAAATAATTTTCATCGTTGACATTGAAGTTTTCCCCTCACGCCAGAAAGAGAAAGAATGTGAGAACTTCTCTGTTTTGCCCTGCTTTTTGACCATATGCAACATATAACCCTATGTATGGTACTTCCCAGGATCAGTTTTTGCACTTTTAAGTGAAAAAAACACAACAAAAAATCCCAAACACACTTATACATCTTGCTAGGTTTACAGTAGACTTTCAGTAACAAAGGCTATGAAAGATAGACCAAAATACAGTATTTACCAGAAGATTTTAATGTTTTTCTTCCCAATATGAAATTTTTCTCTTTTGGAATTTAGAATCCATTTGACAAAACAATAACAACAACAACACCACCACCACCACCAAACCCAAACCAAACAAATTAAAAAAAAAAAAAAAAACAAAAAACAAAATAACCCAACAAAAACTACAACTTCCTCCATTTCTCAAAATTTTTCTATAAATTACCAATTCTGTTATAATTTTAAACTAAGTATTTTTCTGCTTTATTATTTTATTTACTACAGAAAAACTGAAGAAAAAAGTGCTTAAATATATCACTGTGGAAATAACTACGAAAACCACTGTTCATGGAACAGAAATATGACACAAATACAAAAGTAGTTATTTATTGTGATTTTTTTATTGTGATTTTTAAAGTTTTTTTTTTTTTTTTTCCTAGAAACTCAGCTGGCTTGATTGAAGGAGTTTGATTGAAGGACAAAGTAACTTCTTTTCCCTAACAAAGTTAGAGTATCTGAATCAATGCATGAGATGAGTTCTTCACTCAGCCTTCTCCTTAAAATTTTCTGCACATCCTCCATACAGCTCGTTCCTAACACCTACTTCTACTGCTCATTTGTGGTAAATGATCTACTTGTGGAGAGTTCAGCTTATTTTCAAGACACATCACACTGGCTAGCTCAGGTACTGCAGAAAAGAAATACCAGTCTGCATATATTGAGGTAGCTGAGCTGTTTGTTTTTCAAAAGGTTTCCTGTAACGATGCCTGGGAATAACAAAAAAACATTTCAAATAAAACCCAGCAACCTGAGGAAGTTAACAGCCCTGATGAAGTCAGCTTATTCTATTTAGGTGGCAAGCAAAGTTTAGATCTTAGTATATTTGCAATTTTCTATTTCATAATCATTCTTTCCTTGGAATCTTAATACAGCATTAATGACTGCACATCATGTTCTTCACTTTCCATTCCACCATGTCTCCCATTCCCAAAATGTAGAATCAGGAAGTTTCATAGGACAGAAGCAGAGATAAATAAGAGAAGGAAATTACTAATGTCTTGCATTCACAAAGCTCATTCTTTCTCCATAACATCAAGTCTAGGGGGAGAAAAAGTACCTTATTGACAAAGAAAAGGAAAAAATGTCACAATACTTACAGGGGTGGGCACCTCTTCTAAGGGGAAAGGCTGACAGAAATGGGGTTGTTCAGTCTGAAGAAAAGAAAGCTCTGGGGAGCTTATAGCACCTTCCAATACCTAAAGGGGCTAAAAGAGACTTGAAGAGGAGCTTTCTACAAGGGCATGTAGTGATAGGACAATGGGGAATGGCCTTAATATGAAAGAGGGTAGCGGTAGATTAGACATAAGAAAGAGGGTTTTTACAATGAGGGTGGCAAAATACTGGAACAGATTGCACAGCGAGGTGGTGGATGCCCCATCCCTGGAAACATTCAGGGCCAGGTTGGACGGGGCTCTGAGCAACCTGATCTAGTTAAAGATGTCCCTGATCATTGCAGAGGAGTTGAACTACATGACCTTTAAAGGTTCCTTTCAGTCCAAACTATTCTGTTTCTATGATTCACTGCTACCAAAAAATTGTGGAAACAGCCATAAGGCCTACTGGGAGCAGGGCAGGAGAGAGTGGGCTCACTGAAGAGGAATTCAATGGTCACAAAATGTAGTCTAGTTAGCATACAAACACTGTATGACTAAGGCTTGGCTTGTCCAGAACCATACTTGTGATTCATTGTCCTTTTTTCATCCTCAAGTTGCTAATCTCAATTCCTTTATTTTCCAAAAGACATCATATGCAAGCACAGGTCAATATAACCAACAAAGATGATATTCAGAATCTCTTGCTCTAATACCTGCTAGTATGTACTGAACAGTAGTAAGCAGAGAAAAAAACCTACGCGCAGAAAGGTTTTTCCTGCACCCCCAAATCTAGGCTGTTCCCAAAACAGGCTTCCTATGGAGTCCCGTAGCAAAGCAGAGACTTCCGTCTAAGAAAACTGTCAACCAGCACCTTCAAGAAAAAAAGTGTTCCAAGGTAAATAGGACTGCAGCTGCTCAGCTACAGCTAACCAAAACTTCTCTTTGAACCATTACAACTAAACACAAGGTCAAGATTTTACTTGTGATTACCCAGATTAACACTTGTGTGACACTCCCTAAACAAGTCAAGTTTAGTGCACCTAACTCAGCTTTTAGTATTTCAACATGCCATTCCGTGCTGAGAGGTACCACAGCAGACAAAATTCTCAATAGCAAATTTCTTACTTCTAAACTATGTTAGTAATTATGTCTCCCCAAAAAACATTTCAATTAAAGAGAATAATCTTTTGCCCAGTTAAACATTTGTCATCTTAGCATATGATTATAGAAAGCCAAGCCATTTAAGAGTCAATATGATACTAATGTTTGCTTATGCAGACTGGACAGCAGTTAAACATCAGGCATTTTTTCTAACAGTTTTATAGTAAAAATCTGTGCCTACAGTCAGGCTGTTGTTGAGAAGAGTCTATTGTACCTACTACAACAGAAGCCTTTTACTTCTATGACATAAACCCAAGCTTAGGTAAGTAATTATCAAGCTGACAAAGAAAACTCCCACCTAAATCAAGTTTTATCTGAAAGGTTAAAAGTCAGCAAATTTTACAAAAAGAGTTGTCCTTGTGGGACACTGCAGAGACCTTGCAGAATTTACCATAAAACTAAGCTCAGTTATCCAGACTAGAGCCTTTTAATAGCTCCTTTCCCAAATATTAGACCAGCATAACCAAACATGCATTTCATAGTACATATCAAAAGTTCAGCAGCAAGTATTGAAGTACAGTCACCAGTTGGTTTTATCTTTCTATTTTTAAAGCAAGCCACAGAAACTATGTGCAAGCACACCTCATTCCACTCAATCTCTTTGCAGAACTCAAACTTTTAGGGGAACAACTTTATGAGCTAGTGCAGAATGCAATGAGTACATGAATGCATACCAGGACACAAGGTATTCCAGCTCACATGTTGTCACTTCTCATTCTACATCCCCCCAAAAGGAGATTAGGAATACTGCCCGGTTGGAAAAAGCTTTTTCGTGTTGTTTTTCAAACATATCAAAGCTCTAACTGTAAAGTCTCACGTTCACTTCTAGAGCCTACATGTCTTTGGTAAGATGGAGGACAGAAATATTTAAGTATAGTTTATCCAATACAAACAGTTCCATTTTAACTGATGCAATTGGTAATATTAATTCAATGTTTAGCAAAAATGTCAGTTGTTTTAAAATTTGAATTTTAATGATAAGTGTGAGATATTTCCTCACAGTTAAGGGTTTAATGTTCATTATGGAAAACCCTGAAGAAAGGGTGTTAATCTAAAATCATCTGGTATTCTTGTAATACTAAAAAAAAACCCAAACCAACGCCAAACCAAAGCCACAAGCAACCACTATGAACAAAACAAAACAACCCTACAAACAAGCAAAACCCCAAAACTTTGTCAGACCACTCACCTGCAACGCTGGTAATGGTAACAGGAACTCCTTGAACTTGAACACCTGCAGCACTCAGGTTGGCAACACTTACTGTTTGAAGATTAGGTACTGAAGCAAGCTGGGCAGCATTCAGAGTGATGGGGGTACCAGCAACAGCCACGGGAGCAATCTGGGCAATGGTTGTGCCACCACTTGAAGACACAGGGGTAATGGTTAGTTGTTGGGGTAACCCAGCATTTTGAACTTGCAGATTTGAAAGGCTCTGCAGATTCTGAACCTGCACAGTTTGCCAGCTGATCTGTCCTGATGGTGTTAAAGTTGGAGCCCTGATGAGCACCTGAGTTGGGCTCACTGCCTGCAGCTGAACATTCTGCAAAGGCTGCTGCTGGATGGTCTGTATAGTCTGCCCTGACTGGAGCTGAAACGACTGTGGAGGAATGGCCTGAATAATCTGCTGTTGAGGCTGCTGGATCTGGATCTGCTGCAGAATAGGCTGACCTACGATCTGGACCTGTTGAAGAGAGCCTGACTGATCCTGGACGTTCTGTAGTCCATTGGACTGAAGCTGACTGGAGCTCTGGGCTTCAGAGTCTGTAGCAGTTGTTTGAGGTTCTTCAGTCGCCTGCTCTGAACTGCTGCCTGCTGTGCTTGTGTATTGGCCTGTTTCTGCAGAGCTTACCAGTGTGTCACTGCTAGTCAGAGATGTTGAGGCAGTGGTTGTAGCAGTGGAAGATGAGGAAGGAGACTCTGGCATAGTACTCCCAGAGGCAGAAGTGACAGGTGTAGACGCCAGCTGATTTCCATTGGAAACTCCACTCTCAGTAGACTGGCCAACTTGCCCTGAACTTCCTCCAGTGGCAACATTGTTAATCACAGGCAAAGCCAGGGTTACCCCACCAATGTTTATAGGCAGCGTTGTTACAACTTGCGCCTGAGTACCAGGAATAGTTTGCAGTTGCAGTGGTATGGAAACACCAGGCCTAATTTGGACTGGAACTGTCTGATTTGCTAGGTTTTGAGCAATAACATTTCCTGAAGCTGTCCTGTTTGCAGTTGTGAGGATAGCTTGATTATTCCCTGCAGGAATAAGCTGAATTTGACCCTGTATGTCTTGTAGACCGGTAGCGTTGGATGGATTGATTTGACCTTCCGTTGTCTGAATCTGTGGAATCACTTGGTACTGGACACTACCGCTTGGATTCTGTACTTGAATGACTTGGTATTGTCCAGGGGTCGTTGTAGAAGAATTGCCCGATTTGGTTTTTGAAGGAGATGTACTTCCATTGTTACTGCTGGAGGGACTTGCTGCACTTGAGGCAACAGAAGATCCTTGTTGAGCAACATTATTTTCTTTTGAAGCAGAAGGAGCAGCGGCAACGAGCTGCCAAGCATTTCCAGCAAGCTGAGTTGTTACCAATTCCAACTGCTGTGGCTGATTCTGAAGCTGCACCAAACCTTGATTTGGGTCTATAATAATCTGCTGCTGTCCAGTTCCTTGATTCTCACCAGGAGTTCCTATTTTGCTGCAAGTGGCTGCTAGCAAAGCGAGAGGTGAAGGCTGAGAATCCTATCCATAAAAAGAGAAAACAGAAAGGATTCAGAAGAAGAGTGCAAGTATGAACCATCAGAAGTCAGCATTAAGGCTTGCACAGGAAGCTAAAAAAAAAGAGAGGGGCTTCTGCAAAGAGACCAATGATATAGCTCTGAAAAAGGAACTAAGAATTTCTGTAAATAATCTTTAAACATAGTGCTCTTAAAAGTCCCTAATTATCAATGACTATGTGACAGCCAAGACCTCAACTGCATCATCAATTTCAACCCAAAATAAAGAAAAAAAATTTTAAAATGCCTCTATTACACAGAAAGCAGCTGATCACTGCAAAATGCAATCAAACAAACATGTCCAGGCAGTAAAAACATTGCATCCAACCAACTGTGTTTCATCCAACCCAAAGAAAGATTCCCTGAGCAGGAAATGCTGTTAGCTGAACATTTCATTTTAAATGCTAATAGTTTGGGCAGTTCCCTATTCGGGTGTGTGTTCTTTACCTGTGAGCCTCCAGTTTTCCCTTTTTTATTATTATTGTTGTTATTCTCTGCCTCGGGAGATTTCTCTCCCTCTGTGGGCATAGTTTCCTCCTTCTTTTGATCTGCAAAAATATCAAGTGTAACAGGTTAATTATTCACCTTCATTTATACAATAGGAAAACCTACAAGCATATCCTTTTTGGTTCCCAGCTTGTCGCTTTTGCCTCTTCATAAAAACAACAGTACAAATCATTATTACAAAAGAAAGAGTCCTAAGAAACGTGGTTTGAAACCCAACCCATGGGGGCTGGAGAGTTAACACCCAGAAAGGGGAGGTTTGGTTTCCTCTCCCAGAGACAGCAGGAAAAAACCACCCACAACCCTCCTCCTCCTCCTGCCCCCTAAAGCATCGACGGCCACTGAGTGGCCGCCGATGCTTTAGGGGGCAGGAGGAGGGTTGTGCATGGGAGGGAAAGAGGGAGGAAAAGAGGAATGAAGGAGGGAAGGATGTGCACAGGAGGGAGGGTTAGCGAAGAAAGGGGGAATGGAGGAGGGAGGTACGGAGGAGGCAAGCCGGAGGGGCAGGCAGGAGAGGAAGAGAAGAAAGGGGGCATAAGGAAGCAGCACGGATGGGCGGAGGGGCAGCGAGAGAAGAGCGGGGTAAGAAGGGGGAGAACAGAGGGAAGAAAAGGGGGAACCCGGGAGGGCGGGATAGAGGGG
>VWYO01011477.1:114606-133794 GCA_013400275.1 Rhadina sibilatrix
AAAAAAAAAAAAAAAAGTCTAGGAGTATTTTCTGCAAGCAATTATGCACCTATTGAATGCAGCAAGTTAGCCCAGAACAGAATGTTTCTGTACCCTGTTAATGAGAATGTCAAGTAAGATAGTGCCCAAAGATTCCTGTAAGTCAATATAAATCTCTTCTGCTGCCTTTTTGCTATGAGCCAGATAATCTGTTAAAGAAAGAAAACACAGCAGTTTATCAAACTTTTTTTGCAACAAATCTTTCCTGCCTGTTTCTTTTTCACTGACCCTCCAGGTGCTTTACAAGTGTCAATTTAATAATTTATTAGAGTATTGTTCTTGATGTTGAAATAATGTCGACTGCTGATTTTTCCTTTCTGAAGATGATATTTTATTCTCCTCTATTCAGACTACCCGTTGTTCAAGAATTCTTGAAAACAGTGATGGCAATGCAGTGTTCTAAATGTTTTAATTCTAGGACCACTTCACAGAAAATATCTGAGGTAAATATTTAGATACTGTGTGAACATAAAAAAATTGTCTGTTCTTAGTATTTGAGGAAAAAGGGGAAAATTAAGGAAACACTTTTAAAGACAAAATTTGCAAGACAGAAAATAAAGTAAAATAACTTTTCAGCAGGAAAGTTGTGTAACTAGTTTATTAATATACTTTGCAGCTTTAAGAGGCTTTTCCTTCTAAATATAACTGAAGCTAATTATAAGAAGCTAGTTAGATACTTATTAATTTTCTCTATTCAAACTACATGATAATAAATTTCTGGTTGCGAAATTGCTTCTTTGAAATAAGTCAGTGGCAAAAAGAATTAAAACGTGAACAAAAAGCCAATATAGGTAGTGAGATATAGAAATATTGAAATACACTGTATTTACACACAGCTGTCCATTTTATCTCCTTACCTCTCAATTTTCCCTTGCTTGCTCCTCCCCAAATCACCTAAATATCCCCCTTTTCCTGCCTCTGGGTCCTCCCCTAAACATTATGTAGTAAATCGTGTACAAATTGCAAATGCTTTTCTCCTGCATTGAATGATGTATCCCACCCCTAGGCAGCACCTTTGCTCGGTCTGAAAGGGGATCTAGAGAGCTGCTTGCTTGCAGCACCTTGTCATGATTGCTTTTCCACCTGGACACTGGTGCTGGGACAGTCCAAGGAGGGGCCTGAATAAAGTGGTTGTTTCTTGGTAGTCCTTGGTTCAGTTTGTGCTGTGGTCAGCAGGACCAGGGCAGTGATTGTCCCCTTGTACTGGGCACTGGTGAGGCCACGCCTTGAATCCTGAGTCCAGTTTTGGGCCTCTCACTCCAGCACCTCAAGAAAGACTTTGAGGTGCTGGAGTGTGTCCAGAGGAGAACGGAGCTGGGTAAGGGTCTGGAGTGCGTGTCCTATGAGGGAGCTGAGGTTGTTTATCCCAGAGGAAAGGAGGAACCTTACTCCTCTATACAACTGCCTGAGAGAAGGCTGTAATCAGCCTGTTTTCCCACTAATCTGGCATAGGACATGATAAAAAGGCCTCAAGTTGCACCAGGGAATGTTTAGATTGAATATGAAGAAGAGTTTCTTTGCTGAAAGGGTTACGAAGCCTGTAAACAGGCTGCCCAAAGAAGCGGTGGATCACCACCTGTGGAGGTGTTTAAAAGGCGTGTAGATTATGACACTTAAGGACATAGTTTAGTGGTGGACTTATCAGTGGTGGGTTAACAATTGGACTTAATGATTTTACAGGTCATTTCCAATGTAGAAGATTCTTTGATTGTATGATTCTAGGTTCCTGCTGCCATTCTGCCTTCTCTGCACTCCTCTGGACTTGTGGAGATGGGTCCTCAGTGGTCCAGTGGCTTCTATGATGGATTTGAAGGTAGCCCGACAGGGTTCCCCATCATTCCACTGTCTCTGAGCATTTTTGTGGGTGTGCAGGTGAGCTTTATCACACAGCTGAACAGATCTTCTGCCACAGATTGCACTCCAGATAATAATAATAAAAAAACCAACAAAAAACCCAAACCACCCCTCTTCCACCAAGTAACCTTTCAGTTATAACTGATTTTTGCTAATGAAATTTAAACCTCCCTGGAGGTTTAACACCCATTTGCTGTTGGCCTCGTAAAAATACAGGTATTTGATGCTGTGGGTTGTGGGAGGTGATTACTGGAATCTGTTCCTTCTTCTCTGATAAGGAAAAAAATATCAGAAAAACAATGAAGAAAATGTGTTGTTTTACATTGGTCATGCTTTCATGGTTTCTTTAGTGGTTTCCTTTTTACCTTGTTTTTGAGTTTAACTACAATGGAAATGTAAGAAGTGATTTCTTTTCTGTAAGGAGCTTCATGTAGATTGCCAGCACTCACTTCCAAAGAGTTAAAATTCCAAACCATAACAAAATTCTTCTCTTTTCATCAAGTTTCAGTTATTATGTGAGGAAAAAAAGGAAGTTGCTTTTGGATACTCCTTGGAATTACGTGGTGCTCAAAGGAGATGTTGCTAAGAAATTGCATAGTTCAAGTTTTTCTTCTTAGCAGAAGAATGTGGCCATGAATAGTTCTCAATCTGCCTTAGAAGGACACCTTAATTTATAGCTGTATATTTAAATTTATATTTTAGAGCATAGACACAGTTGCCTGGCATGAAAGACAGCTTTCCTAGGCGGTGAGTTTATTGTACGTTGAAATAAGCAGCTCACAGAAGTGGACAAAACCAATCTGACATCATGCAGCCCATTCATGTTAGTCTTCAGATGAAGAACTACTAAAGAATTTTAATGTCAGAGTTATGTCTCTTGTAACAGTGGATAACAACTCTGCACTGGCTAGATGCCTTCTGCTGTTCTCTATGCTGAACAGGAAATCTAATTAATCTTGTGGTTTCCTGATGAAATACATACTGGCAATGAAAAATATATGAGTGCTGCTAAATTAAGTTGTTAGATAGTGAAAGATATGTTTTGGGGTTTGTTGGTGGTTGGGTTTTTTTTTTCTTTGTTTTGTTTTGTTTTTGGGTTTTTTTTTTCCCGACAATGAAACATTAAACTTGCCAAACAAATGACTAAATGTCAACATAAAATATAATATGGAAATTGTTTCTCTCTTTACCTACCTGAAAAAATAATAATTAAAACATAATTGAGAGAGAGAAGCTTTCTGGTTTAATATGTATATTTTACATATTAAAAAAATGGAAAACATTTTCATTGAAATGACATCTGTCCTGAAGCTTCACAAGGGAACCTCACAGCTCTAGAGTAAGCTCTGCTCTGGTGCCTAGCTGAGATAACTAAAGAGCATGAATGGCCTGCCAAACGCTTTGGGTACTATTAAGTCTCTGTCTTTTGGGAATGTATGCATTCAATCACTGGGGAGAGGAAGAGGCAGAAAACAGCCAGACAGTGGCTGCTGAAACCACACAGAGGTGCAGGTGAAATATTTGGCTATGAACAGCTAAACTATTTTGTCAGTTTGGCAACAAATTTTATTCTAAGTAGAATTCCCTGGTCCACATCCCTAAGGCGACACTTGCTGTTTTTCCTGGTTCACAGAGTGAGAAGGGGAACAACTGGGATAACCAAAGTCAAACCTGACACTCTTGTTCCACGTGATCAATAAATACTTTGTGCAACGTTCCTGCAGCCTCTGTGTAAAGCTGAGATAGCTGGCACAGCAAAGTAGGTAGCAGATCTAGAAGCAGAAAACTGGCACACTGGAGCTTATGCCAGTTTGATCCTTTCTGCTATTCTGTATCACAGGACATATTGTGGATTCTTTATTTTCTACTTTTATTTTAAAAATTATTCTCGGTTTGACAGAGTTTCTAATCTCCCGTTTTTAGTTACAGAAAGACTTTAGAAACATTTAGCATCTGTGCTTTCTCTCAGTTTACTTGTTCTTGACAATGCTTGTCTCAGAAAAGCCATGATCTTTCAAATCATGGTGGTCTATTCTGATCTCACTGGTTATTACAGCACTAGTCATTAGCAAATGCAGCACCACACTAACTAATTAAATTATTCTGGGTCTGGCATTTAGCTTAATGTACCGATTCACAGCAATGTACTTACCTATGCTGGTTTCATATGCAGCTGTGTGGCTTCACAACAATTGCCTTTAGCCAATTTGAGAAAGTACTCTTCCAAAAAGAATGACTCTTCTTCTTGCCCAGGTGTGCATCACCATTGACTTCCTTGTGGTTGTACCAGTGTGGCCATGCAGCAACTCAGAGAAACTCACTTAACCCAACTGGAAAAAACAATCACAGAAAAGATATTTTCTCAGCTAAGCTGTTTCAGCTGCCCGTAGTGATGAGGCAGCACAGCCCCAACAAAAAGGGAAGGTGAGAGGATGTGGCCAGGCACAGACTAGAATTGCACCTTTCAGCAGCAGTGGAGATCACTTTGGTTTTCAGCTTCAACCTGTGTACAGGGACAAGTTGACTGAAGTACTAGGAGGGAAAACCTAAGTAGGAAATGCAAACAGGAGAAATTAGTCTGACCTTAGGACACGTGGGTTTTAACTTAGCTTAAGTTATATCTAGTGAGCAAACAAGCCCAGAATGAGAAGTGCCTCACAAGGACTTAGCCTGAGACATGGTATACGAGCAGCATCAGGACATGTGGTGGCCTCATAGTGATTTTAAAGCATATAATTAAAGTTTCATAGACTATGTGGATGCGCCTAAAAATAAGCAGGAAGGATGAAACAGCTACCATTCTCAAAGCATTTGTGAAAGTTGATCCCCTGTCTATCATGTTGCCAATGCAGATATTTACAAAGAGAAGCTAATGCTACTTTAAGTGGTGCTATACAGTAGCACTCTCTGGAGACCTACTATGGCATGTGAGACATGTTGGTCTAGTATCCTCTTTGGCCTTGCTCCTAGCCATTTCCCTCAAGCCAAAAGCTGAACTGAGTGATCAGGTACTACCATTTCAGTGGGTCAAATTTCCCAGTACTCTATAATTAGGAGAAGCTGTTTGGCTGAACATTTCATATTCTTAAAGAATTTCAGGTCTAAAGTATTATCATTATTATTATTATTGTTATTATTATTATTGTTATTATTGTTATTGTTGTTGTTGTTGTTGTTATTATTGTTGTTATTGTTGTTATTGTTATTATTTATTGCAGGCATTTTTTACTTGTTTTCAAAAAAACCCCAAGGTTCTTGACCAGCCAGTATCTCCCAGTCACAAGTTGTTGACCATTATTGCCAATTCTGCTATTTGGCTTCTGAGGAGAGGATGCCAATAGCTGTGTAGCTGTGCCATATTTTGGGAAGAACCTGTTGGTGTTAGTCCAAGTGTCTGATCTTCTAATTTCATCAGAAGAAGACCCAAAAATCTGGAGAATGTACCTGGCATGTGACTTCAGCAGAAACCAAATATCCTCCAGAAAAGAAGCACTGAAAATATCACTTTAGTATGAGCAAACCTGCCCTGCTACTGACTTTTTTAGCCTATATTTACTATTAGTGAAGGAACACATTAAAGACAAGAGTCAGCAGTGACTGTAAATGATCTCAGTGGCCAAGAAAGCCTTGCTTCCCATGCCCTTGTTCCCTTTCTTCCTGATCCACCTGTTCTTGTCTTGTCAAGCATCCATCCTTCCTTGTTCCAGATGTAACAGGCTTTGTTGTGAATTGACATGACTCACTGCTGACTAAAAGTGGTTCCCAAAAGGACCTCATTAGCTGTGGAGCTGGCATGGTGCAAGCATCAGGAGTGAGTGGTCAGTGCTGGGACAGAAAGGAAGGGTGGGAAGGGCAGGGAGCAGTGTGTGCATCAGCTGTGGAGGGGTGTTGAGTCACCTGCCTAGAGCTGTGAACCATCCCTCGAAGATGAAGAGTCTGTCTTGCAACCAACCACAGTGAAAATACTAATCAGTAAGGTTCTATAAACTCTGATTAACAGTGTTGCTACAATTACTAATGAAGGCAAAAACTGGAAGATAATGCTCTTCAAGCTTGTCTTTGCTGCAGCTATACCACTGATAATAAAGTAATATGCAGTTGAAACTTAATTGGAACACTAAGGAAAGCTTGAGCTATTTATGGTATTTAATAATTTAATAGTACAAAGTGCACTGATTGTAGTAGTATTCATTTTTCTATTTAATTTAATTATTACTTCTATTTCTTAATTAATAATGCAGGGGTGTATTTTTGTGTCGCATTTCTTTTTTATGCAGTTCCCATTTTGCACCAGAATTTAATAAAGATCTTCCTGTTGTTTGTAAAAAATGAGTACATTCCGTTATACACACATTCTGAAAAATTATTTGAGTCTGTAATCTATGAGATCCCTGCAAGGCTCATAAAGAGGATCTTATCACTAAATGTTTATTTCAGGATGTGTAAGAGCCCTCTAATTTTTACATTCTTATGTTTACAACACTCAGCTAAAAACAGGGAGTTTTATTTTTCCCACTACAGCTGGGATATCAAAGCCCAGAGATGTTAAAGTCTTTGCTCAAAAAGGTTATTTAAGATCATGGATCCCACTAGATGACTTGCCTAGAGTACTAAGAAAAGCTTTTGTGGATCACTGAACTTACATCTGCCAAATCCAAGAGGATCTTCCTTACTACTGGACTTTGCTGTCTCACTAAGATTGCAATAAAGAGTCCTTTAAAGCTGGGTTTAGAGTACTTTGTTGAGTGGGAAAAAAGATTTTCTTCTAAGAAAAGTTTTGAATGTAGGTCACAGGAGGGCATAAAGGCTATAAAATATCTGTTGATGCACACGATAGCTTTTATGGGCAAGAAAAATGAAAGCTGTAATGTTTTGGGGGAAAAACACATTATCCATGACATGAAAAACAAGCTTAAATTAAGGAATACTGGGTTATACTGAATCCCTAAGGGACTGAAGTCAGTAGAGAATAGTCATTCTGCTGGAAAAATAAAGGAGGTACTCCATAGATTAACTTAATATTACCCTGTAACGAGATGTTGTTACTGAGAAAGCCAGTGTGCTGACACCCTGCGCACCTATTCAGAATGTATAGCATGGAAAAAATTATAAGATAATCAGTTTTAAGGTTATGTCTTAAATGTGAAGAAATAAGATGCTATACTTGTGTTATGGGCTTGCTTTGATGTATTGATGATAAAATACTCCTCAGTGTTTAAGATAATTTATGAGTATAATCATGGGTCTAAATTTTGTACCTTTATTTTATATGAAGTCAGTTTAGTTGAGACATTTGTAGTGGACCTGAATGCAATTTTTTTATGGCTAAGAAAGCAAATTTTAAATTGAACTGCATAATATGAGGAACGAACATTTTCCAAAGGAATTTGCACTGACATGAAAGAAATTCTTGGTGGGACCTCTAATCTCCTATGCTTAATATAGGAGACCAGCCTAAAGGAAGAAAAAAAAAGTGAATTCTCAACAGGTGGCATAGACAGAATATGCTTTATTACGACCTGCCTTGTTCTGCGAGCTTTAGGTATCATTGGTAACAGAACTGGACTTTAGGTCCTGTGTATGACCTAGTCTGAATAGTCTTACTTTCCAGAATATAATTTCACTCAATAAACTTTTTATATTTTCATAGCAGAGTATTCTACTTTTTATTTTGTTTTAATTTTTATTATGACATTTTATTAATAAAACCTATTTTATACAATGCATTGTATATAGAAAAATGAGTATTCAAGTGTTGTTATTTTGCCTGTTCCATGAGTAATGTATTTTCTGTTCACAATATTTTCTTCTATAGTCTATATAAATGTTCTATTTATATGTGTTATAATAATAAATTATTCTCTTCAGGATGTTCAGAGTATTTGATTTAATGGCTGGAAACTAGTTTTAAATGCTAGAATTAAAGACAGATGTTATTGGGTAATCTTGAAAAAACAAAATTATTAAATATATGAAAATTTGTCAGAAAGCAGCAATCTATTTTAAAAAGGAAAGATGTTGGAATTATGCAGTGTGATTTTTATTCTTATATTGTCCAGGTTAATACTATTCCAGTGATTTTACAAATAAGTATTGGTTTCCACTGCACTTCATCTTTCTTCCTTTCCCTGAGCAGTATTCCTTATAAAACTCACACAAGTAAACACTGACACATTTGAGAAAGAAACAGGGGGTAAAATTGGTAAAATGTATTTCCATAATCCCCTTTTCTGACATTTTGCTGTTCCTTCAGAAGGGGATATTCTGCTCCTCCTGTGCTCACAGGGTCTCACTGCAAGCACTGTTGGCTCCCACAGAATCCTTTCTCCTCCTCTACTTGCTATAATATTCAGCAGGCCCCTCCCCAAGCCAACAGAGCTCACTGCTCAAGAAGCTCACTGCTCATAGAGAATGTTCTCTTTTCCTGTGCTTGTGTGCTGTGTTGCTGAGCTGAATATGTCACAAAGAGGTGCCTGGTGCTACATACATGGTGGCAGCAGGTGCTAGGGGACACAGAGGAGGGGAAACACAGGGAGTGTTTTCTCTTTTTCTGTGGTGAAGAGTGGTTTCATCAACTCACCCTGCTTAATGTAACTTCCAGTTCATTTAGTGAAAAAAGAAAGGTTTTTTTTTTTTTTGCTAGGTCAATTATTGTGAAGACAAATAGGAGAACCCCTAGAGGGACTGTAGCCTCTGAGTGACTCCCAGTGGAGTAACCACCACAATTGAACAATTATGAAGGCATTATGTTGATATGGCATTTAATACGGTACTGAATTAGCCAGTGAGAAATTTTAGAAATTGTTTGATCAGCTTTACTCTGAAATGATTTAGCTGGAGATACTCTAATGAAGGATTGTTTTACAGCAAGCAGTGCCCTATTCCTGTTTCTCTCTCTCTCTCTTTTTTTTTTTTTTTTTTTTTTTTTATATACAACTAAAAAATAGGTTAAGAGAGAAGCCCCAACCCAGTCCCAATAGGNTAACAGAAGTGATTTTTTGCTCTCTGAGATTCTGTTACTGTACACACTAACAACATCAGCTCTTCCCAGCAGCCTAATAAAGTTTTGAGGACTAATCAAGTCTTCTCCCAGCAGTCTCACTACCTATTGAGGATAGGGTTCAAAGCACAGTGAGCACCTACCAGGTTGTATCCCTAGTCCCTGGATAATACTGAGCTCATTACATAGTTGGTGTTCAGAGCAACTAGGAAATTGAAATTGCTAGAAAGCAGAGATATTTTTCAGTGTCTTTAGCTTCCATTCCACATAGAATGATGTGGCTTGTTCCTTCCAACCCATATGCTAGAAACTGCAGCTCCTTCATCTCCTCCCAAACTAGTCTCTCATCACTGCTTAGAATGATAAGGTGTTCATAACTTCAGGCAGTGATAAATATCACGTATACATCAGTGAAGTCATGAAAACAGGCTGAAGCAGAACCAAAGTTCTGTTTCATTCAGCCTGGAAAAGAGGTTTGACAGTGACCTAACTACAGCCTCCTAGTACCTGAAGGGAACAGACATGAGATATGGAGAGGGACTATTTACAAAAACGTGTAATGACACGACAAAGGGGAATGGATTCAAAGATTCAAACTGAAAGAGATTAGGCTTAAATAAGAGATGAGAAAAAAATTCTTTCCTGTAAGGGTGATGAGACATGGGAACATGTTGCCCAGAATAGTTAAGGAGGCCCCATCTTTGGAAGTGTTTAAGGCCAGGTTGGATGGAGTTCTGAGCAATCTGGTCTGGTGAAAGGTGTCCCTGCCTATAGCAGGGTGGTTGGAATTAGGTGGTCCTTTAGGTCCCTTCCAACACAAACCTATTCTATTCTATTTTGTTCTGTTCTTTTGCCTCCTGGGGAGGTGGTAGATCATGGTGGATCACCCATCCCTGTCAGTGTTTAGGAGGCATTTGAATGATGCTGTTACTGATATATTCTAAGTTTTGGTCAGCCCTGAAGTGGGCAGGCAGTTGGGCTGGATGATCTTTGTAGGTCCTTTCCAACTGAAGTAGAAGATAAATGGAACAAAGCACCAGTTTAGAACAGCTGATCATCTGAGTCTCATCTGTCTGTCTGGGCCCCTGTACAATGGGCTGTGGAAAGGTGACCTGCTCAGGTCAGCCCCTTGGCCCCTTCCAGCTAGTTTTCCCTGTCAAATGCAAAAAATGCACAAGAAGGGGCTAGGTTTATAAATAGATATCTTGTCCAGATCCAAAAAGATTATTTTGCATTAATGAAATACTGTTGAAAAATGAGCAGTTTTCTCTTTTAAATGAAAGTAACAAATAACAGTTATTTGAAAGGATATTAAAGCTAAGAAGTGCATGTTTCAAGAGACTGTAAGCAATGTCACCTGTGGCTGTCAGACACCTTAAATATCTGTGATTAGGCTTGAACAGGAAGAATGACAAGTGTGGCTTTTTAAAAGAAAAATTCAGTGGTTTTTCTTTTCAGCACTGAAAAGATAGGCTCCAGTACTCTGGTGTTGAACAAGAGCTATTTTTCTGTGTGCCTGGTTGAAAGGAAGAGTGAATGAAGAGAGAATGACAAGCTCAAACCCCATATCCTTCTGTTAGCTTACTCAGGTGGAAAAAAAGGACAATTATTATGAAGAAGAGGAAAGTTACAGGAATATCAGATTGCAAACAACACAAAAGATTATTCTCTAATGACAGATAGCAAAGCCAACTTACCAATGTTTTCTGGAAACATTATGTTTTAATTTTATATGGCAGATGCTTCCAGAGAATATCAAAAACACTTTCAGTTACTTCTTCTGTGGCTATAAAAGCAACATCTAATCACAGAGAGATTGATCTAATCGTGTTTAAAAAACCACCAGCTTGAGCTCTGTTTAGTTTCAAATTGTACTCCTTGCACAAGGCAAATATGAAGATTTTTGACTTAGAATAATTCTTAATTTTTTTAGTGTTTCCCTGCTTTATTCAAGCTAGGACATACTCTCCAAAGCAGCCTAGGCTTAAACTAGTTCTGATCAGAGCCTGGATGTTGGGATTGGCTCTGATTTTCTGCATAAGTAAAAACCTGTTCAGAGTCAGTAGGCATGTACAGCTTTCTTGTATCTTCCTTTAATAACCTGTCTATACTGGCCAGGCCAAATGCAAAGCAGCATCAGAAGTCATAGTCATTCATTGTAATTGAAGTCTTGAGTGAGGAGATGTAGGTGGCAGAAGCTGAAAGACAAGGAAGTGGTCAGGAGAGAATGAGGCATGTAGTGATGTGGCCGTGTACAACTCCCATTGATGCAAATGCTTCAATGGAAATCTTAGTAACCACAGCCTGCCTTTGGACTCTCCAGCTTTCCCCCAGCAAGGTGGTCTATCCAGCCTTTCCTTAGGCACAGCTCTCTATTTGTTACCACTCTAAAGACATCAGTGTGCCCTTGTGGCCCAAAAGGCCAAAGGAATCCTGGGGGGCATCAGGAAGAGGATTTCCAGCAGTTTGAGATGATCCTGCCCTTCTGAGCCCTGGTGAGGCTGCAGCTGTAGTAATGTATTCAGTCCTGGGCTCCTCAGCACCAGAGACACATGGAGCTCCTGGAGCAGGTCTGGCAGAGGGCTGCCAAGATCATTAAGGGGCTGGAGCATCTCTGTTGGGATGACAGGCTGAGGGAGCTGTTCAGCCTCGAGAAGAGATGACTGAAAGGGAACCTCACAAATGTCTGTCAGTATCTGAAGGGAGGGTGCCAAGAACCTGCAGCCAGGCTGTTCTCAGGGGTGCTGAGCAATAGGACAAGTGATGGGCAGGAACTGCTGCACAGGAAATTCCACCTGAACATGAGGAAGAAATTCTTTACTGTGCAGTGACTGAGCTCTGGAACAGATTGCCCAGAGGTGTTGTGGAGTCTCCCCCACTGGAGATATTCAAGAGCTGTCTGGATGCAGTTTTGTGCAGTGTGCTCTAGGATTACCTTTCCAGCCTTTCCCATTATGCGATTCTATGCCTCTGTGAATAAAAACCTAAACCTGCCACTTTAATAACCTAGAACCAGGACACCACCCCCTTGGAAGGATGTGCCCTAACATTCCCCTCTATTTCAGAGAAATAAACCAGGTATATTCTGCAGGAAATTCCAGGCAGGTAAAGAAAATATATTGAAGACAGGTAAACAATACATTATTCTTCTTTAACCATTTGGTAGCATAGACTATCAGAAACTCTTTGGAATTTTCATGTTCACAGGCACCATGAGGCCACAGATGAAAACAACTCCTTCTCAATCAAATTTTGCAACATTGTCTCAGCTGAAAAGGGAGCTAAAGAGCTCATGGCAAAACACAAAATATTTGGGCTTCATAAATGTATATTTTAACATGGGTGCAACCTGGAAAACTGTATGTCACAAACAGGTGATGTATACATGAAAGATGATTGACATTACTGGAAATATTTGCTGCTTCTGCAGAAGCATTCTTGTCATTTTCTGTATTTTTCATGTGTGTTAGCAGCATAAACATTGCAAGAATTTTATTCTAAAGTTATTAGAACAAATAAATGCCTCAGTTTGCATGCTGTGTTATACCTGACAGTCTGCCACAGACACCTCTGCATGAATTTCATTAGGTTTTATATCAATTTTCACCCTTCAAAATGCAAAAAAAGAGAATCTGTTTATTCAAGTGAGACAAATAATGATTTGTCTTTTGAGAAATAATGATTTGTCTTTTAACAGTTTTCTTTTTAACAGTTACCATCATTATTTTCATCCTAATAGAGAAAACTTGGCTAAAATTAATGATAAAGATGATGGTTTCTATAAGCCTCAAGTCTGTGCTAACCTTAGCACAGCACAACTACATATAAATCTAAAAGGTTGAATATAATATTTATGATGAGGATAATAAGACATATAAAACCAAAAGGTTACTTTTAGTAAAAAGGGGCCTTTTTTGTTAATATTTACTATGTGATAAATATTTGTCTTAAATATTTCATTTGACTAACATGTGAAAAGATAGATGTACAAGGAGGTACACAAGCACTCAAACATGCTTTAAAATTTTAGTAGCAATGGGATTAATTTCTATTGGAAGCTTATAAGAAAATGAAAGATTGTTTGTTTTAAAGTTGCTGCATAAATGCTATCTGTTATTTGACATCAGGTCTCTGAGATACTTTATAAATTTCTAATGTCTTCTTCAAAGAGTTACTATCTTCTAGTAGCCTAGATGAAACAATCTACTTTTGACTGTAAAACTGGAGAAATATAAACTATTGGTTTCCTCACTGAATACCAAACTCTTTGCTTTTTCTACAATCTATTGGTCATTATCAATTTCTGAAGGCAAAAGAGTGAGCTGGCTTCCTTCAGGCTGTAGCAGGAGAGAGTGACAGCTCTTTCCAACAACTGTCCCACAGAGTCTTGGAGGTCATATCACTGATTAACAGCCCACATGCACTAACTTCAGTTTAGTCATCTAAATTTTTCCGTGTCTTCAGCATGCATCTTAAACTTTACTCTCACGGCTTAATTTGTTATTAAAGCATTTGCTTCCAATATTGAAGTAAATGTCATCTTGCTGAAAAAATAGTTTGCTGATGTCAAGGTGAGCTGTGAACTTGACTGTGTGGGCCAGCAGAAAAGGGGTAGGAGCATGAATTAAGGCTGGGAAAACCATAGAGCAGCTGGCAAAGATGAAGAAGGTATGAAAGGGATATGATAAAAATCTGTTACCTTTTTCTTTTCTAGAAAATTCACAGAGTGGATGGCAAACAGGACCAGGATAGTGATAGACATGTCTGAATACCTTCACTTTCCTTATCAGCCTGTGCAGTGAATTCTGTGAAAAAGCAGGGAATTGGTCAATGATACCCATTTTACCTGTCATTGCTACAGCGAAAGGAGCAGCAGGGGAGAAGATGAGGCTTTATGGAGGCTTTACTCCTGCTTTACAAAAACCAAGTTACAGCACCCAAGTCGTAGAGATCCCTGGAAGATCTATGTCTCCACCTATGGATAGACAGGTGATAATAACTATGTTAACTGTACAGCTCTCTGGTCTTTAGTACTTGGTGTTTCTGTATGCACCAGGGAAAGAGCAGTTGTAGACTTGTGCAGACTAATTTAACATCTCTAGAAGGTGATTTTACTACAGGAAATTCTACACTAGGAATGTGCTGATCCATTTCAGGAGGTGCTTCAGCACAGATCAGGAACTGGGCATCAGATCTCTTTCAGCAACTGAGACTACTGTGGCCTTTTTGTTTGGTTATTTGTTTAGAACCTATTTTTTAAAGGTAATTGAGATATTTTCCTGCCTTAAATTATGTGGGATCTGATTCAAAACCCAGCCAGGTTACAGAGTTTATAGCGAAATGCAGTGATTTGTGTTTTGTCCTCTTCAAATCTTACCCCAGGATGGTGATGAGCACCACCAGTTCCCATTAAATCTGACGACCACAGTGGCAGTCCAGATCTCTCAGCTGAGAATTGTCCCTCTTAAAGCAGATGAATGGCAAATTGTAATGTAACATTCATATAATCTGTAGTATTTAGCAAAATGGAAAATATAACCTTTTGAAATAATGTCATCTTTCCTGAAGTGACTTTAGTCCTTGTGGCACTATTTGACAGCCTAGTAGTGAAAAGTCCTATTAATTTGCCTGTAAAATAAAGTGTTTTAATGCACTTTGCCACAGGAAAATTTACTGGCTGTGTACCTTCATGAGTTACATATGTTGAATATAGTATTTACGATGAGGATAAGAAACAAAATATATTAATATGTAACTGAAAATGACTTATGCTTTCTTTTTGCAATTAATCTCTGACATAAATCTGGAATGAGATCTATGGAAATTTCAACAGGAAAACCTGAAATATAAGATTAATAACCTGAAATTGAGTACTGTTCTTGAATTGTAAGTAGAAATTTTGTACCTTTAAATTTAATTAATTTCATTCAAATTCTGTGTGCATATATGATGACTGTGCCACAGGCCAGCATTAAGAAACAATAAATGGATTAACATATGATGCAGTTCTTGCCATATAATGTTAGATTTACTGTAAAAACTTTAGATATGGGGGGACTATAACTAAGGGATAAAGTTTATATTTCCCTTTAAAAAGAAATAGTCACAATATACTTTTAATTAATTTTAAATTATTTTAAAATTTTGAATTAAATAAAATTTTAAAAACAGTGTAATATTTGAAATAAAGTAAAATATAATATTAATAATTATTGTAATCAAAATAGAAGACAAGAAAAAGAGAGTCAGGAGTAAAACTCAAGGAAGAGAAGTGATGCACAATACAGTTGCTCACCACTTGCTGACTGCTGCCCAACCCAGCCCTAAGCATTTGTTAGAACCTGCAGCCCAGCTTCTGCCAAGTTTATATCCTGGCCATAGTGTGGAATATCCTTTCAGCCAGTTTGGTCCAGCTGTCCTGGCTGTGCTCTCTCCCAGCTTCTTTTGCACCTCCTCTCAGGCAAAATGTTGGAAACTGAAAAGTCTTGAAAAAGTATGAGCACTGCTGAGAAACAGCTAAACATCCATGTTTTATCAACAATATCCTCATGCTAAATACAGAAACAGCTAAACATCCACGTTATCAACATTATTCTGATGCTAAATCCAAAGTTACAGCACGAAAACCAACTTTAACCCTGTGGAGAGCAGGACATCTGAACACATCAGACATTTAACCAATATTCAGGAATCAAAAAAAATGAAAAAAAAAAAAATCACAGATTCATTATGATTTTCAGGGATTTTGTTCTGTGTTTTTCTTGGGGCTAAAATCACAGAATCACAAAAAATGGCTATACTGAGTTGCATGTACTGTTATATTAACTTGTACAGCTATTTTTACCTGCAAGTCAGCACCCATATCATCTGTATCTCTTATTATGTAATTATTTTTGTTTGGTTATTTGTTTAGAACCTATTTTTTAAAGGTAATTGAGATATTTTCCTGCCTTAAATTATGTGGGATCTGATTCAAAACCCAGCCAGGTTACAGAGTTTATAGCGAAATGCAGTATATTTTTATTTCTCTTGGGCAGTTGACTCAAAAAGAATGTTATTTGGGATAAGCCTATATAACATATAAGGTTTTGCCATTACTTGCTCAGAATGCTGAATGGTAATATGCACCTAAGCAAAGATGAGTCAACAGTTTAGAAAAAGAAGCATTTTTCATGAATATACATATTAAATAAAGTGTCTATAGGAGGGGGAAAAAAGTGAAATTCTTTGTGCTCTCTCTTCTATATAGATTGCCTTTAGAAGGGGAAAAAAATATGCCTTTTCTTTGAACTCAGTAAATACCCTCTGGGTCAGTTATCAAAAGGGAAGGGGACTTCTGTACAGTCATCTAACCAAAGGAATTACAGAGCTCTTCAAAGAGATGACATGCTTCTGGGGACCATAACGCCCACATCAATAATATTAAATAGCATTTTCTATTAAAGGGAATCCTGTTACAAATGAATCTCTGGTCTAAAACTCAGATTCCATCTAATCTTTTAGTTGGCTTCATTCCTTTGAGACAGTCTTGAATAAAAGCATTAGGTTTGCTCGAGCTGTATAGCGTGTCTTTAATGCCAGCAACCACAAAGAGGTTTTTGCTCAAGGTCTTAGAAAAGGATCTGGAATTTTAGGTATTCTTTTGGACCTTTTTCAAATCTGTTGTTTTCTAGTACTATGAAGCATTCTCTTTTTTTCTCTACAAAAATAAAAGATTTTTTCTGCAGCTGTTCTTAGAGCCCCATTTTACACCTACTCTTTCAAATCACTAATAACCTGTAACTAAATGCCTGTCATGTCGTATCCTTCATCGACAGGGAAGTGTTATGCATGGCTGTGTGCACTCTCACAGAGAGAGTCACCAAAAAGGAATGTTGTAACTGATGTAAAATGATAATCTAATCCTCCACTCACATGCTTATTGATATGTATAATATGTGTGTTTTCACATGCTCTGTATTGATGTGTGTTATCCAAGTAAAGAATAAGTAGTCAGCCATTTGGTACATAATTAGTAAACAAATATTCTGCTCAGTGTTCTTTTTGTTCAAAAATCTTACCTGCTGGAATATAACTTTTCTCAAAGGTATGAAATAAAAAGCCAGCCAAGTATTCAAGAAACCTGTCAGTTAAATAAGCGAAAACACCAGCTCTTGAACATTTCCTCCTTACTTTGTGTTCCTCTTTATAACTGAAATTGCTTTTATGAGAATGCCTAAAGCAATTTCTGTGCTTTGTGTTGGTGAGGAATAACACCTCTGGTAAGAAATAACGTGGGTTTGTTTTCTGATTAAGTATTAAAAGGAATCCCATTGTGCAGTCTTTTCATAGTTTATTCTCCTAAGTCATTTGAAAGCAGGAGACACTTCAGTTCTCCCAGCTGATCATCACAATGAAACTGTGAGATGAAAAATGATCTGAATTATATTTTTCAATTTAAAACTGAACACGTATTTCCAAACACATATGCTAACATCCACTCAGTGACCTATTTTTAGGATTCTATCAAGTCATTCCAATGATGACATTTTTAGTTAAATCTTTATCAGGAAAATCGTTTGGGGAAAGAAACTACAAAACCAGAATAGGCTCTAGAGTCCATCTTCAGAGACGATTATATTCAAACTTTACTGCTACTTCAAAGTTTTCACCCTGTGATCTGCAGAGTGTTGCAAACTACCCTCAGAGAGGCGTGTAGGTGCCAGGTGAAAACACATTTTACTTTCTGTAAAACTGTGCCTGTGTGTGCAGTTGTTATTGTTGTCACAGGAAAATAGTGTGACTGCAGTTGAGGGATGTAAACAATGCAGACAAAGGTAAATGACAGGTAAAGTGTCTCTATGCAGTCCTCAGAGGGAGGAAGGAAGGACTCAGAGACATTTCCATGCTATCAAAAGATTTTAAAGTCCTATTTCAGGATACAACTTAAAAAAAAAAAAAATAAGGACTGTTTATAAAAAAATCTCCTTAAACAAACTATTTTCCCATTGCAGGCAAAGAACAGGCAGGAAGTATGTAAGGTATAGTGACCAAAGAGAACATTCCCTGAGGGAAATTCCTCACATAAATCTGCAGCACACTTATCTGCCTTGTGTCCTGCGTAAGAGGACAGACAGCCGAACCCATGCACTTTTCCCCTCCTCTGAGGAGACGCGTTCTCTTGAAATGCTTTTCCCTAAGCCCTGGGAGCAGCGGGCGGTCCCACGGGGACGGGAGAAGCGCTCTCCAGGGTCCTGGACAGAAGGCTCGGCCGCGCTGCTGACTGGGTCAGGAGTGTGGAACAAGATCACTGGACTTCTAAATGGACCATAGCAGAAAGCAAGAGGCTTTTACCCAGAGTCCTCAACGCTGTTTCTGCTTTTCTCGTTAGTAAGCAGAATTATTAATTTCGGGGAGCATATGGCTCATTTCTAATCTGTTGTACACTAGCACTTGGGAACAGGTTCTCTTCCCCACAAAAAAAGAAAAAAAAAAAAGCGCTTTATGAGATGTGAATTTCACATAAGGAAAACTAGCTAAAGAAACTGAAACAAATGAGAACAGACAAAGCAGTGGATCTGCTCGGCAAATGTGTAAAATGGGAGTTTTACAAACTACAATTGGACAATTTAACAAAGAAGAGAAGGTCACCCTCTCTGATTGAGAAAGTGAGCAGAGATTTGGGTGTAATGTAGTAATGTCCACCCCTGCACACCATTTGGGAGACTTTCATGGTATTTCTTCTTTATTCAACAAAATAATATAACTAGAAGGACTAATACCTGGTGTATCCCCCCCCAAGGGAGGATGACCTCTTTCTCATATGTCTGGTGACTCTGGATGTAAAATTGAGTTGTGGAAAAATCATTGACTTCTGCTCTGAAAATGAGCTGAAACCTGCAAAAGAAGAGTTGGACCTATTTAAGAAAACAGCTACCAGGAAAATAAGTGAGAGGATGAGATGCTCCATTTCTATTGCAATTTGGTTGTGTGTCATGTTAGTTCTCAAATGCAGTATCTTTTCTCATTTTCTGAACAAAATTCTGTGTCTAGTATACTGTGCCCCATGTCCTTCTCTGCTGATTTCTGTTGTCATCAGCTTTGCTGAAGTTGATTTTTTGTTTTCATGTTGAGGAATATTAAAAAAGTATGAATGTTATAGGTTGATGATGGAAAGTAGAAGGTGAAAATGAGTTTTGGGGTGAATATTTATATATATCTTCTTCTAGGCTAGTGCTTGTGACAGGAATGGCAAAAAGATAAATTTAAATGTCTGATAACCCTTTCTAGCATTGGAAATACAAAAAAAAAAAAAA
>VWYO01011477.1:133831-214484 GCA_013400275.1 Rhadina sibilatrix
AAAAAGCTATTCCAGACTTTGAACTTGGAATCTAGTTTTCCCAAAGCGTTATCCTCTCTTCTCTCCCATCAATGGTTCTTTGAGGAATATAAGTCCCCATTGTGCCCATGTGGTCAAGAAGGCCAATGCCAGTTTGGCCTGTATCAGCAATAGTGTGGCCAGCAGGACCAGGACAATGATTGACCCCCTATACTCAGCACTGGTGAGACCACACTTGAATTCTGTGTTCAGTTTTGGGCCCCTCACTTCAAAAAAGACATTGAGGTGCTGGAATGAGTCCAGAGAATGGCAACAGAGACCAGGGAAGAGTTTGAAGCAGAAGTCTTATGAGGAGTGGCTGAGGGAGCTGGGAGTTTTTACCCTGGAGCAAAGGGCACTTAGAGGAGACCCTGTCACTCTCTACAACTTCATGGGAGGAGATTGCAGCCAGGTAGGGGTCAGTGTCTTCTCCAAAGTAACAATGGACCAGATAAAAGGAGTTGCACCAGGGGAGGTTTAAACTCCCTATAAGAAGAATTTCTCCACTGAAAGGGCTGCCAAGCAGTGGAATGGACTGCCCAGGAAATTGGTGAAGGGACTGTCCATGAAAGTATTTTAAAAATGTGTATATGAGGTGCTTAGGGGATAATTTAGTGTCAGGCTTGGCAGCGCTGGATTAATGGCTGGACTTAACAATTTTAAAGGTCTTTCCAACCCCAAAAAGTTTATGATTCTGTGTTTTCCTCCTCAGCATTTTTGCAAGTCTTGAAGATATAAGTTGAGAAAATAGAACTAACCCTCTGTTGCACAGTGATTGGTTCCTGACCTTTGTCTCTGATTATCCAACATCACTTGCTTTAGGCTAATGACTGACAGTCTCTTTAGCACATCTGAGGCTGAGAACCCCAAATTTCCTAAGAACTGCACCCGTTCACTGAGTAGATGATTCAGGTGCCTGTTGTAAGTGTTATGAAAGACTCATTTGTGATTTTGGTCAGTATGAAGTAGTTTTTAACTAGACAAAATGTAGGACAATATTTTTAAAATTATCTAAACTGTCATAAATGTGCTGAATAAAGTGCTCTTTTTTTTTTTTTTTTTTTTTTTTTTTTTTTTTTTTTTTTTTTTTTTTTTTTTTTTTTTTTTTTTTTTTTTTTTTTTTTTTTTGTATTTACTTCATGGCATTAATTGCTCAGGAAATAAAAATCAAGCAATTAGTATGTCCAAAAAGAATATGTACACATAAATGTAAAACTTGTGAACACAGCTGGAAAGCTGGAGAGTATGAAATAACTTTGGTCTGTGCATTCTTTATATATTCTATAGAACACGCCGTGCTACTCTCCAATTGAGGAATACCACAACACAGGTGATCACTTCTAATGTGGTGTGCAACTCATAAGAAAATAAAGAGACAAAGTCCTGTTTTCATTCCAATTGAATTCTAACAGTTAGGATCCATTACCGGGAAACTATTGTCAAATGATATAATAAATCAACATGCTAGAAGCACTCAGTACTCTGTATGCACATCATGCTTGAACATTTTATAAATGTTCTTTTGTACACTGTAAAATTTATAGATAAATCCAGGTGTGCCTCTTTATGCAGTTCATTTTCTAGTAGCTGCCTTGGTCCTAGTCTTTTACCACAAAAATCTCTCAGCTTTTGGCCCTTGTTCTCATGGTCTCCTTTCAACACAACATGTAGGTTGCCTAACACAAATTATATTCCGTGCCCTGCATTAGGAAGTTTGGAGGGAATTTCTTTCCGGCAATACAGTGCCTGGCAATGGGACTGCAGAGCATTTGCCGTAAACCCAGGTTGTCCAGAATGCTTTCCAAATGCACAGCTGAACGGGACCGCTCCATGCCAATAGTGAGAAAAACCTGGATGAGGGAGCCATGTCTCCATCAGGCAATGCTGATTCTGCATTTTTTCACTATGATTCTTACAAACCCCCATAAATTAATTGTTCTTTCTGCTTATAACATGCTGATTAGTCTTGGCACAAAGCATACTCTTGAACAGTTAACTTAAATCTTCCATGGGAGTATGCCAGATAGGGAAAAAGTGGGATCAAACCAGTACTTCTCTGACAAGCACTTCCTCCAAAGGCCAGGAATACACAGCAAGGATAAAGATGCCACTCACCAGGTTATGGGTGCTGCACTGCTTTAGTTCAGCTCTATTGTGCCCAGCTGGGAAGGCAACTTTTTTTTGCATTCAGTCAGCACCTGCTCCACTCTGTGTGCTGCCAATGTGTGCTTGACAATGGTGTAGGGAGGGGGATATGGGAGGGGACTGCAGGTCACATGTGGATAAATGAACCCATGTGCTTAAGAAATGCCATAAATGGGGCTTTCTACCAGGGAAACCCAAAATTAAATATGTACTACCTGTGTTTTTAAGTATAACCACATGATGACTTCCTCTGGTCTCCCAAGCCTTCATGACCATGAACAAAAATGAAGTTCTGGACAGAGGCTGAAAAGACCCTTTCAGCTCACCAGAGATTTCATTATGAATGTGGGCAAGATTTAATCCAGTCGACCTGAGTAAACTGCTCATCTCACCTAGCAACACGGACAGGTTCAAATGGCTCCACAAGCAAATAAAACTGCAAATGGCAAGGATAGGAAATTATTTACCTTTACTGTCTCTCTCATTCTCTTTTATTAATTTTTTCTAATTTTTTTCTTTTTTCTTTCCTTTTTTTCTTCCTTTTATTTTTTTTTTCTTCTTTTTCTTCTCATTAATTTTGATCTATTTTAGGAGCCATTATACTGCAAAATCTGAAGGTTTCTTATTTCATCACTTCTTATATGTTAGGCAAAGTTTCCATACCATCTGATGAAAGATTCTATAGAGGACTTCTTTTCAAAGTGAATCTTCTCTTCAATCCTAAGAACATCATTAAGTTAACATTCAGAAAATTTTAGAAATGAAAATGAGAAATGAGGAGTGTGTCTGCAGCTCAGGCTGGGACCCTGTATTTTCTGTTGTCCTTATAGAGTGCAGAATGGAATAATTAAGAAATATTTACACTGAATCATTCTCCTAACATCATGCATTCTGTTATGATCAGACTGGTAGAAGAAAGAATATAAAAAGGAGAATCTCGCTTTTTTTTTTTTTTTTTTTTTTTTTTTTTTTTTTTGTATTTTATTTAAAATTTTTTTCTCACAAANGGACATTAAGTTAAATATTACTTCCTACGAAATGTGAGTTAACTTATCATGGTACACTTTCTGGGATTAAGAGATTAAGAATTTTTTCTTCCAGATTTTGTTGATCTGGAATTCATTCATGATTTTGCAGCTCATATGATTTGAAGCTGTTTACGTGTATGTATACATATGCAAAATTTCCCTTAAAATAAAATAAAAATATCTGTAAAAATACCCTTCAGCATAACTAAGTTCTTTTGCCAAGATAAACATACCCTTCAGTGCACAGGTGTGACAGTGGTGACACTACAGGTCAGAGTATGTAAAGTAATGCTCATTATTCTGAAATTTTTCCCCAAAGACTATGACCTTCAGTGAAAATAAACAACATTTTGAAAGCAAAGGTAATGCAATTATTCATAGACTGTTTTGGATTAGTTGGCAGAAAAGCAAATATTTCAGTTTCAGCTTGAAAATCAAGCCATTATTTAACTTTCAATGTGCAGTTCCCATAGTAAATTCATTTTTAATGGGATGGTGTACCTGGTTTGTACTTGGTAATTCAGCCATAAGAAATCTGAGTTGTGTCCCATAAATCAATCTGAATGGTATGCCATAAGACTGCAATAAATTTATCAGCTGCCTTAAAATTAAAAAAAAAAAAAGAGCAGAGCATGTATTAAGTATTTTATGTCTTGTACAGATCACAATTCAAATATTTGACTCTAGAAAGAAAGCTGTGCGAGATTAAAAAAAAAAAAAACCTAAAAAAAATCAAACCAAAAAAAAAACCCAAACATTTGGGTCCCCTGAAATTCTTTGTATTTTGTTTATCCCCAGCCTGAAATTGGGCTATAGGATCCCTTTCAGATTTACTGGAAGGTCTGTCTGTAAGTCACTCTCAGGTAGTATTAGAGAAGCAGCTGCCAGAAAATGTACATTTGTGCTCCTGGAAAATCTTCACTAACAGGGAATTGTAGCTATGTATGTGACAGCTCTGTCTCTTAGGTCATTCATTCCATAGTTGGCAGCAGGGGCCAGAGTTTTATGACAAGAGCCCCTCTGAGAGGCCTTGGGTGAGCACATAGACCTGCACCTCTGCTGAGACACCAGACTGGCTTTGGACAGCCACAGTGCTTCTCCCAGGGAAACAGAGGGAATATTATACTGGATTGATTTAATGACTAGTTCATGCAAAGCTGAAAATCTGGCAGAGCAAGCAAGGAATAATGTCATTGTCCTCTTTCTACCTACAGAAAAGTTAAAGAAAAAGAATGCACTAATATTGAAATCCTGAAGGACGCACTGAAAAAGGGGCTTCTCAATTACATGATGCTTGATTTGGTAAATCAGGGAACAATAATAGTTGTACTGAACTTTTTCTCCTCTCCTCCTGGATAAGCTCTTAACAATATCAAGTTCTGTTTTGGGTAATTTTAAAATGAAACCTAATTTTCATTCAAGCACAGTTGATTCAAGCCATATTAAAATTATGCCATCCCTTACTATGTAAAGAGATAAAAATATGAAAATTAGGAATGAGAATTACCATATTAGATATATGACAATTTAAATAAATGCTCATATCCATACCGTGTCTGATATCACTGTCTACCAAAAAATCATTCTGTAAGGGAAAGGGGGAAAGTTGAAATTTTTTTGACTTTTCATAGAATCATAGAATTGTTAGGATTGAACAAGACCTCTAAGACCATGGAGTCCAATGGTTGACCCAGGACTGACAAGTCCACCATTAAAACATGAGCCTAAGAGCCACATCTACACATCTCTTAAATACCTCTGGCAATGATGATCCCACCACTTCCCTGGACTGTCTCTTCCAGTGCTTAGCAACCATCTCGGTGAAGAAACTTTTCAAATATCCAATCTAAACCTTCCCTGGGATAACTTGAGACCATTTCCTCTTGTACTGCTGCTTGTTACTTAGAAGACACTAACCCTCACCTGGCTACAGCCTCCTTTCAGGTAGAGAACAAGAGGGTCCTTCCTGAGCCTTCTTTTCAGGTTAAACAGCCCCAGCTTTCTCAGCCACTCCCCATAAATTGCCCTGAATGTGATTCAGACCCTTCTCTGGCTCTGTCGCCCTTCTCTGGACTTGCTCCAGCACCTCAGTTTCTTTCTTTCAGTGAGGGGCCCAAAACTGGACACAAGATTTGAGGTGTGGCCTCATCAGCACTGAGTACAGAGGGACAATTACTGCCCTGGTTCTGCTGGCCACATTATCCTTGATCCAAGCCAGGAAGGCATTGGCCTTCTTGGACACCTTGGCTCCCTCCTGGCTTGTGCTCAGCTGCTGTCAGTCAGCACCCCCAGGTTCTTTTCCACCAGGCAGGTTTCCAGCCACTCTGCCCCCAGCCTGCAGTGTTGTTGTGATCCATCACTTGGCCTTCTTAAACCTCGTACAACTGACCTCATGCCATCAATCCAGCCTCTCC
The DNA here is from genome assembly GCA_013400275.1 of Rhadina sibilatrix. NCBI lineage: Eukaryota > Metazoa > Chordata > Aves > Passeriformes > Phylloscopidae > Rhadina > Rhadina sibilatrix. The sequence goes on from VWYO01011477.1 coordinate 139,437, forward strand.
AGATCCCTCTGCAGACCTTTTCTACCCTCCAGCTGACCAACAGTCTTGCCCAACCCAGTGCTGTTTGTAAACTGAGAGAAGGGGCACTTGTTCCCCTCATCCACATCAATGATAAGAATCTTAAACAGGACTGATCCCAACATTGAGTCCTGCTGAATGCCACTTGTGGCTGGCCACCAGCTGGATGTAACTCCAGTCACCACCACCTTGGACCTGGACATTCAGCCATATTTTTCACCCATGAAGCATATTCTTTTTACCTGTCCAAACCATGAGCAGTAGTTTCTTCAGCAGAATAACATGGGAAACATTGGCAAAGGTGTAACTGAAGTCCAGGTATGCACATCTACAACCTTCCCCTCATCTATTAAGTGAATTCCCTTGTCATAGAAGGAGAGCTGTTGCTCAAGCAGGAGTTTTTCATGTTCTTGACAGCAAATATCATGAGCAATACTGGTGGTGCAAGTAACTTTCATATGAATCAGTTTATTGACGCTGAAATTTGTTGTCTAAACTTAAAGGGAGAAAAGTATGAATGGAAGAGGTTGATACTAGACAGTTAAAGACTCAGACCTCTTTATCTGTATTTCCAATAAGTGGTTAATGAGTTAATGTTTCAATTTTCAAGATACTAAAGGATATAGCTTTTTTTTCAGCATCTGGAGAGCGAATTTTTCTGTGTCAGGTTTTGTCATGATTGATTCACATTTTGCTTCCTGCATATTTCTCACATCCAGATATTTTGAATCCATTTCTCTTCAGAAAGCAAGAACTTAAAAAACATAAGAATCCACCATGCTTAAGCTTCCATGCAAACTGGACATATATTTTAAATCATGGGAAAGTTGGCAAGTATTTCAGTGAAATAAAATTTCCTTATTAAGAACTGCAGTTCATTTAGTTATTGGTTCTACTGTATACCTGAATTTTCATCATCAGTTTCTGGAAATCTAATGTTTTTTCATTGTTTTATGCATTTAAAGAATTAACAGTGATTCCGAAGATGATCTATATCTTAGAAATGAGTGATCTAAAGATAGAGAGGAATATGTTACATGGGGTATGTTCTGGGTAATCTACTGAGATGAGAAGAGAATTAAAATTAGAATTAGAATTTGAATTAGAATAGAATATTTCAATTGGAAGGGACCTTCAATGATCATTTAATCCAGCTGCCTTCAGGTAACCTTTAAATAATGAGACTGACAATGGGACTTCATTCACAGTGTGCAGAGTCTAAACATAGCATCCTGCAGTTGTACCCCTGCATGGAGCAGAGCAACAGGCTGTATTCATTTTAATTTGACACTACTTCACCACAGCCATCTGATTTTGGGTCAGTTTAGAGAGTGATCAGTGAGAGTTTGTGTCTTGCATTTGATAAAATTTTGATATAGCCTCACTAATATTTTAAAGTTCAGCATGACCCAGTTCCAATATCAAAGACAAAAGGGAGTTGCTATAAGCAGACTATATATTCCAGTTGAAAAGCCAAGCTCTGCATGTTTCTTCTTTCTTACCCTTGCCATGCAGACAGGCCTTAAGCAAGATGAATTAAAATAATTTTAAAAAATAAAATCTATTCAAATGTTGACTGAGACTTACTTTCTCAGCAGTGGTAGCGAGGCACTAGGTGAAAGACAGAAGACAGCCATCTGAAGGAGTATAAACCCTACTGTCAGCTGTTTCCCACCGCCATTCTCTGCTTATACAGCTACATACATGGTGATAGAAAGGCAAGGTCATCCTCCTTTCACTCAAGAGAGCCCTTTGTAGGGCTTTGCTTTCCCTCTAATGATACACCCAAGTGCCCTATACACAGCCTAGGAGGAAAGAGGGAGTTTGGCTGACAATTACCAGCCTTTATTTGTATTCCTCCTTCCCCTGCTCTCTCTTCCACCAGTATTTCCTTACCTGCATGCAAAGAAGAGAAATTCTGAAAGATCTGAGTAAAAGACTTTGATTTGTGTATCAGAGGGAGCAAAGTCACATCTGCAAACACACATCTTTTCAGCCTCCACATCTTCCTGATAAAACTGGCAGAACCCTCTTTTTCATGTCCTCCTAAAACTTTTGCTACCTTTGAAACATAGGTAATGAGCTAAACCTCCTGAAGTTCTTCATGGTGGTGAAACTTGTAATTAATGTTAAAAAAAATTGTCTCACAGAAGACATCATTTTTTCCTTTTCATTTCTTCATATCTTTAGAACTGAATTTTGGCAATATCTGCAGGTTTCCTATCCTATTCCTGTTGCTCCCAAATGGTTTCTGTAAGTGTGAAACATTTTTGTTGAAATAAATCACTAAAACCTTTTACTTTTCTCAGATGTTTTTAAAATTAGCCAAAGAAATACCTCTAAAAGAATATAGCTTTTAACATCTCTCTAACTTTGCTTTCATCAGTAACTTAGTGTTACTGGCCCCATACCTCTAGTTCTAAAAAACACCTTTGAAAGTAGAGTAGATGTGGTCAAGAGACTGGTTCTCATGAAGTATAGTCTTAATACAGCAGTATAGATGTAATCTAGCAGAAATAGCAGCAGAAAACCTTTTCCAGGCTATGAAAATCTTCCTTTAAAAGCCACAGTAGAGCAGACCCCAAGATGCTTGGGTGCTTCAATGTCATATCTCCAAATTCAACATGCTTGGATTTCCTTTAAACTGAACTATCAATAACTGAATTTGATGATTTTTTGTAAGATTGAACATTTCTGCTTTTGGAGATAACAGCAACCTCTTATCTTATATATATCCTTATAAATATTTCTTGTCAATCCCACTTCAAGTTTCATATACTTCTAATGTTCAATGTATTTTTAAAATTTTAGTAATTCTCTAGATGTTTATAAATGTCTGAAGGTGATGCTAATATTTCAGTTCTGCAGTTTTGCCACAAAAATGCACCCCAAATACATAAACTGGGTAGCACTATTCTGATGCTCCTTGAAAAATAAAAAAGGAAAGAGCATGCAGTGCGCAGCAGAACATCTGCTACTGCAGCAACAAGTGTTTTGATGGAGTTACCTAATCCTTCAGCTAAGTCAAACCTGTTCTTTTTAATGGAAAAGCTGAAAAAAAAAAATCTGTTCTTGAGGTAATAGAAATGTAGATGTTCTAGTCTGGTTTTTCTTTTATCACAATATACACAGACAGAAGATGTTATCACATACAGTTGACAGAAGTGTTTCAAATGGAGAACAATAGCTATGTGCAAGATAAATTAAATTATTTTTCTTTGTATAACTGTCATAGATACATCACATCATTTTTTTTTTTGCTGTGTGTGAGGATTGATTGCTGGTGAATTTCACAAATGGATATTATTTTAATTGCAAAATATTCCATCCCTTTCTTTATTTTCAAAGACAACATGAATATATATATTTTTTTTACAACATTATGATTTCCAGGCACAATAAAAATGAAAGTGAGAGGACAAAAAGCCTCTCCTGTATTTTGCTGACATTAGCTAGGTTCTTAAAGAACTTTGCAAGGCTGAGTGAAATAAAACTCATCAGACCAACATGTTAAGCTCATAATATTTTCACTCCTGTATTACAGCTAGGGAAACTATGGAAAAAAGCTACCAAGTAAAACACATGAAACGCAGAAGGACCAACATCTGTTCCAACTTAATTGTGCATTTTACCAACTGTCCTGTGTTTTTCAGGCAGTTTCCTCAGTTGTGCAAAGAATACACAAGTTTTCCTTGCGAAATTGGAAAATAGAGAGGGAAATGTTCAGGTTGCCACTCTCAGACACTTAATAAGTTGTGTTGTCCCTTCACAAAAATGCCAGACCCTTTTTGCCAAACATCTTTGCCCCTGTATTATTCTAACATAATGCAACATTCCATTTGACACCTTTAAGAACAGGCACAAGGCAGGAGGGCATGGATTAGACAATGGCATAAAATTAACTGGAGAGTCATCATCAGAAGGGATTAAAGATGAAATTTTTTAATGTAAAACTCTTCTCTGTAATACATGATATATATTTACAGTATTTTTGTGCCACACAAGAAATACCTGCATCATAAATAGTATTAACTAACTTCTGCATGATGTCCTCACCTTGAAGGGGAGAGTAAACTGCCTTACGTTTCAAGGCTGCCATTTCAGCCCCCTTGAGGAAAGGAGTCACTGCTGAGCCATGTAGTGACCACCAGCAGCATCTGCCTGTAGGGAAGGGCTGTCTAGAACTTGTAGGGCTGGTCCCTTCCTAGGTAACTATGTGATAACATCTTTGCCTGCTCACTCTAAATGGTCATAGCTCTTTCCTGTGTGAAATAAGGACCTTTCTAAGGGGCAGGAGGAGAGGGAAGAGATTAGAGAAGAGGAAAGGATATCTGACAAATCCATCCTCTAACCAGGTGCACTGCTGAGTTCCTGAAGATAACATATTATCTAGATTCATTGGATTTACATGAAAGACATTACCAGGAAGGATCTTTCCTTTTTTCCCCTTTCATCGCTTTGAGGGTGATTAACAGTGCCTGTACTTTCCCTGCTGCACCTGCAGGTAGTGAAGAGATGTATTCACAACAGCAAGCAATTTCACAGCATGAGCTCTCAGAAACATTATTTATTACTACTGTTCCAGCTAAAAAGTCTGAGACTGCAAAATAGTAACACATACAAGATCTCATCACTCATCTGTAATTTGCATTTTTCATGGACACAAACCTGGCTGGCTAATTGGGAAGTCATTTGACTTGAGACTTAATATACTTTTACCTTATGATGGATTCAGCATGAAGAGAATATATTGTGTTTTCATTACTTAGAGCCAGGAGCAATTTTCAACTGTGTGTTTTCCTGTTTCAAACAGGAGAAAAGATTTATCTGTGAGAATAACAAATTGGCACATCTAATTCAGCATACTTCCAGCAGTTGCCACCAATGCAGTAGCTGTTGCTGAGAGTGTGTCCTTTCCTGATGATTTTATCAAAGAATGCACAGTTATACGAAAACATGCAATGTTAGTAGAACAGGGGAAATTCTTCTTCCTTCAAACAGCGCAAGGGGTGAGCATTGCAATGAAAGAAATCAAACTTCACTTGTTGTGTTCTCTCTGGTCAGGGTGAAGGAGAGAAGAACGTGGAAAAAATTGAACGTGGAAAGGTCGTTAATTTCTAAAACATGTCACAGACAATCCGCAACTACAGAGTGAATTTTATCCATCTTTCTGTGTGTCACTGTATACCAATACCCAGTATGGGACTGATAAAGGCCCAGCTAAAGGGACCAAGCTTGCTTGTGGTTTGTTAAAGATGATGTGCAGAGAAAGACCTTCCAGACAGAGCTAGTCTGTCACAAGTCTAAAAGGCTGGAAAACATCTGCAGACCTCCCCTTGCTGTGATGCAGCTGTCAAGGAAAAGCACCCTGTGCTTCTAAAAAGGAGTGATGCATGGGCACAAAAAGGACTGTCCTATGCCTCTCTTGGACGACTTTGTTCTTGGAAAGCTTACCTGGAAATCTACTTAGAAGATTAGTCTTGCATGGTCTAAAGCTATATATGGTCTAGGGTACTGAAAAAACAAGGCAGCCTTCTATGTCTAGTTTATAAATATACTTGTGAACTTTTGTTAATATTCCTTGCTTATTGTGTACAGCAGGAAATATTATTTATTCCAGTAGAAAAGACATATTGAAAAAAACCTTTTATATTCATGCTCTTTTGTATCCGATTTAAAATGACTGATAGATATTAGTAGATGTGTTTCAGATGAGTGAATTCTGCTTCTCTTTAATACTGCCCAAGAGTTCAGTCTGTCCATGAAACAAATCTCTTCAGTGATTCAGTGATGTATTCAGTATATGGGTGTATCCCACATACTCAACAGAACAAAACAGTTTGTGGGCGCTCGAGGAGCGCAAAGGCAACAGGGAGACAGACATAACTTGAGCGAGTTGTTGTAGAAGTGTAGTGACACATCAAGGATTTTTGTCTCCATCGTTTCATCACCTCGTTATACAAAGGGGTAAAATATACAATCTTTGAAATGGGATGAAAAAGAAGAGAAAGAGTGTTCCTCGTAAGGCATCCCTGAACGCCGGAGCAGCCGGAGCACGTTACAGACAAAAGCAGAGCGCCCTCGTGTGGCCCCTGGGACAGGTGGGGAGCGCGCGGGACGAGGATTTTGTGTTGTCATGGGAATATTCTGCAATTAGGGCCTTCTGTACCGAAACAGGTTTCCACTTACTCATTCCATCGTTTCTGAGAGAATTTGTAAAAGCTCTTTTCATAAGCTCAAGAAAGTTTGTTGTTGTTGTTGTTTTTTTTTTTTTCATGCACGCACTCCGAAGTGTTTTACTGCCTTCCAGTTTGGCAGTACTACACTACACTACATTATTTTTCATGACTGTGAGAATTTCCTTTAAAAAATGCAAGGATTATTAGTCTAGTTACTCTTTTTTTGTTGTTGTTGTTGTAGTTTTATTTTTTTTTTGGTTTTTGTTTTGTTTTTCTTCTTTCTGCATGCTACTGAATTTTATTTTATAAATTTTGTTAACTATATTGTAAATTTTCCAAAACTCACTTGTGTTTTCCTTTTGGCATTTAATACTTTTTTTTTTTTTTTTTCCCCTCTCCACCAATATGTATTTGACGTGTTTTATTTCACAACTGAATTTAATCTGTGGACCTGGAAAAATGAAGATCTTATGCAAAAATTTAATGATAAATGTACTTAGAAAAGAAAATTATATTGCCGTATTCCAAACTCAATAAAATCTTGATTTCATGAATATCTGGTTTATTTATAGGATTAGGGAAAGAATCAAATTCACAGAAAAATTCAATGTAAGAAGATTGTGAAGAACTGGGTTTCTGTATGTTTCCTTTTTAATTTCCAGACATCTGGTTTAAGTCTGTATGTTTTATATTAGGAAACAAATATAATTTAATCTATTTACTAGTGATTTAATATGATCCAACAGGTGAATTGTCCATGTGTTTTTATAGTTGCCACCGTATTTCTGAATACACAGACATTCAGCATTAAATCCATTTCTTCAACAGCTGGAACCAAAATCCAACTTACTGTGTAACAGTATGAGAAATCAAACTGGACAACCATTTCTTTTACTTTCTACACATTCAAATGGACACAAAATAATGGAAAATGGTCTTCCTTTAGTACAAAATATCACAGAACAATCACTTCCAAAAATGAATCATTATCTGTGCAACAACACAGGATAAATGGAACTATTTCATTAACTGGTTAGATTAATTATAAACTAATATTTGCCTCAACATTCATCATGAAGTGTGAGTCTTTTATCAACATTTAAATAAAGTATATCAGATGTTGTTTTAAATGTTATTTTAGAAGATATTTTTTAATGCAAGTCAATCACTTTCAGTGTCGACATCCTCGATCAATTAACATGTGAAATAGTCCTAAGTATAACAGTGCTTTCACTTGGCCAACAGATGAGAAAGGAAAAATGATGGGAAAAATAATAGAACTATTCTCATCCTCCTATGAATTCCTGCTCAGAAATTGCAACAAAATTTACTGTTTTATCAAGGCTTGCTGGAACTTATTTTCGAAGAGTCACTAGCAAGCCAAGCCATCAATTTTCTGTGTCATATGGAGACAACATGGGAGCTGAAATCTGCACTCAGCTGTTTTGCTTTTTGGGAGAACATGGTGTGATTAAGCAATCACCATTTACCACACATTTTCTGCTGCTCACTCTGTGCTCTGTCTTGCAATATCTGTGTCTGCTCCGAGTTTTTACAAAGTCTATTTTTTTTTTCACTGTATTAATAGAAATGTTCATGCTCAGGGCAATGAACAGACAAGTGCATACCTGTGCATACACAGGGAAAGAAATTGCTCTCAGCTAGCGTTGCCAGGTATGTATCTTTCCAATCATCACTATTATATGTAAATATTTAGTAATGCAATCGGTTTTAGTTTGGGGTTTTTTTATACTTCTGCCATCTAATAACAGTATTTGAGGGAATACATTCCATTTTGCAAAACTAGCATTTTTTTAAAGTGAAACATTGGAAAAGATGAAACTGTTAACATTTTCTGTGTGAAATATTTAATGTGTTAAAGGAATACGCTTTGGTCAACAGAGGGCACTCTATGGTTTCCAAAGGAACCTAATAGACGCTTAAAAGGGTTCAGTAAGAGATGACTGAATATGGTTTTCAAAGAGCCTTTAGTACTGGTCAATCTATAATTTATTGGAAATGCTACTGATTTCCACAATAACATAGAGTACAGGAATGAAAGAGAACCCCATCATTTGATAAAGTCAGATACTAGGATTAAGGCTGTGATGTACACAGTCAGCTCTTAGTTACATCTTCAAAATTGGAAATTATGTGCAAAAGTTGTAACATACTCTGAGTCAAAAGTGTACTTACCCAGTAATGCAGTAATGATGTGTTTTACCCTTGCTGTTTGTTTAAAAATGATGACTTTGAATATCATAAGTGTTGACAGGTCAGTCCCCACTGCTGTTCATACAGGATATTTCTTCCAGTTCATAAATAGGTTACTTTCCTGACACCAGCCTACCTTGTGCTGTCGACTTCACTGACCACTTTTAATTCTATTGTTCACTCATTTTCAAATAAAATAATTGCATTTAGAATGAGAACCTGAAGGGGAATTTTGTTAGAGCAAACTAGGTATTTTTAGCCTGTCCATCTAGAATGCTTGGAAATAAAGAAATAAAGTTACGGAACAAAATGAGTCATTGACACCATGTAAAACTTCAGAAATTACTCTAACAGACATTTTTATACAGAAGCCAAGCTATGAGAACTTGGCAGGAGTGCTGCATGCAGAACTATCATATATTAAGGTAGCATGCATGTATTTCTATAAAGTGGACTCTTTCTGCTTAAAACTCTAAAACTAAAATTGGGAAATCAATGCTACAAGCCCACCCTGGAGAACACAGGGGTTAAGCGCTGACAGCTTTAAGTAGGTGCATTTTTCTTGTTAACAAACCTTCAAACATGTGACCCATGTGTAAAGGTGGGGTAGTACAAGTACAGCCATCTCCAGCTAGAGAGAAGATGCTAGAAGATGCTAGAAGTTAAAACAGATAGAAGTGCAGCAAGTCCTCAGGTTATCCATTCCTCCTATCATAACCCTCCCGAGAATTACTGTGTAACATGTGCTTGTAGTTACAGACAGTAGGAGAGCCAGTGAAGAGCTACTCAAAGTTTAGAGGGCAAATTCTTATCTCTTTTCTGTTCTGAGTGTGGAATGAATTGAGGGAAGCAGCTGGAAGTGTGCGTCAGTCAGAGCCCAGCTCCCACAAGGAACGAGGATTCCTTTATGGCAAACCTGGCGCGTAGAAGTTAAAAGCTGTTTTCCTTGCTTTAACACTTACATTTGCCAACAGCTGTTTCAACATTTATAAACACAATTCCCACTGGCTGCCAAATTACCATAAATTCATTTCTGCATATTTTTGAGTACTAAGCATAAAAATAATTACATCTGATTAAATCCATTTATGCTTTCACACCTTTCAAATGTATAGTAGATATGAATTGTTGCAATATATTATATCTAAACAAAAATGTCATGATAACTTCGAGGCAGGTTATCTTCAGAAGGTTATGAAGCAATAATTTATTAGGTACAGTAAGGTCATGGTATTTCACAGTTTCATTCCAGCTAGAGTACAGTGTCTGCTAAGTGACAGCACAACTCGGGGCAGCAGCGTGATCTAGGAGATTCAGGTGTTCCTTCTGTGTTCAGCTTCCTTTAAGTGAACTCCATTAATGTTAAAGATACCTAGAAAAATTCTGTCTGTAGAAGAAGGAGACTTTCAGAGTGCTGCTACAAAATGCTGCTTCTCTACTTGGGTGTGTTTTCTCCCTCTGGGAATTTAAACTGTGCCTAGAGTTGCTGAACACTTGTTCCTGCAGGAAAACATGCATTTGACTTGTTCAAATATGAAAGTTCAAATATGAAGTTGTGTGATGCTGGCAGGCACTGTGCCTGTGAGTGTGGAGCTGCAGACACCGAGTTTGCTTCTTCCCACTGAGCACGCAGTGCCTTTCATCACATAATGTTTAACCTTACGCCTTCTGCCGCAGTCCTGGCTAACACTTCACTTTAAGTGTGCCAGCATTATTAATTCATTTGGTATTCACTGCAATAACGCTGATCATAATTAACTCATTCTGCAGCCTTGTGAGTGTTTTAAGTGCTCACAGGGAATTCCGCTGCAATTCAGCATTAATTAAGGTACCACCTAATTTTTGCAGAGAAACAAGAGCGTGTGATCTGTCTCATGAGGTAACTCCCTTAACATCTCAGAGTGGTCCAAATATTTGGAGTGCATGGATCTCATGAGCATGTTGGGTGTATTTCCTCCCTGAGGAAAACTGCACACACAATGTAGATAAATTACGAAAGAATATATTATCTAACATGCAATGCACACATGCCTATTCTGTGTGTCACCATGTAGAATACACTGCACTGCATTTACTGCTGACAAACACATTTCCACTTTATAAAATGTGAAAAGAGCCAAGCTGTTTTTCAAGAACTTAAAAGAAAAACTATAAAAAGAATACCTTTAAATTTAAACAACGCCCTCCTTTTAATTTTATACAACTGTAGCCCATATATGCATACTAATATACAGCAGCTGAAGCAATCATATCATATCAAATGGCATGTATTAGTTTAACCAACCTTCTTGCTGCAAAGATATTGTGAGCTAAATAATCTCCTTTAATTGAAAATAGGCATAAAATTGTTATGCTTTTTTAAAGTATGTTGTAAATCAGAAAATTAGAACGCTGTGAAGTAAAAATACATGCTCCATTTCATAGTAACTTAGTAAAGTACAGATACAGCTACATGATTTCAATGCATCCTTTAAACCAATATTTTCAGGGATGATTAACTTTGTTGGAGAAAATTATTCTAGGCAAAAACTAGGCAGGTAAGGGCTCAGCTTCCAAGCTGATTTTCTCTGCTACAATTTCTTGAAAATTCTTTCAAAATTACTCACTTTTGCTCATTTTCAAATGATGGAGAGGGCAGATTTATGTAAGGTATATCTATACACTGTGTGCTCACACAAAACCAAATCATTATCAATCAACAAAGTATTTGGGATGTGTGTTTTATCATGTTTGATATTCCTTGACTAGTATGTCAATTTTTCATTTTGCTGTGTTAAACCCCACCTTGATAATAAAAGGGAAGTTTGAAATCTGAAAGCAATGTCATATGATTTAGGCTGTTGCTCATGTTTAAATCATATTCGTTAAGCTATCAGTCCACAAAGTCCTCTGAATGAATTTCTCTTGGTCTACATGAAGGAATCAAGGGAACTAAAAATAAACAGAATTCAGTCAGTAAATATCTCAAAATAGTATTGATTTATTTTACAGTCCAAACATGTATTGTGAAACACTCTCACCATTGGAAATCAATGGCAAAATTTTAATTGACTTCCACAGAGCCAGCATATCATCTATGAAATTTAAGATTTCATAGAGGCTGTGCTTTATTTTTTAACCCACTGCACTGCAAACTGCAGCTAAAATAGTGGTCTACTGTTCTTTAATGAGTAACTATGATTCTCATTAGTAAAAATGTGTTGTATACTAAGAGGAAGAAGAATCCCAGTATTCTATATTATATTAATTTGTGAGACAGCAAATGAGGTATTTAGGCAGAGCATACTGAGGTTCAAGATTGTTTCTTAGAACTCACAGTATCTTTTAAATTTCAATATGAAAGACATTTCATTTTTTAACGCAGAAATGTTGAGGAAATATGATATTACTTTAGAAAAAAGCCACAATATTTGATTTACAACTTCTTGGATAGTATATCTGTCACACTGGCTACTTTGTTGGGTGACGTTCTGCTTCAGAGAGTGCAGCCAAAGGTGTTTAGGTGCCCATTAGGGTTTTTTTTCAGAAAGATTAAGGGCAAGCAAACCCTGAATGCAGTTCTCTAACCTGAACAAGTGTACCTTTCACTCTATATTTTCTATTTCTAGAGTTCAGGGTCTTCATTTTCTAGAAGCAGTACAATTCATGCCTTATAATCTTGCTGGATTATGTTTTTCGAATTTATTTAGGCAATTTCCCTCCTAAGAGGGAAAAGAGGGAAATTCACTTTGAGAGCCTTGTTGCAATAGACATTTTTTACCTTTTCTAGTGATTGTCACCTCTTAATTAGTCCCAGAGCAAGAGCTTTGAAAATCCATTTGACTGAGACAGTAGTACAGTTATTTCATTTAGTCTTGAATTTCTGTAGTGTTTCTTATGTGGAAGGAGAGGTGGATCCTGAGTCATGCACTCAGTTCTCAGTTTGACCTTCCCAAGGGCCTTTTGTATCTTCATCACATGGAGCTTGATCTAGCCACTGCCTTGCAAATCCTCCAGGTGCAATTTTTTATTTTTTTTGTGTTGTCTTATTATTATTATTGGTGTGTAAATTCATTTCCTTTCTCTCAAAGTTCTCTGACATGAAAAGCTGTGAAGTATTTTGTCAGTCTCAAAAAGATTTAAGGAACACAACAGTTATCCAGATGCTCCTTTTCCATGTGTTTTCTGTAATCCAGTGATATAGCAAAAAGTAGCAGACAGTCATTAGGTGTCTCTCCTTTTGCTCCTTGCATATGAAAAGTAAGATGCAACAAGAATTAGTTAGACTATGTACTTTGAAAAATATGGCAGAGGCACTTATGCCAATAAAAAACCCAGACAAACATGTAGTTGAGACAGAATTAGATAATGCAATCCAAGAATGATATTTTCTCTTAATACTCTGAAATAGATAAATAAGTGAAAGCATACAATAACTGGCATGAAAAGGATAAACAAATTTAGAAGGCATTCCATAGAACTGATTAACCCTGCAAAAATCTCCTACTAAGGTAGCATTTACTATAGTGAGTTAGTCCCACGTTAATGAAACATTTAATTATGTTGGTTGTAAACCTCAGTATCAACACAAAAGGGGCATTCTTTCAAATTAAATGGAAAGAACATGAATACAACATTGTCACATGTTTTTGCTTAATTTCTGACTTATTTAGTTTTTCTTCATTAATAGAAAGGACTCATTTTTCTTCCAAGTAGGTATAGCTGTTTTTATTGTAATAATAATTAAAATACTTATAATAATAATAACAAAAAGATGATGCAGACTAGAACTCAAATTTATCCAGAACACAAGCTGCCACATCATGTAAATGGCATCTCAGAGGGTTTTTAAACCATTGAGAAATTGCATCAATTAGATTATAGTAATTGTCAGTAACATTTAAGATGTAACAGATATTAGTGTCATAATAGATCTAAATCAGATTATGAAGTAATAAAATGTAGACCAAAAATATTGCTTTTGCATACCTTGCTTCTATGCACACTTTAAATATATTGCTCTCTAAAACAAAAGGAAAATTCTATTTAAAATAAATATAATTTTTGAAGAAACCATGCTAGTACTTGAACGTACACTACAGTCTCTATCTCATGGATATCCTTTAGCAGTCATAATGCTTTCTCACTTCCTTTTGACTTCACCACATGATGTCTGAGTTCAGGATGGTGACATATACAAGCAAAACCTCTCCTTCTCCTGCCTGCTTTAGCAGGACTCCTCATCCATGTCAGCTGAAGCAGCTCTCAGATCCTGGCAGATTAGGAAGGATGACTTGGCACTGAAACATTTAAGTGAGTCACTTTGCATTCATAAGCACACCTATTTCCTATAGGGCAGTGAATCTGGGCTCCATAAGGACCCACAGGAAGATTAATTCTTTATCTGTGTGTGACTTTCAAGAACCTAAGGCTATAGCTTCAGTACATCACTGAGAAGTGTTGCACGCTAATTTTAACTTTAAAAAAAACCCCAAATAAAGTATTATAAGATCTTGATCATATTTTCTTTCAATACTATAAAGGTGATGAGTGAAACAGAGGAAAATTCTGGAACTGTGAAAGAATCATCGAGTAGCTGATGTTGGAAGAAGTCTCTGAAGATCATCTGGGCCAGTCTTCTGCTCAGAGCAGAGGCAGCTCCAGCAGACTATTTAGGAAGACAAAACAGCAGTTCTGAGTATAAGGGTAGCAGGTTTCCATGACCATCCTCTCAGCTGCTTTATGACATCAGGCTACTCATTAGCTACTCTCTATCTCAGACACCCCATCTGTGACAAAAAGATATTAAATTCTAGTACAATTCCTAATTTTTCTTGTACTTTCTAGAAAAAATCCTTTCTGATAGGAATGGGAGATTCTTCTAAGGTAATTTGAAAAGCTGCTTAAAGATTTTAAGACTACCTAAAGCACTTGCATTCTACACTTCAACACTTTTGTAACTCCTGTCTTCACAGAGTATGTCAACATAATTTCATCCATCCATCACAATTGGAAGAGACCTGAACACATTCTGCTGACTCTCTGCAAGCAGTTGAGAATAGGAAAGCAGATAATCTGAAAGAACTGGGACTTTTTCGATGGATGCTGTAAGACTTCAAAAGCAATACTGTCAGCCAACATTCATTATGAGCCCACAGTAATTACCCATTCAAGTACCATGCAAAAAGTAATGGGAGATGATAATTCCCATTGAACACTTCCAACATGCCCTCTGTCCCTATAGAAGAATGTGCCTTAATTTACACTGAAACTCATTAAAAAAAACCCCATAAAACTTAAACCCCAACCCAAATCTTAAAAACAAAATTAAAACCAACATGAAAGAACCATTTAAGGCTACATACATCCACTTCAGAGGAGACTTCCGACATGTAATACCAGTGTTTAAGTTTCAGCTCCTGAGGAATGCAAGACCAGCAAAGAAAGTTCCTGGTGTTTCAAATGCCACTGACTATAAAAGTTCTCAGAACGGGGATAATAAGGATGAGGACTTTGCAAGGCTGTGCAGTCAAGGTGTGTTACATGGACACTTCGGCTGAGGCAGATTCAGAAATCTATAGCAGATTTCCTTGATGTCTTCATTTAGTGAGCCTTTACTTGTTAGTGTTTCCATAGCAAATGCCTTTGGAGAGAGCATGCAGACCACAGGATCAGACTAGACCTTTTCAGAGGTGGAAAAAACCTTGAACTATAAATAACGAGATCTTCACATCTTCTGCACCAACTACTTCACTCCAAGTAGCCACTCTTCTTGTCCCCAGCTCATCATTGTGGGTACAGCTCAGAGGCACTATCTCCATTCTTACTGTTTCCAAGAGGGAATGAGTTGATTTATGTTACAGTAGTTTCTTGCTGCAAAGAATCTGAACAGGAATTGAGTTAAAGTCCCTCTAGGTAGTCCTTTCACTTTTTCAGCTGTCACCCCAGTGGATGAGAAAGCTTAGAGATGGCACAGTGTTCCAGATGCCATTTATTCTGAGGGTTTGTTTTTGAAAAATACTTTTTGTATCTCTTTAATCCTTGTGCTTTAAGAGACCAATATGGAAATGTGCCTTTTTTTCCCCCTCTGATGATGAATATGAAATTAAAAAAGCGGAAAGGGAAACGGATGCCCCATCACTCATCATTCCCCCAGTCTCCTCCCCCACCCCCCCGCCAAAAAACAAACAAACAAACAAACAAACAAAAACCAAAAAAACCATAGAGCAAGTTTGAAAGTAGTTTTGAAAACAAATTCATCACTTTGGGTTTGGGCTGAAGCAGTACTTATGTACACTAGGAAATAAATGTGATAAACAAAAGCTGATTCTTCCTGTATGTTGCCAGTGATGATTACTTTATATATAAATGTTTCAAAGATAGTTAGAGATCATCCTTTCACAGAATCCAAATATGAAATTCGGCCAAACTCAATGACTAACTGACCCCTGTTAGTCATATGTACTCTCTTCAGCAAATTACTAATAAATGCTTGTAGGAGGAATGTCAGACAAGATTACACATCAGTACCATTAGTAACTCTGGATCGTCTTTCTTATTCCATTGTTGGATAAGAAATGCTTTGTCATTTTCAGGAGTCATGCAGAAGTGAATTTCATATTCATTTACACCTCTTAGCAGAGATAACATGGCAAATGGATCATCCTTTCAGCTGTGAGCTCCTGAGGCTTCATTTATAATAATTCTGGCAGTCAAGCATGCAGTCAGATAAAACACCTCCTATTCCTATTCTGGTTTCATAAGAACTTAAATACTGCCCCAACTTTAGGTCTGAATATATGTGTGCATCGACATACATATATGTATACAAGAATGAATTCTTAATTTTATTGTATTCCTAATTTTTCTTTCTATGTCATTTCAAACTCTACATTATTAAGTCAGCCCTTTGGTATCTCCCAAAGGGTGAATGGGGGTTTGAAAGTTTTCTATTGCCATTTAGCAAGACTTCTTTCATCATAGCTGTCTAAATGTCTTTAGATATTTAAAAATGCTATTAGGTCATTATACTATAATGCTATACCCACTGGGATCTATAGACATGACTCAGTCCCACCAAAATGTAAGGAAATCACATGTTTAATGTACTTCAGATTTTTTTTTAAATCACATGCAACATATATCTCTGTTTAACCATTAAAGCAGCTGTGTGTACACTTACACATTGCTCCCAAGTGTCTAGCACTGGCTATGCCTTCTGCTTACTGCCCTTTCAATATCATCTTGAAGAACATGACATTAAAAACCAACTAGTGTTTCTGTTAGTAATATTAAGGTTCATGAGACTTCAATTTTTATATTCTGTAATTTCAAAATCTGAGTGTATATTGCAATGTGCTTTCTTGACTTGCTCTTCAAAAAGATGAAACTTACATTACTACTATTACAATTGACTGCCTCCTATATAGATGTGAAAGAATGGGTTGAAATAACCATCAATAAGAAAATAGTTTAAAAATCTAGTCAAGTACAATGTAGCAATAACAATAACTAGCAGATGCAGTAGTCAAGGATTCCATTAAATTGGTGTATGATGCTTCAGTTACACAGAGACAGAAAACAGGCTTATGCTTCTGAGACAGTGGAAAAAATAAATAGGCTTGATAGAAGAATAATTCAGAATGATTAATGAGATGGGGAGCTGAAAATAAACTGGAGTAAGATGTTCTCCCCTCATAGAAAGGTTATGTGAGGGCTACAGAGCAACAGGGCTGTGGTGGTCCTTCAAAGGGGGAAGTGGCCATGGAGTGAATCTGCAAACAAGTATTCCTAGCATGTGCAGAAACCAGGGCTAGAGAATAAGCTGCAGCATTTGGCCTAAAGCAATTATCAGTCCAAAGCCCCTGGGATCAGGGATTGTTTCAAGTTGTTTCACAACCTGCCTGGAATCCATTGGTGATGAGCATTGATCTCCAGCCCCCTGCATGACTGCTGCTTTCTCAGTCTGTGGGCTCCTGCACTAGGCAGGGAGCTGAAGCTAGAAGTGCCAGCAGGTTTCCGTAACTACTCCTGGCTGGGAAAAGCAGTCTGAAGTTCCCAGAACCTTTCAGTTTCCTGGAAGCAACCAGCTCAGCCACAATAAACTTCTGCCTCCAAACTTGTCAGAGCACAGGGCAATGGCTCTCAAACCCATTCATTGCTCAGGCTAAGCACCTCCTCCCACATTAATCAACACCACATATTTATTCCTAGTCCTCTCACTGCTAAAGGGGACCCTACACCTGGGATCAGTTTTCTTATTTAAACCAAATAAGAAAAAGTGACTTACTAAAAAGGTAATTTGTTTTAGCTTTCCCGACCTAAGCAGCAGGGAGTGAATTATGTTACATTTGCAAGAGAAAATCTGAAGAAAAGCTGGTTTTGGTCAACCACCACGCATTCCATTCCTGACTTTGTCTTTTAATCATATTTGGTCTAATTTTACATGTGACAGTCTGCGAGTGCTAAAGTATAAGCACTTTATTCTAGCTGGGATGTCAAAGGGGGATCGTACTTCCAAGAACATGTGAGATTTTTCAGAGGGATCCCTTTCATGAACATCTCCAAGGCAAGTGTCTCTCCTGTATCAGACTCTGTGATGTTGCTTGTGGTTCTCAACACATGCAGCCAGCCAGCAAGGGAGAGCTGGGGCTTGAGTTGCTCATACCATCTCTCATTTTTAGAATGATGACACTAAGAGTTCCTACCTTTGTCTATCTATGCCACACAGTTACTGTGGCATAGAGGCCATAGAAGGGTTTGAGATACTTTGCACGTGTTAATGCTGACTAATATTTTACTGTTGCATTTATTCCTGTAGGGTCTACTTTAGCAAATCTACAGGGCAGAGTATTTTTGATTCACTTGAAATGAATATGACTGGTAAACTTCTGAAATGCCCTTTCGCAAGGTAAAATAAAAGAACCTTTATTAAACCATCATTAAATGCCTTCACCACAATATTTATACTGCAATCAGAACAAAGCAAATAGGTGCTTTTGGCAGGAAAAAAACAGTCTTAAAAAGACACAGGCTATTGTTGTTTTCTTGCAAAGTATAAAATTCCTCAAAAATTACATGGTGTCACACAACCTGCCATAGCTTATAAAAAAAATGATGCACTGCCTTTAGTTTTATTTGGAAAATTACACTGCTTTAACTCTTTGTGTCTCTGAGGGCACATCTCTGCATTCCACAGTAAAGCCTCTTCCAGACAGATATGTACCATGTACACAGCTCAGAATAACACTGTGTGGAGATATTCACTCTGGAAAGGTTGGCTCAGATCATTTCATCAGCACAGGCAAGGCCTGCAGCCAGGGCGTGGAAGCCAGACTGCTCCTGGCCTGGGAAGAGGAGGGCTCTCAATAACAGGAGACCTGCATGGGAACCTTGCTGCTGAAGGAATGCTGAAGGAATGAAGGCATACCAGGACTGAGGGAAGCTGCAAGGATGAAGCACATCTTTGATTTCTTTCTCAGAAGCATCAGCCAACTCAGGGTTTTTTTTCTCTGGCATAAGCAGAGTAACTCTCAATGCAGCAAAAAACTGCTTGACTCATCTGTGCTCAATCATTTGATTTACTAAAACCTGCCTGCAACAGAACCTACTAATTCCAAGCGTAGGTCTCCACAAATAACCTTCTAGGGTTGAGGTGCTCTGGCCAGTGCTTTCACAGGGATCTGTGCATCACACATCCTTGCATAGGGCAGACCTCCCCTGATAATCCAGAGCAGTGCATTTTTTAACCAAAAGCCCAAAACCAGATCTCTTTTGTGAGACTGGTGTTCAAATGGAAAGGCTGAAGCCAGCCTCCTAAGAAATGTTTTAAAAACTCATCTTCTGATAATATGGGACCTTGATATCCCTAACACAATTAAAACCTCCTATGAGGCAAAATTATGAGTCAACAAAACAAACTCTGTCTCTTACAGATTTTATTGCATTAGTGAGCACCCCTCTGTAGACATTTGCTAGTCTTTCAAATAGCTAAAGCATAAGGTCAAATGTTTTGTGGCTACACAGTCACAAAACAATGATTTCCAATCTTTTTCACAAAACAACCTAATTTTTTCAGGACAATCTCCCCTGTAGCCAGTATTTACCTGGACAAGAATTCTTTCCCATATAAAAGACATGGGTGATCACTGCTTGTTTGAATTCCTACGTCAAAGATGCCAAAAAGTATGGGTGAGAAATCCATGATGCTAATTTATTGTCCTATCTGTGACAAAGGAGGAAGGAAAGCACAAATGAGGTGTTTCTACTTAGAGCAAATGTGGTTGCAAGAATCAGTCCTACTTTACAGACAAAGGGCAGAACTTCTGCTTGTAGGCCATGTAGAGAATAACATTGGTTTGAGGATGTAAAGGAAACATTTGTAAAGGGACGCATGATGTCTGCATCAAATATTTTCTTTGAAGGTATGTCTTGTTGCAATGCTGGTAGACTCAAGTGTCATTAGCTCAAGTCTAAAATTCAGATCAAAGGTGTGTGAGGCAATAAACTCTTGTTTAGGATGACTGAAGGTAGTATGAAGTGGATGTATTCAACATGCATATAGCCATTTATTGTAAATAAAGTAAAGAGTAATGGGAAAATCCCCAGAACTACCTCCTTGCTCCTCAGTGTAGCCTTGGGCAGTGGGATCCAGATCAGAAATAACAGGCACAAAATATAGAATAACTAACTGAGTCACCCTGGTAAGACTAGCAGAAACAAACCTCATTATGACATTCTCCATCTGTCAGCTTCACTATGCAACACCAAGACCTATTCCATACAGAAAAACTAAATAAAAAAAGTTTTAGAAATGCAGAACTTGATCAAAATATAAAGAGTTATAGATTCAAGGATTTAATGTCTGTCTTAAGCAGTATATTGCAACATTTTTCAGTTTCTCAGCTATTTCATAAATCCAGTGATCACTGGAACCCAGTAACAAAAATCTTAGACTAATATCTTTGGTTCAAGAGGCTTATGAAGCAGATGGTCCCAAAATTTTTATATATGAAGAGACAGAAAATAAAGTGCTGTTATATTTTAACATCATTCAATACCTAATTTTAAATATTGAGTGACTGTATGCTAAAGGCAGAACTGAAAAAAAAAATCTAATGAAAACTTATCTATCATTAAATGTCTTTGTTAGGGACATGCAGATAGAAACCCACCTGCTGGCAGCAGAAACTTAGTCACTGAATATGAAAGAAAATGAGTGCAGCAAATGCAAACAAATGTCTCATCTAAGTCATTAGTTAAGAAGGTAATTTTAGAAAAAAAATCTTTTTGTGTGTTACTGAGAAATCAGATTTAAAATGAGCAATTACTGGAAAATATCCAGTGAAAAACAGAGTAATTCTCCTTGTTGTCAGAGACTACTGGCTGTTCATACCAGCTTTCATTCTAGACCTCTCTTTTAATATGGTTTCAAAGAAAATCTTCATAAAGACTTCTAAAGCTCCTGAAGATGACTAAAGTGTAATAGACTGATTTGAGGTTTGACTCCAACTTTTCATCATTCAGTGGTTTCTCAGAATTTCTCTGTAATCTTTAGGACTATGAGTCTGGTTTGGGGATTTATTTTTCTCTCTTTGGCATCCCTAAATCTGGCTATCTAAGTCTGCCCTTGTCATCCTTAGCTCTTTCTACAGTTAAGCTGGAGTAAAAGGTGATTCCAATAGGGATTTGCTCCACCTTAAGGAAAAGATTTAAGTTGTGTGAAATAAATCCATTCTGTGGACACTGCTCCTATTTATCTTCTCTAGCTTTAGAGGAGGCCAGGAATAACTGGTGTAGGCTTCAGCATCTGTCTCTGGAACATCTACAGTCAGATGAGATGAATCTTAGCTCTCAAGAGAAATATTTGTCCCAGTGCCAGTCTGAGGTTATTACACAATGTACTGTTTTGGGGACCTGGTGATGTCTGGAAAAAATAACTAGGAACCATAAAAAACCCCCTGGCTCCTAATATTTGTATTGTAGTATTTGTATATGAATCATTGCATACCTTGATGCAGACTACCTGCCCACCAGAGATAGCTGGGACAGGGATCGTGCACGAAGCAGCTACATCAGCCCATGTTTGTTATCTCTGCATCAGCCCTTATGGCAGCCAGAAAATGTGGTAGGCAATGAACCCAGATACTTTTCAAAAATTCAAACCACAAACAGAAGGAACAAAACTGTTTAGAAAAGGGAATCTTGGCCAAAATCTGAACTTAACTCTGATTTTATTTATGTTTCTGCAGATCATGGCCAGGACAGAGATGGTGGGATGGATGCCCCACCAAAGCACACACAGTTGTACATACAGACAGCTTTGCAAGGTGGAAGAAGGTGACATCTGTGTCCTGGATTCTCTCCTTCTTCAGATTCTTGCAGTTTATGAGTGGTTGTTATCAGTTACATTGCCAAAACAAGCACTGTAATTTCTTCTTTGTATTAAAAACCAATAAAAATAAAGACATATCTATATTACCTTAAAGCTGAATTGCCAGTATTCCCTATTGGCATGATGTCTGATGCTAAGTAGGGCAATAACAACACTGAAACAGAAGAAATAGAAATAACTTTCTTTTTTTTTTAATGTAGGAGGATGTACTAGAGTTGGGGCGATTTGAATGAAGGGAATACTTTTCAATCCAAGCAGAGCTGCTACACTACCATGACATTCTTCTGCTGCCTTTTTTTTGTTGCAGCCCATTAATGATTTGCCATGCCAGTTTCAAGAGAAAAGGGGGATCTCTATGGGAGAGCAGGGCATAAGTGTGATACATGTACTGGGTGCTCCAGACATTAACCTCTTCTTTAAATGTGGGGAAGAGCAAAATTCATGCAACATGTGTTAATTAAAAACCACAATGGAGTGCCACGACACCTTTTCTACCTTTTGTGTAACAGAAAGAAATGACCTCAGAAGAGACTCAACCTGCAATCCATGCTCAGGGAATCCTGATTCCAAATTTTGAAAGGGGGGAGCCATCCAAAAAGAGAAGGGACAGAATTGTGATTTTGGGCAAACATGGCTTTCAAGACAGTGCTTTATTAAGGATGATAGGCCTCTCCTTCTAGCCTTTTTTTCTTGTTTGAGTGGATTATTTGAGATTTACATCTGTTTTATATTTTTATAAAAAAGAAATCCTTCACAATTGTGGTGGTGATTTTTTTTAAATGGAAGGATATGGTTAATAATAATGGTAAGTGTTAATAAATTCAGTCAGATCCTGTGCAATGGACATAATGCTCTTGGCATCCCTGCAAGAAACAAAGCAGAACAATTATGAGTCATCAAATGTATTTGTCAGAGGATTTTGTGTGGTAAAAAAAAGCCTGTTCATGTTAGCATAGTGCTGAAAGACAAGGAGTGAATTATAGCTTGGAAAGTGATGGGATAGATATAAAATCCAAGGGTCCAGAGGCCAACTGACTATATAGACTCAGCTGGAGACAGAAAATACATGTTATGTATTTTTTCAATGGATTCTTCCATTTATCCTGTTAAGAAGTAGTGACTCCCCAAATCAAATGTGAGTTAGGCTAGAATTTTAATCGTACTAGAAATGTTGCCACTGCAATTGGTGTTTGAAGCTCTCCTAACTGATAGTTATGCTATTTGTTCTACTGTGAATGCAGAGAACCAGCAACACAGAAACAGGAGCCGTGGATGACAGGACAGGCACAGTGGCATGCAGGCAACTCTATGAGAAGTGTATTGTTCCTAATTAAGTGGTACATATGTGTCCTCTTTTCATGGATGCTGGCATCAAGAGGAGTCCTGGACCTATTCTGATAACCTAGAGTTTCAAGCAGCATTCTCATAAACCGTATAATCCCTTTTGTCAGTGCCCTGAGAGGGGCCCTGTAGGGGTACAGGCAGTCAGAGCCTGTCTGTTGGCATCCTAATATTAGTTATTAGGACTAATTTAGGAAAAAAATGCATAATTCTTTATGGCATGGCAGAAGAACTTCATTACTCTCTTTTGTATTTTTTCTAGGAAAAGAGATGTGGCTGCAATTGGAGGTTGTTTTTTTTTTTTTTTTTTTACAATGAAGATATGAAATAAGCAAAGAACCAGTTTTGTATGCACCTTTAGGATTTGAATTTAAGATAACTAATGAAAAATTTGAGCACTCCTGGATTTATTTACTTCAGACATGTAAATGTACAATGAATTGAACATGCTGCTATGCAATAAACAAAATAATATTAACAGTATTTTAAAAATGTGTGGTTGTTACTATTTTTTCTAATCCATTGAATCTGATTTGCCATTCCCAAGGATTTTATAGTACCCTCAGTTGTGGAGGAACCCAAGTGTTCTATGTAAGAAAGTCACCAAACTTGAATTCTCCCACTGTGATGGAGATTGGACACAACTGGAGACTGCCAGTGAATAGCTGAAGTGACCATAAGCTGGAAACTGCCACATCTCCCTGAAGCCCTTTCAAAAGAGGGCTGGATGAAAATCTCATTAAACAAGTCCTAAATCATTTGTCTTCAGTTCTATGTATAATAAACGACATGAATTTCACCTTCTCCTTTGTAAACCTGCACGGGCTCTGGAGCTCTTTCATAGCCTTTCACTTGAGTGGCTGGATGGACGAGTGGTGTGGAGATCGCAGCAGCCAAAGTTCACGAGTGTTGGATTAACACTGTGCCTTCAAATGCAGCTTTAACTGCCTTCTATGGCAACACATGCCATGCACTCACATTCTGATTTTGCTTCTGACGGTGTAAATTCACAGACCTAGAGGTACTCCTTGCATAAAAAAGAGTCTGGAAAGAATATGATTCTACTTGCATAAATTAGAATTTGAATAAAGACCAGAGCATTTTTTTATAATATTCTCAAAGGTAAAGAAAACTCCAGCATGTCTAAATATATGCAGAGCAGCAATTTTAAATACCTTAAGTAATGAGGCATTCAATAACAATTTTAATGCTAAAAATGGATGCTTATCAGACTAATTCAGGTATTTTCAGTACTTAAAATTACAGAATTTTTGTTCAAATGGTGAAATATTCACAAATATGATACCTCAAAGTTTATAACAGTAGGAAGAATTCTAAACTTTCTAGTGCAAACGCTTTGCTCAATGCAAAATGCAGGGAGGAAAGGTCAGCAACACCTAACTGCTTTTTCAAAGAAATAATAAATACAAACATTCTGCACAATAGTATGGTGGTAGCAGATGGGATGTTATCAGGGTTTGACAGTATTTTCACATAAATTATTGTGTAAGCACAGTTAATCATTATGTACAGGTGGTCAGCCACCTGTTTAATTCAGTTTCAAGCTGATTTACACAGCTTTTAAGGTAAACAATCCCCCCCCCTCCAAAATTACAGTTTTGCCTGTGTATCAACTAATGTGGACAATTTTATTTCCCTTCACTTCCCACCCCCCTGCAAAGAGAGGGAAAGAAAGTTGCAGCTTCTACTCCCCATTTACAGCCTGGTTTTAGCTGCCAAGTTGTAAGAAGTGCCATTATACAGGTAGTAACAGATGGTTCCAGCCCCTCCAAACTGAATTTTTACCTGCTGTATGAACAGTGCTGATTTCATCACTTGTGCTTCACCATTGTGCCTCTAGCTCCGTGTTTCTGGTAGTATACTGCAACCTGTAAGAAAGACCACCTCACTTTATAAGTGAAAACTCTTCTTCTGCGGGCCTTACACAACCCAAATATTATGAAACAAAAATCCTGATTATTTCTTGGGCAGCCTTGATAATTAGCACATATAAGTTGTGTAAGAAATGTCGACAGCTTTGCAGCAAAATAAAAACGAAGAAGCAATCTCAGCGTGCCTGCAGGTGGGGATCCCAGCATCAACATGAGTTCACTGCATAGTTATGTGAAGGGAAATTAATTTTCACCCTGCTTTTGGACAGGTTAGGTCTGCATTTCAATCTAATTTTTTTTCATCCTATTGTTATCTGGTAGAACCTGTATTGTACCCTGGGATAGTTTAGTGCTGTCACTGACCATCCTGTTTGTTTGTTTGGTTTTTTTTGTGTTTGTTTGTTTGTTTGGTTTTTTGTTTGTTTGGTTTTTTGTTTTGTTTTGTTTTGTTTGTTTGTTTTTGTTTTGTTTTGTTTTGTATGTTTGTTTGGGTTTTTTTGGTTTTTTTCTCTTCTCTTAACTTGAGGTAAAGGTCTAAAATGGACAAACCCTGTTCCTATCAGGTATTCTAAAATCTATCACAATGTCCAGAGAATTGTTAATATTATTAAGCCTCTTCTGAATTGATTACTACATATTCCCTACTTGTTTTAGGGTTATCAGCAGTCTTTTTAACTTGTGCCCTGAATACTGTGAAGGAAATATTTCAGGGCTACTGGAGAAATCCACATTCTATAATACAGTCCAACCTCTACTTTATCTCAGCAACACATTTTAAATCTGTTGACATTATCTCTATTTGTTACCATTACCCAAACTCACCCCTGCGTTTACCAGCTCAGGTGGCTGCAACTTGCCCATCCTTGTAGCTGATCCTCACAGCTCACATGCTGATGAGGACTTCAAAGGGCCAAAATATTCCCCTTATTTCCAGCTCTGAAATCTTCCTCTGGCACTGAAATTAAAAAAAATGTTCCCTGGTCCTTTACCCAATTTAAAAACTTGCTGAGGTAGGCAAGGAGAAAGTTCAATTTCTTAAGAGTTGCAAAAGCGTGCGGGGTTTTTTTGTTTGTTTGTGTGTGTGTGTGTTTGGTGGTTTTTTTTTTTTTTCTGTTGGTCTCTATTAACTTATAACAGAAGCTGAAACCTTGTTTTCGAGTTGGATGTTGCACTGCTGACATAGACTAAGAGAGAGAAAAGGTGTCATCTGTTGATTTAATACACCTATGGGAAGAAAAACCCCCACATTTGCTAGTTTTATAGCACTGACTCACATGTGGAAGGTGATGGTGTGGGGTCTTTGGGGAGCAGGGTAAAGCTGTGACCATTTGCAATATAATGTTATTTGGACATTTGGACATGAGCTTTACCTCTCTGCCCATCATCCAAACTACCTGTGTGTCTGGAAGTTGGCAGAGAAAGCACACGTCTCTCACAATAGGGGAAGAATTTGGCAGAGATGTATAATGAAGTGCTGTACAGAATTACAGGAATCACAGAAGTTTTAGTATCCCTCATTTAGGTTATGGGGTAGGAATAGGGACAACATGTGATTGGGAAAATACGTCCAGTGTCTGGAAAGCAGATGGGCTGATCTGAAAGGCTTTTGCTGCTGCAAAGCTCTGAATGGGTGGTGGTGACAAGTACATTTGTCTTCTGTTTGCTTGTCTAGTTTACTGGAGGATCCCTATAAGGGTAAAGTCTGCCTGATAGTTTTAAGAGTTCATCCAGAATTCTTCACCTCCATGCACCCAAGAGCAGACATTGGGTATCAGCTGGAGTTTTGAGCTTATTCTCCAGGAAAGTGGTAACAGCATCAAACCATTTGCATGGGATTGAACAGAACTGGAACTTTACTTGAGTGTTTTGTTGCTTTGCAAGCAGTCTGAAATGAATTTTTGTAGTTAGAACTGAATGTAAGCACCTCAGGTTAGTGTATAGGTAACAGAGGTTGCCTATTTTATTGCAAGATGCTAGCCCTGTTGAGAGGGTGCAAGATTTGTTTGATTGTACCTGACTATCATCTTAATGTGTCGTTTACCTTACTGCTTCTCCATCACTGCTCCCTGTCCAAATATTAGCAGGTGTGTTTACGCAATTATAAATACAGAACCACAGAAAACGTTCACAGCACTGGTCATTTAATGAGAGAACTTATTTAATTGAAATAATGAATCTGAGTAAGTTCCTACTCTGATGCAATCTGACAAAAATGATCATAGGATAAAATTGCTGCTTGCTGATCCCCACCTATCTTACATCTCAACTGGCTGCAAGATTGAGGCAAACTGCACCAATTTACTGCTCCCAACTGCCTGATAATGGACACTTTGCTGTGCACTCTCCCTTCATTACAGCACAGGTCATGGCTGTTAACAGGGCTCTTGCCACTTTTGACAGATAGTCACTACCAAGATGAATGGCACTAGCCACATGACCACTTAGTACTATGCTTTTCCTCTCTAGCACCTTTAAAGCACTTATATTTTTTAAAAACTCACTTCATCCTTTAACTGTTTATTAACTAGGAGAATCAATAGGAATCTGCTGAAAGTGAACTCATGCAATTCTTCTAAACTTAATTGGGCGCATCACTATGAGTACATCTGGGCATTTGTTGCATGCCAGTAGTGAGAGATTCATTTAAGCATTTATTTTAAATTCCTTAAGGACCTTCAGACAATTTGCTCAGATTTTCTGTGTGTACTCTAGTGCCAGGTTTTAGAACGATTAAAGGCAAAAAAGCTGCAAGGACTGAATCATAACACTAATTACCAATTTTTTGGCCTTTTAAATGAAAATATTTGTGCTTGAATTTATGGCTTCTTGAAATGTAAAGTATTTCTATTTTTCATATTTCCTATGTCTGCTTTTAACGCTGTCAGCCTAAATATTGCCAATTTTCTTTTTAGCAAATTTGTGTTTTACTAACAGACATGGGAAAGCATATTTTTAGCATGCAAATGCCAAGTACTTAACAATTAAGGTGTTTAGGTGCATTCAGTTAGCTAAGAAAAATTTTTTCTGAGACAATGCCAGGAATAGTCTATATTTTTGGTTAGCTCACTGCATTACACGACAGATCAGCAAACAGCATTTATTTTCCAAAACAGTATTAGTATTTAGACAGAGAAAATTTTTTACTAAAAGTACACCTGTGGGTTTGTTTTTTGTTTTTGTTTTTGTGGGTTTTTTTTTCCCAATGCTACTTTTTATTGAAATCTCCCAGAATTCCTAGTTATAGAAATAGAAAATTTGTTCTTTGTATCAACCAAGATGCTTTATTCCTGGCATGGAGTGGATCAGGACTAGAAGCTGACAGAACTGTGATCAGCCAAAACACCTTTTTTATGCTGAAGGTCCTACAAAATCTGAAAGTCTTCATGATTTTGGTCATAGAGTGAAGGGACTTTCTTGAACGAAAATCGTCAGTAGGTTGGTAAGCATATTAGAGGTAATGAATGTGCCAGGAATATCAAGTTAATTTTTAACAATCAGATACAAAAGTTTTGGTGATGCTCAGATTTCATTACAACTCTCATGGAAGTACTCTGACCGACCTTGGTTTACTGCACCTACGTGCACTGTTTTAAGCAGTAGCACACAAGAAACTACTCCTAATCTGCACACACACTTTGATGAGCCACCTTGAATGAAGTTCAGAAGCACTCAGTTCCTTTAGGCTCTTTGACAGATGGGTGGAAAACAAGCTAGTATGCTAGAGAAGACCAATGCATTATCCAGTTTGATGATGACCTGTTTTCTTTTTGTGATATCTGTTTTTCTCTTCCTCTTTGTTCAGCCTATGTATGTATCTCTTTCCTATTTTGACATTTCTGTTGTATTTTCTTCTGTATAGCTGATAGAGTTTAGGCCCCAAAAAGAGTGTGCTGTGGGGCATGTGCAGCCAAGGAGGTTCCTCTTTTCTTTCTTTTCCTCTCCTTTCTCCAAATCTAAAGGACCAAGCAGAAGGCTGGGAACTTAATGTTTTCTTTCCTCACTCTAATTCAAGGTATAAAAGTAAGGTTTTGTGACTGCATGTCTCCAAGAGCCAATTACAGTGTAAACATTTCTCTTTCCTTCACACGCAGTAGGCAGTGTTGTTTGGATGACAAAAGTGGGTATAGAGGAGAGGACTCATAAAAGATGGTGACTAGGACTGCTAGGAAGCCCTTTCTGCCTACAATGTGAATACTGTTCTCTCCTGTCCAGATTTACAATTCTAGGATGATGTCCAGAACCTACTTCTTCCATCTTTCTGTTCAATGTACCAAAACTTCTGTTTGCTCTTCAAAGGTGAGGTAAGGGTTTTTTCAACTTCTGGTAGAATGTGTGGAGAATCAGTATCTTCCATCCCTTTGGTATAGATGGCTGATGGATTTTCACACCCTGCCCTGTCAACTTCTTCATCTCCTGTGCTGGCCTGTGTGCCTCAAAGCCCAGCTGTTCATAAAGGAGAGAGGGATGGGAACCCATGTGTTATAGTCCAGACCACATTTTTTGGCTTAAATTACACTAACAAGACTTCTTCTTTCCATTATAAACAAGACAAATCACCCACAAAATTTTGATTCATAAGATCACAGAATGGTTTTGGGTTGGAAGGGATATTAAAGGTCATCTAGTTCCAGCCCTCCTGCCATAGGCAGGGACAACTTCCACTAGACCAGTTTGCTCAAAGCACCATTAAACCTGGCCTTGATTCCTTTGTATTTTGTTGTAAAAAGAAAAGCATTTTGAGTGTTACTAAAGGGTTTTTCGTATTTTTTTTCATATTAACACAAGGAGGTGTGGTATTCCCTGATTCTCTAGGTTACTACAGTGTCACTACCCAGTGAAAGAGACTATTGCTCTAAAGGCAGACCCGTATCCATGGCAACATGTATTTCAACATGTATATTTTCAAACATATGAAAGGACAACCTCTTTATATAATATTTGTGCTTCAACATAATCATGTGTCCTGTGACATATCATCTGAGATGGCCATGATCTCCCAGCTGGTGTTCCATGCCCCGTCTGTTGCACACAGCCACCCACAGCGGCCATTTTGCTTGTCAAGGCCCCACTTTTGTTCTTCCCCATTTTCTTTTTTTCCTTAACCTAAAATAAATACCACTCAGATGGAAAGCACATGACTGCTCTGTGTGCATGGAAAAATAACCATAACAATTATTATGGCTTCGATAAACAGCAACGGTGACCTGGGGGTCGGGCATTTCTCCAGCATGAATGACCGCATGGGTTAAGGGCCCCCTGCGCGACGTCAGGTCCTCAACTCTTTCAGCTGGTCATTAGCAGGCAGAAATGCCAGCTCTCAGGGCCATTATTGATTAATTAATGCAGACTATAAAACAATTTTCATGTATTTTTCAAGTTTCGATTTTCAAGTTTCAGTCTATAAAATCTCTGTCAATTGCAAAGCATGTCTGAATTGAAAAAAAATCATGGAAAAGTTATTTCGTAGTATTTATTAATTTGCCTGCTTAATATGAATACATAATTAATGATACAGAATGATTTTAGAGAAAGATCTAATAGAAATAATTGCACTGAACTCACAGGCTTTCAGGGTTACAAGAAACTGTCATTCAGTTTACACACAATTAATGTTTTTCTCTCTGTGTAATTCTTGATCATTTCACTATGCTTTGCTCTTGACAAACAGTCAAATTATGTGGTTACAACTGCTATTAGATTTACATTGCATTGTCTAATTCACTTTGCCTCATGAAATTAGATGAATTATTAAACACATAATCTATTATTCTCTATTAAAATTAATTGATTTTCATGTCAGTTTAAACTAATGAATTGTCTAGGGATATTCTCATAAACCTCATCACATAACAGAAAGATTGCTTTATTTCTTATCATTTCTGATAATGATCTTTAGAATATGATACTTCTATGCTTTCAGACATGAGTAAATATATACAAGTTTTTCAGCTGTTTTCACAGAATGTTTTCAAGTGTTCTACATCTGTGAAAAAAAACTAAAAAAAANNNAAAATAAAAAAAAAAAAAAAAAAAAAAAACAAAAAAAAAAAAAAAAAAAAAAAAAAAAAAAAAAAAAAAAAAAAAAAAAAAAAAAAAAAAAAAAAAAAAAAAAAACAAAAAAAAAAACAAAAAAACCCCCAAAAAACCACCAAAGCCAAATCAAAACAAAAAAATAATAGGTTATTTGAAAACCAGAACAAATACCTGTAAGTAGATATTTTAGCCAGACATGAATGAGAATAAAGACCACAGGCTGGTTCAAGGTTAGAAATTTTCTAAAGATGCTTTGCTGACATAAAGGATGGAAGGATGGAAGGGAAAGAAAGAAAGAAAGAAAGAAAGAAAGAAAGAAAGAAAGAAAGAAAGAAAGAAAGAAAGAAAGAAAGAAAGAAAGAAAGAAAGAAAGATTGATTACTGGGTAAATTGTTGGATAAAATGAGGTAATGTCCTTCTCAAACTAAAGTGCACAAACTATGTGACCTCTTAAAGTGCAGAAAACTATGAGCAGTAGCTTCTGAGAGACATGTTTGATACATCATTCCTCACAGTATTAATATTACAGGGAGTGGTCCAGCTGTGTCTGAATTTACAAATCTTTTTATTAACTAATTCTTTTATTCAGATGTCCTCCCCTCATCTCTTATCTCTCCCCAGCTTCTTTTCTAGGTTGGTTTCTTTAATGTTGCTGAATTCAGCTGCATGTTTGGTATGTTTGATTTCATTATATTCTTATAGACATGTATAAAACCCCATTCAGCTCTTTTGTCTGTAAGTAGCTCCATTTCTTCATGCAAAGCAATTCACCAACTCACTTCTAATACTCCTGATTGCAGTGCTCATCTAAACTAGTGGCACTGGCATCAAACAGTGGTCTCCAGTGTGTAGCATTGACACAATAGCTTCCCAGGGTTTTGAGAAAGCTGCTAATTTCACCTTTCAGCTGAGATAAAGCACTTGCAAAACTGAAGCAGTCCAACAGTGTTCCACAACATTAAAGTTCCTAGGATTTCAGATGAATAGACTTTCTCTAATTTATTTCTTTCTACAGCTCATTCCCATTTTATGCATATGATTGCTATTTACCAAGAAACA
This sequence comes from Rhadina sibilatrix, assembly GCA_013400275.1. Classification (NCBI taxonomy): domain Eukaryota; kingdom Metazoa; phylum Chordata; class Aves; order Passeriformes; family Phylloscopidae; genus Rhadina; species Rhadina sibilatrix. The sequence goes on from VWYO01011477.1 coordinate 171,545, forward strand.
AACATTATTTATGCCTTACATTTTAAAAATCTTGAAAGGTTATATTCCCTGACTTCTTTCTAACTCTGACTTCTAATGCATTTTTTGATTTTTCTTTCTTTCAAGTCTCAGAGAAATAATTTCAAACAAGCCCAATTATGCTTTCTTTTAACGTCTCTATGTTTCACTTCAATTGAAAAAATGTAATGGCATGATGAAAATTAAAAATGTTTGAAGGAATAAAAATAGTGTTTTGCTATTGTTTTCATAGACTTATCATGCATAAGCCCACAAATATGTCTAAATAATATTTATAGCATAATTTTAAGCAGTTTGCAAAGCTTATTGAATTTTAACCTGCATTAGCAGTTGGAATTTCTAGGAATTTGAATTCAAACAAGGAGGAGTTGCAATCCTTTTAGAAATGTTTGGCTGAATACATAAAGTATAGTGCAATGGCAAAATGAAAATGCTTGTAGTTAATCTTTATACTGATATCCAAGCTAAGGTTTTGTTTATATGCTTTTTTCAGACTGCTGAAAAATACGTTGAGTTAAGGGACGCTGATTATTCCTTCCAAAGCCAATTTGTCTGATCTGCTGTCTGGCGTGGGTATCACAGCTATTCTTTACAACTGTTATTATCATAGGATACAGATACTTTTTGCATAAACTGCATCATAAAATGAGTGACGCTGAGGGACTTCATAGAATCCCTATGAGTCCTTCACAAAGGTCATTATTGCAGAGTTCTGCTAGTAGGAAAACATGAATAAGACATTTCTTTGTTTTTCATTTTGTTTTTCACTATCATTCCCCATTTCTGTTGTGATGGTAAATCTCCACTGTTTCATTTTCACCAAAAGTCACACTGTACCTTGCAACATTTTGTCCAAAAGGGCTTCATCTGTGTGCTCTGAGCTATATTGTCCTGGACAAGCACAGCTGGGGACTGCCTCATTAAAGACCTTAAACCATAGGACCAAGGACCTGGCATGGTATTCTATGCAGAGAAGAAACAATGTGCCATACTCTCTGTTTTCCCCACATCTTGCTGAAGCCTTTCCTATTTGTTCACATGGGAGCTGACTCCTCACACACAGGGTGTCTCATTCTGAGGCTCCTGTCACACCTAAGTGGCAGATTGCTGTCAGTGAGGTCTGTCACCTCTCTGTACAACCTTGTGCGGTCTCCCATGCTCACTGGAGCAGGGCAGGGACAAGATTCACTCCTATAAAAGAGGTTCCTGTGGGGTTTTCGGGGCTTTTTTCACACACTGCACTTTTTGTCTCTGTTTGGACATGGTGAAACAGATGTGGTGTGTCAGGTACTTCAACAGTCTTGAAGACAGAAGCCAATAGTGGTTTGCAAAGAAAACCTGAGGTGATCAGGTAGGTCACCACAGAAGTGAGTTACATCACCAAAGTTACTTCCACTTTGGACCCCTTCTTATAGCTGAGGGGCAGCTGCTGTCTTGCGATGACCAGATTTGGCTGAAGCCTAAGAGACGTGTTTCAAAACAGGGACAGAAAGATTTCCACAGGAGCTCTGACCACCTGGTAGGTGAAACAGGCCAGTGAAGGCTGGCTTAGTCCTAGCTGACTCTGTTTTCTTTGAAATCCATCTCTTTGCAGGTAGTGGGACTAGCTTGAGGGGTCACATGAGGTCTTTCCCCAGACTCAAGCCCTACCTCAGGAAGCAACTGCTGGACCTGACCCATGAGCCTGCAGAGCCAGGGCTCTCTCTGAGCTTGTAGGAGTTGAAGATTGTCACTTAAAAGCCTGATGTCCCTTCCCAGGGCCTAGGAAATGAGAGGGAGGAGATCAAGAAAAGGCCTGAAACCTTCTCCTGTAGAAAGGATGAGGACTGCCCAGAGTGAGCCTATGGGGCCTTCCCAAATCTGAATTTATGGATAACACCACAATCACTATTCCCCCATAAAAACCCCACCAGTCTCTACAGTGGAATGAGGCATTTTTATAGCTCCAGAGTGGAGGGGATATACCCACCTAATAAAGCCATTAAAAGAAACTTCCCCAAGTCAACACAGTATAACACAGTTTATACATTATCAAGGTCCAAATAACTTGCTTGGTATTATTAGAAAATAAGCTAATAACAAGCTAATAAGATAATAATAAGAAAATTAAGATTTCATCTACCTAGTAGCATTCCAGCAGCAGCGAAGCTTCAGGGAAATATGTCTCAGTGAAAAATACCATGGAAAATGTTTATTACATTTGAATGTGTATTACAACACTCTTGTATTTATTAAGAACAATATAAAAGCCTCAGTTCATATCAGCGATTTGAATCTTTATTTTTCTCTAATGATTTCTTTAATAATTTTATGAACAAAAAGAAAGAGATCCTTTCAATTATTTATTATTTATTCAATAAGTATGTGCATAATAAATTCAAGAAGCTTTTCAATAGATGATTAATATTACTATTTATTATTTGGATTGCTTTAGCTTTTAGTACAATGATTATTTTCTTAACTGGAAATGACAAATGAGAAAATAATTCTCCTTTTAATTTCAACAGTTCCATCGGTTTGGTTAGTACAGTTTCTTCTTTCATTATATTGGAAAATAAAGAAAAACCATATATGTATCTTGAATTCCTCTGTCAATTACATTATTCAATATGATTTTCATGAAGATGATGTAAACAATAAAAGATTGTTGTTTATGAAAGAAAGAGTATAGAATTAAATTAAAAACTTTGAAAACCAGGAGGGAGATATTCAAAGCCAGATTCTATTTGGGATAAATTTTAGTTACATGTAAGCTTTGTCAAAAGTTTTGGGATCATCCTGAGTCCAAAATGCTGTGCAGAAATAGGACATGGTTTCAGTTACTGCTGAGGCGATTCCTACAAGAATGCCAGTCTATGGTTTTTATGTGAGATTTTTCTCTCAAATTATTGAAGTAAAAATTTAATCTGTCCCTTTAGGTATCAAGTAAATTCTTTGATTTGTTAGTATGGAGTCAAATTTCATAATTTCTTTGTGTGCAGAGTGTAACCAGTTTATCAAGAAGAGGTACCATGGTGGCAACTTGAAAATTCTACAGCAGTGAATGTTCAAGTGTTAAACAATGAGGAGCAGACAGAATGTTGGCTTTGATGCCATTAATAATATATAAAGGAAACCAAATATAAAACTTTAAAGCCTTACAGATGTAAAAATATATGTGCTTCACTGTCAAAACCAATTGCCAAAGTAAAAAAATAAAAAAAAAATAGAAAAATCTTCATACACACCCAAATGCATAAGCTTGCAAAGAGAACAAAGACTACTATAAATATTCCAAGAAGCCAATAAAAAAACTAGGAGTGGTTAGTTCTCCTGTGTAATGGGCTGCCATAAAAGCTTTTATTGTTAAGGGAGTTACTTTACTAAGAGCTGTATGAAGAAAACTGAATGAATGTGAAAAATTGCATGCAATAACCTGAACTGAAAGATGATTATCAGCCTCTGAGTTCTATGCTTTTGAGTGGGTGCTGCTGTTAGAAGATTGCCGTTGTGGTTAAAGAAAAGCTTGCTTTGTACTACTATCCCTCCTCCAGGTATACAGAGTCACTGTGTTCTTCTCCAATACCTTTGTCTGTTTGTATTAAATGTCATTTTTTAAAATTGAAGGGCCTGATCCTGCACTTTTGCTTTCAGGAGGCACTTCAGTGCACTGGAACATTTCCATTGGAATAAACTTTGAGATTTAAGGGGCTGATGGTCCACCTGGACAGAGAAGCAATCGTTACTCACTCTGCCAGCTGTGTTGCTCTGAACTGAAGAGTGTTAGCCTGCAGGCCAGAGTTTGTAAGTGAAGCTTGACCTAAACCCACAGAAATTCCCTTGTGTGACTCAGATGAGTGCTGAATCCACTACTTCCCAGCAATAAAAACAGGTTTTCCTTCTATGAATGTTCATCTATTTTTTTTTTTTTTTTCACTTAGTGAGGTATTTACAAGTACACCAAATGCACACATTGGTAAAAAGCAAAACCCCTAAAAGCTGTTTCACTTACAGCTGCAAAGGAAGGAAGTAAAAGCCGTGGTTATTTCTATACTTCACTATATGGGAGTTTCTGAGTGCTGTGCTAATTAGGACCTTATCAGTGGCTAAATGAATAGGCAGGTATCCTGTGCATTCCATGCCACTTCAAAGGGCACTCCAAACGGAACATTTACAACGTCAGGCTTTTAGATATTGCCACTTTACAGAATATCTTACTGCCTTTGATTTTTCAGCTATTTTTTTTTTTCCCAGCACTTATCAAACACCACAAGAGCAGAGGATGGCTGCAAGTCAGAAATCCACTAGATACATCAGCTTAGAGTTTCCATGGAAAATGCTAAGACACCATGCTTGGAGCCTCTAAGCATTTCATGTGCATTCATAATTCTTTATCATCCTTTCTGACATTTGCAGAGATCGGGTAAAAGAGAAAAGCACTAACATCAGTGTTACTACTTCTCTTTCTGTTCTATTTCCAAGGAATAAAGTAGTCTGAAAGAAAAATTAAAAGGAAGATATTGTTCGATCTTGTGCAAAATCATCACAATGAGAAATGGAAAGCACAGGAGCTGAATGTGTTTCCATAAATGAGAACCAGGTTGTCCTAGATTGGCTCAAATTGTCTTCTTTTTCTACAAATCTCTAAGAATCACCATGCTGTATTAATATAATTTAAAGTAATATTGATATTTATAACTTTAATTTATCCTAATAAAAATATCATTCAAAATCTCTGAAGTACTAAGTAATTTTTAGCATTACCAGACCACACAGAAAGTTTAGTTAATTCTCCATACCAGACACTGTCATTTATACAAATAAGTTTTGCCCTGTGTTGGCCATTAGGCTAATGGCCTCAGAGGTTAACAAATGAATGCTGTTGCCAGTGTATCTTGAACACAAGAAAGTGCTGTGCCACAGCAGAAGTCTATTCCAGAGATGTGAGGGTCTTCTGAAGAGCATCTAGCATGAAATCATCTCTCCCAAGAAAATATCTCTTGGACTGCATAAATGCCCCTTAGGATAGAGAAGGTTGGTTTCAGACCACTTGATTCCCCAGATATAGTTTCTACTAAAATAAATTCTATAAAATAGACTCTCCAAAAGAAAATATTTCTGACACAATCCATGCTTCTTTCTACCTGTAGCTATTTTTGGAGGCAGCTCCAAGGCTCTAATCATGTACTCCAGGCTATTTTAACAACTTCAAAAAGAAGCAGCGGTTGGCTCTTTATTGTTATCATGTGTATGTGATTTGTACCTAGGAGATTAAGGATACTGTCTGATCTGCCTATAAACCTCACTGGCTCTCACCAGGAGAAGAGGCTGCACATGTCCAGTTTAAATAGACCATTTTTGCTACTTAGCATCAGGAATTGTTGTGAGCCCAGATCTCCAAGAGGGAAGGGGGGTACCTAACAGAGAGTATTTGGCCAGGACTGCTAGACCCAGCCAAATTTGCCACTTCTACCTTGTGTTTCCTTGATAGAGGCTACCTTTGACAGGGAAATCAATCACACTTGCCTCCAGCCCTGGCCATGCAAACAGTTGGTATAGCAGTAGTCTGAGAACAGAATACTAGAGGAGACAAGTGTTTGTAGGATATATGTTCTTAGCAAAACTTGTGACTAGTGGTGATATGGCTAAAATCACTCCTGGCCATCTGGGATGGAGATCATGGTTTAGCATATCTCTACATCCCATCTGACCTCTGCAGATGCAACCCAAGTTGCTTTCTATTGCTTGCACAATACAATTGCTACCAATCCCACTTAATCTTACTAAACACATAACTTGTTTGCAGAATTTCCAGGTGATATTAAGTTCTGTTTCCCTCACTGTCATTTGTCTGGCTGAAATAATAGGTTACTGCGGACCAGCTGCAAAAACCTGGGTGCATTCCAGCAGGAGGAAGTCTTCTGAACATCACACTGAGCTGCAAAAAGCAGAAAGCTATTCCAAGCTTGCACAGAGGAGCAGCTGTGTGGCAATGATTTCACAGCTTTCTAGGGATAAAAACTTGGCCTTTGAAATTCCCTGCAGTGTACTTAGAAACTTGTAAGGTATGTTAAACCACAATTTTGCTAAAAGTAGCTGTGCTTATGGATCCACCCATAATACTAGCAATACTATAGATGTGCTTGAGAAGTATCAGCATCTCAAGCATTGTAGAACTACGTAATTTTGCTTCCCAAAATTGTAAGGTATCTTCTTATTCTTATCCTCCCACTCCTGAGCATTGCCTTACTGCTTTGCAGTGAGTTCCTTAAGCTGCTTGTAAGGCAAAGGTGTTAACTAAACAGGTGTACCCTTGTCATTTCTCAAAAAATCAAACATGTTCTTGAAAGCTCTCATAATAACAAAACAAACCCCCAAAACAAACCCCCAAAACAAACAAACAAACAAAACCCCATCACAACAATGAAACTTACAGATTTAGAGAATTGTTATGGTTAAACAAAAGGAAATACCTAAAAGACCAGTACTGCAACATCATTCAGGGAAACATCCATTGCTATTAATGACAGTTTTGTTTGAGAAATGACTCAATATTGGATCTACAAAGACATAATTAAGGAAAAAGGCATTATCATGTTGGGTGACATGGCCACTTGTTAAACAACAATAAAATCTTTCGTTCATAATGTGAGCTCATTGAGTTTGGTTGTCTTAAGTTTTCAGCCTCTACTTATGTTCTTTAGAAGACAATGGGAACGGCTTAAAATAATAGGAAAGCTGCTAAAATTGTTATGGCTGCTGTGGCATTACAAAGACACATGTTGGCTCCCTGTGTATAGTGTATAATATACATTTAACCTGTCACCAAACATAGAGAATTTTACAGGTAAAATGCAAAGGGGTGCATTTAGGAAGTAACAAATGAACATTTTTTTTTGTTGTACTTGAAAGTAACTACTTAACCTAAAATACTAATTTATTAAATTATAAATTAATGTATGCTGCATCAAAAATGCTTGCAATTTCCTTCTGCTATTGCACGAATCATTCTAATGAAAAGTTACAGGTTTCTGGAACATAATGAAATTCAAACTTGCATTCTTAGTGCAGTTGCCATGGCCAATTCAGCTGAAAATGAGAATTATTGTGAGAGCATTTCCTGGTCTTTGACCCCTCTTATAGAGTTTTAAAAAGCAGGTTTTTGTAGAGCATTAACCTCATTCCGAAGCAATTCATTTCTCTGAGTAATATGAGAGGTGTTAAAACACTTCAGTAAAAGGAAAAGTATTTAAACATCTTTTATTCTATGTTTCAAAAGACTGGACATTTAACTTCAAGGATTTCTGGCTGTGTAATGCGAAAGATTGACAATAGAGCCAACTGCTATAAAGTATAGTCTCTCCTGTATGTACATATTTATCAAGATAATGCCTCCTGACACCTAGGCAGTAAGAGACAGCCATATTTGACAAGTTATAGGTACATATATACTCTATATTTGTTTCTGTTCTACTGTTGACTGCACAGAATAAGTAAGAGGTGAGGGGGAGAAAATAAAAAAGCGCTGGGCCCGGACAACAAAAGGGAGTTTCATGGGTCTTGATGGTATTCCATGCACCTAAGAAGTCATCATATGTATTCTATAACCCTACAACACCAAATGAATAGTCCTGAGATAAACTGAAACACTTTGAATGTGTAAAAAGTGTGGAGTGTAATTTATTTTTCTTTTGAACTCTTTGTAACTTCCACTAGATTATACTCACAGATTCTTGTAAAAGCGCATTCTGCTGAAGTAAATGGAAGTTGTTTTATTTATATGTACATATATCTATCTATCTCTCTGTATATCTACATCCATGTCTCAGAAATCAGTTTTATCATCTCCGGGACAAAGAACAAGTGTGCCTGAACAACAAACCCAAAATTAAATATTAAAGATTGGATGCTAAGTATGAAATATTAGATGTTGCATAATAAGCCTGCTCAGTTCCAATATTTTAGTTGCTTTATGAGAGAGGTAAGAATGAGTCATTGCAAATACTATGTTATTAATGAAATGGACTAAATTGCTTATTACAAAGTTAGATCTTATCCAGTTTTGGTCCCTATAAACTATATTGACATTTCATAGCTTTTATTTTATTATTTTTCATCTTTGACAAACAAGCATCAACTTATCATTCAGGTGGCTTGTCAGAGCCTGTATTTTTCAGACAGTATTAGAAAACACAATGAACTTTCTGCAAAAAGTACTAATGTAATTTGAAGAAATTATTTGAAGAAATTAACATATAGAACAAGCATTATTTCATTATTCTGGAAAAGAGCTATAAACTTGTCATGTAAAAATGTTATGCTGATGGAGGGGGAACTTAACAAAGCAAATACTTATTTTCAAGTCAAACTGCAAAAATGCGAGAGGTCACCTAATGTGTGAGCACCTTAATCTGTGGATTGCAGGCTTTTGAGGCAAAACAGCGGCAGAAAGTTGTTATATTATAAGGATGGTCTTGTCAGGTACTGTTATGTGTGCATAAAATTATGTAACTGATGGGAATTAATGGAATTTCTCAAAAGGAAACCAATTGTGTCTCATTGCATGCTTGAGATTGGTCCAGTATTTAGGAAGTATATGTCAGCATGTTTGATGTCCCTGAAACTCCCTTTTGGCTTACTGATAAATATCTACAAACCCATGAGTTTGAATATAACAATGCATTAATTGCAATGCAAAAGAGAAACATGCAGCTCTCAACACTCTGTCTGGGGACAGAGAAGTCATTATGGAAGGGTGCACCTCGTAGAAATGGTGAAGTTGCAGCCACAGACCCAGCTGGAGATGCTTTCCTTGGGGAAAGCTAGACAAAATCATGGAAGTAGCTCCTTTGAAGGCTATTAACAGGGCACAGTGGGGCTGTGTGCACCTCAGAAGAAGATATCTCCTGCTAAAGAGTAGGGCTTGGTCACTCAGTGAAATGACTGTAGCATGTATCTTTACAATAACAACACTTCTACATACAGAGGAGCCAATCCCAAGAGGAGGTACCCAAATGCTGCAGCTTTGAAAATCCAAAGTATGTTAACTCCACTAGACTGAAGAACCAAAATTGATAATCTCTGCAGCTGAATCCAACCCTAACATGAACGTCCGTGATTTGCACAAGATGGATCTGATCCCCTCCACTACCTGCGTTGTGCAGTGCACTAGGTCCACTCAGGTGATCTATCATAAGTGTTGCCTCTCCTTACTGCAGGTGAAAGAAGAATCTATTCACTGAAAAAAACATGCTGGAAGTGTTAAGAATGGAATTCCTATGTAAATACATTATTGCTTTTCTTATTCTACTGGAGAACAAAACTGCATCAGTTGGAGAACTGGTTTACAACAGAATGACAACTACTCAATAAGGTGTATTTTTTGAGACACAAATCTCTTTTGGAAAAGAAGAGAATGTAACTTAATTGACACTTTTGTGAGCAATGGTTGCTTCCTTTTCAAGTGTTCACCTTGCTGAGGAAAAAATTGAAATGCAGCCCAAGATGTAAAATATTGATGCTGCATTATTCAAACAAGAAAGCTTTAGTATGTGTCTCTTTTGTTTAATCATGCTAAAAGCAGAAGTGCACAGGGCATAAATGACAGAACAATAGTGCTCTTATGTATTTAAATGACATCCGACTCACAATGTAGAGCAGAAAATAAAACGCCTCTAAACCTAACATTTCCCAAAAATCACAGACACATAGAGAGATTAGGGTTTATTAACATGATCCTGTTGTGGGATTTTTTTTATTAATGGCAGCCTTTTTAAGAATGATGTTATGCTTAAATGTGCTAATGTACACAGAATAAATAATTGTCTATATGTTAAGACTATCAACTTAAATATTTGAAGTTAAGCAGTTCCCATGGAATCCTTATTTGGATCATTTTAATATCTCTTCTAAAAATCCAATCATTAATTATGTGATCATACACTGTATCTGTCACCAACCTTCTGCCTCTTTCAAGACACAGGATGGACAATGATCACTTAACAAAGCACTATTCAGCATTACATTTCATCTCTATTCAGCATTAAATTTCATCTCTATTCAGCATGTGGCCTTATGACATGTTTACTGTATTCCTTGTTCTGAATACAAAACTGTTAATATTCTCTTGTTTTTCTCCTTTTGTTGTACTCCTCGCTGCAATATTTGACTGCATCACAAGCAACATTAAATTTATCTCAGAGCTCCTGTGAGGCAAATTGACTTTTTTTGTGTTACCAATGAGAAATAGGTATTTATGCAGCATAAAGGCTCTGATATTAAGAGCCCAATCTAAGATCCTCATAGTCTGATTTTTTACAAAATTTCTTTCTTTATTTTGAACACGTCTGCATTATTCAAGTGCATGTATTTCCTAACACATTAATATTTGAGTATTGCCAACACTTTCTAGAATTGATATTAAGGTCTTATTCCCATTGTTTACAAGTGAAACTAATTGGTATTAGACTAAATCGCAAGATAAAAAATTTTTACTGCTAGTATGGTTGAACACTGAAACAGGTTTCCCAGAGAGGTTGTGTATTTTTCATCCTTCAAATGTGATATCCAAAACCCAACTGGGAAAGATCCTGGGTAATGTTCTTTGGCTGGCCCTACACTGAGCAGGGGATTGGACTAGGCAATCCCCAGAGGTGCCTTCCAGCCCCATCTACTCTGTGATTTTGTGCTTCTGTGAGACTTTAGCTAGGTCAGCTGAAAACATTTATAAGAAAGAAGGAGCTGAAAAATACCATATTTATGCTTATCTCAAGTTCATTAAAGCTTTATACTGGAGTTGTTTTTATTTAGTCTGATGTTTTACTTCAATCAACGTAATGTTAGCATAAATTTAAATTAATGAAAAAATATATAGCTGTGTTTGATCAAACTTGATTAACACTCCATATCTATTTTTCTTAGACTTAGTGCAAATATTGTGAAATGAATCTAAATATTTTCATATTTTAAAAGGTACCTTCAACGAAGGAGAGATGACTTGTTTAAGATCATGAAATTTAGCAACTTAAAAATAAATGATAAGCAGTTGCAGTGTATATAAGAAGATTTATGAAAATTATATTAATTTCATGATTTAATCTAGGGAAGCAGATTATTAGAATTTGGAAACATACTTAACTATATATGTTCAAATTATCTCTTTTTGTAACATAGAAGAATGAAAAATACAAATTACTTTTTAATACAATAGATCCATATATATAAACATATATATATTTTGGAGCATTATGCACAACAATTGAAGATTCTGTGGTTCAAGGCACACATCTGTATTGACAGGTGTGATACAGAAGGACTTGCCTGTCCACTCACTGTCCAGGTGAGCCTGTAGGATCCACGTGGGAATGGCATCACCTCTCACCCACTGAGGAACAGGGGAGCATCTTGCAGTGCTGGATCACAAAACAAAAAACACCTTCCTGCTCAGTATCACCTGGTGGGATCAGGGCTCCATGAAATGGGGTGGGGGCTCTACACAGTGAGATTGGAGCTCTGTGCAATGATGGGATGTGGACATGATGGGATGTGGAGCTGGAGTCCAAGCTGAGCATTGCAGTTGGAAGACAGCACTATCAGGGAAGCTGAAGATCCCTCAGCAGCTTCGTCTCCCTGGCTAATGCCCAGTGAAACATCCCTTACTATAATATACAGTCACATATATAATATTCTTACCATATTTTCCCATAAAAGAGCTCTCTAAAAGCTTTTGGCCAGTAACCCAGTAGATCCACAAACTCTTGCACTGAGGTGCGTTATGGCTCTTAAGATCTTGTATGGATTCATTCAATGTTGCTCAGTGGGAGCAGTTTTAGAAACCAAAATTTAAAAATGCTGTCTTAAGCCCTGAATATTGATACAATACTTTTATCATGAAGAGAGCCCAAATGAAACCAAGGTGGAGTCTGCACAAGACAGGAATGACTGTAAAATTCTCTTTGCCCACAAGAGGGTACATCCCACAATGTGACTTTTTAGGTCAGGATAAAAATTCAGTTTAAACAGTCAATGAATGTCATGCAAAACTGTCCACGCTTTAGATGCTTTCTCTTAAACTGAAAAAGATAAAAGGAAAAAAATTATCATGTGAAGTTTCTAGAGACAAGAAAAAGACAGGAAGATATAAAAAATGCTGAACAAAATTATATGGACTTAAATTGGATCAGGATGAAAAGAATAAAATGGAACATTGTCATCATACTATCTAGAGGTCGAGTATTATGCTTAATGGTGTTTATCCACAAACACACATATCAGTGAATATTTGCCTTATTAATGTAATTTAAAAGAAATATATTTAGAATTTGTTTTTAAATATAAAAAAAAAAATAATAATTTGGGGAACTTAACTCCAGAAATAACTTACTACCTGGTAGACAATTGCTAAACATAAATAAGCCTGAAGTTAAAACCATTTCATACTTGGTAAAATCCTTGTTTTGCTAAACCTTTGCAACAGAAAGAGGCATTTTTCTTTGATTTCTAATAAATTTTAGCTTTTTTATATAAACTCTACAAACATCCCTTAAAGCTTACAGACAAAGATGTCATGTGTCTGGTGATATATAATAATATCTATCTATATATATAATATATATAATATATATAATAATATAATCAAATAATATGAAAATATGGTTCACTGATAAGGCAAAAAATAGAGATGAGGAGAACCCAAAGGTCAAGGAATTACAAATTTGCATGGTGGAGAAGGTTTATGAAGTGAGCAGTCAAATCTGTTCTGTATAGGTGTTATGTTTAGCAGTTTAGAAATGCATACACAGAGTTTGCCTTCTGCCTCAGGCAGAAGAGTGATCTGGTGGGATGAGCTTAACCTAGGTGGGAGTTACAGGGTGGCTTGTTATGGTCAAGTATCTGCTTCCCTTTCTTTTATCTCCATCTCCTTTTCTTCTGTCTTTTCCTGTGGATTGAATGCATGGATGCTGTCTGCTGTGCTGCCTGTGCCCTGAGAGTGTACACATCCTTTCTATTATGGATAAGTAGCACTTGACACCTACATCCAAGTAGGAAGGATTTATTTTGTCTTGAATCTAGCACTAAATGACCAGTTCATTAAGGCTGGGTAGCATGTATTGGCTGATGAGATTTTCCTAGCTCTGTGATGCTTTATTCAAACCTTCAAACCCCTGATAAGGCAAACCAGAGACAAGGCAGTGGCTAGGCACAGAATCACAGTGTGCTGAGTGTAAAGACTGGTTTATTTACAATCTTTCCTTGTTGCTACATTACACATGGCAGCAATGGATGGATAATTCCACGTATGCCATGTTACTTCTGACAGTTTAAGAAGAAACAGAATGTTGCTCTTGCCGCCGCCATGAATTTCCAAGAGTTGTGTTACCTTTGAATAGTGCTGTATTGCTCTAATTTGTACTCCTGCACTTCCCTATATATGCACACCTTTGATCACACAACTGCACCTCTAAGGTGAAGAAAAAATGTAAATAACAATGATAAATTTTAGCACACCCAAGTTGTTTTTTTTTTTCCAGATTAGCCAAATGTTTATTTCTGTATCTCCCAGGGAATTCATTTCCACAAGATCCCTCCCTTTCTGCTCCAACTCTGTTGGCAATGGAATAACTTCAGAGATCTTTCAATCACTACTAGATTCCATGCGCAAGAAGACATCATCCCTGAGTTTTAGATTCTTGACTAGAAATAGCTTATGACACATAGTTAAAGAAAAGGATTTCCAAAGGACATGGTTGTTTATAGGATTATGGTTCCCTATATTTTCTTGTACCTGCCTAACAGCTATTCTGCAAAATAAGCGGGCATACAGCTCTGGAGAAACACAGTTGAAAAGCAAGTGGACTTAAGCAAGTGCTCCTCAGTATCTGATAATATGCAGTTAGAAGATGTGAAGAGAAGGAGAAAAACACCATGGTCTTTCTTTCACCCTGTGTGCATGCCTTCAGTTAATGTTAGTTTTATTGAAGTCACACTGTTATCCATATATCTCCACACCTTCAGCTTTTGTACAGTGTCTATTGGACTGATATCATAAACCAGATATGCAGCAACGAAAGAGTGTGGGCCTTGAATAAGAAAGAGCAACATCTCATTCACTTAGCACATTCAATGGAAGAGGTTGTTACTGAGGATTTGTGGCCTTCCAATAGACATGGGGAAAAAAATAGCAATGACAGACAGTAATTAAAGACTGCATTAGTGCATGTGCAAAAGCAGACCACATGAAAATTTGAGGTATTGATTTAATTCTCCCATTCCTGACCATTAAAGTGTTTGGCTTTGTAATTTCAATATTTTAACATCATTTTTGTTATGTTGTGTATATCTGTAGGACCCCACTTTTTAGTTTACACCTCCTGAGGGACTGAATGCTTCAGAGTTAATGAACTTTCTCATCAGTTGGCCATTAGTTTGAACTGAAGCCAACTCATCAGGATGAAAAGCATCTTGCATCTAATGGATGTTTGGGGTTCTGTATAGAATGAGTTTGGCAGGTCGCTTTCTCTAGCTGCCACAACACAAACATGCCATAATGCTCTGCACTAATTGGCAGATTCAGTGAAGAGGCCAAATGTTGGCTGATCTATTGAGTCTGGTCTACCCTTTTTGCCCCTGGAGGAAATCTTCCACCTCAGGTATGCTGTCATGGTTTGTTAGTGTTTTTTTCAGCTTACCAGACTGCCTTTTTTTCCAAATCCAGAGGCTATCCATCAAGAAGGATGGCTGGTGATGCTTCTCATTATTACTAAAACCACACAACTATTTAAAGTTACCATGAATACATTTTTTGCACAAAGGCAAACATTTCATTAGCTCAACTAAATAAAATGTCACCCACTGCTATACAAAGCTTGGCCGCTACATAAGTTTGCAAAACTCCTACATGCTTCAAAGAGAGTTTATCCATTTATGTATGTCTTAGTTTGTGTCCCAGTCTTGTATCAACAAGTGTTTGTGTTTCCCCAGAGTTCTCTTATATTGCAATCCTTCAGCCTTTCATTTGTACATTCTAGGATGTGTATATATATATTCTATTTTATATCTGTAGGTATATATTGTCAGTACATTCAATATTTCTTCTTGGAGAAAAAAACCCAAAAGTCTGTCTCTGCACATATTAATTGGAAATTCTTGGTATGTCAATGAATGAAGAGAAAAAAAGCATATTTTTGAAAAGAATCTTTTTGATTCTCATCCTTTTAATCTTTTTTCCCTCCATTATTGTCATAAAGTACCTGAAACAACCAGATGTAAAGATGCCAGACTAACTGTTTAAGCCATGCCTACCAACCTTTTCTGTCTTTTCCAGAGAAGATTTCAGGGAGAGATTTACCACTAGAAATCAGTCATGTTGCCAGTGAAGCACAGAGAGCTTGAGATGCACATGTTGTCTGATGTGTCTTACTTTTGGATATCTTCCCCAAGTTGGGATACTCCATGGACAATTCTGTGGTGCACTCTGCTGGAAGATATCTGGTTCTTCCCATTCTCTTATGTTTTATTAGTCAGGCAACAAAAATAGGTTCTGCTTGGAGCAGATTTCTGTTTGCTCCAGCTGTTTCCAAGGTATAAATCTGCAGGTCAATTGTGCTAGCTTTGAGGGCTAAGTATCATATTTGCTTTGCTGTGTGCAGCCTTCTCCCTCTTAAAAACACAGCAGTTGGCCTTCATCCTCCTCTACTCCCTTCACTCATTCTTGCTCCGTGTTTGACTGTGCTTTGAGCATGTTACCTATTAGTTTTCTCCCTTTTATTCTCTTCCTGCTTTTATTTCTGGTAAAGAAAGAACATATTGGGCTTGTATTCATGACTTTATGTGTAAAGCACTAAATGGTAATAGTGATAAATATCTTTATCACTTTCAGTGAATTAAAATTATAACCATTCTCATGTCCTCATATGAGGCAGGAATATTTTTTCTTAAACCATTACCTTTTTAAAGATCCTTTTTTTCTCCCTCACAATTGATTTCAACTTAGGATACCTACACATTACTGCTCAAAAATTTTCATCATTATTTAATATTTCTTTAGTCTATTTGACAGGAAAAATTTTGGTGGTCTACTAAGGAGAATGGGACATAACAGCATACATAATTGAAATATGTTAGAAATGTATATGAGAAGTCTAAAAATACATGATTGCACTTGTTAAACACATAATTACAGTTTTAGAACAATTCACTAATACTAATCATTAATTACTTAAAAATACTTTTTAATTATGGCTTTTTTAAAATAGAATTATAACATAACCAGAGTTGAAAGGGACCCATAAGGATCACCAAATCCAGCTCCTGTCCTTGCACAGGACACCCCAAGAATCACACCAGGTACCTGAGAGCATCGTCCAAGCACTACCTGGACTCTGTAAGGTTGGTGCTGTGACCACTTCCCCAGGGAGCCTGTTCCAGTGCTCAGCCACCCTCTGGGTGAAGAACATTTTTCTGATATCCAATCTAAACCTCCCCTGAGGTTTTGCCCCCAGGTTGTAGTGTAACATATATCAAGCAGGCAATGAATTTAATAGAAGAGGGGACTGTAAAACTGATGTGTTTATGTTACCAACTGTGCCTGCACTGAAACAAAGTAAACCTTTCAAATATAAATTCCAATTGTTTTTGAATGTAATTGAATGAAGTCAACAGTCTACACTACATTTCCACCAATGTTGTAATTTCATTTTTTTTTAAATAATCAGGAGTACTTCTTTCACTTAGATAGCTGTGGCACCAATTCCAATGTTTCTTTCTTTTCTTCCAAACCCACCTGGAACATGGCAAATTTGGGGGCAGGACTATACTGACAGACCTGTTTCAGGACCTCTTCTAGCTCCTATACTTTTACTGTCGTCAAGGTGTTCTCAACAACATCAAACTTATAGTCACTGTTCTTCATCCAAAATTCAACAAAAAGGACGGATCAACCTACAAGACAACCTATGAGAAGCCCACAAGGTCAAAGCCCCCATGTTAGAAGGGCAGGGACTTTCACAGTTGTCATTGTCATCTGACAGCTTTAGGTTTTAACATGTTTTCAGTAACGTGCCTCCAGAGTTACTGCCAGAAAGATTCCAATTTCAGTCAAGCACTGGTAAGAGCAGAGCTTAGATCTTCAGTGAAGGCACTTGTCTGTGTCAGGCAACAGCTTTGAACACTCCAACTCTGTCCCCTTAGAACCCTTCTATCACAAAACTTATTGCAGACAATGTGGCCTCTGAAATATTTTTGTAAAACTGCAGGTTGGCGTGGTTTTTTTTGTTTGTTTGTTTTTTTTTGTTTTGTTTTTTTTNGGTTATCTTTCTTTCATGTAGTCCAGTGAAATTTACTGAGCCAGTAAGGGACACTGTCATTTGCTTCCTGACTCGGGGTCAGGAACTGCTCATCTTGTAAGAAGTTTTCAAAAAGATACTAACATGTACAATTCAGATAAAAATGTTGCCCTTTTTATTTGCATTTGTATAGATATTTTAGTCGTATTTATACAGACATTTTAAGTGCTTACTCTTGATTACTTAAAATAGATAGGCTTAGAAATTGTGTATAATAGGTCACTATGTCTCAAACACTTCATAAGGCTATTTTTAGTTTCGCATAAAGCTATCCATCTATAAAGGCAGATATTAAGTGATTAAACAGTGATTTATATTTAAATTTCTATAGTTCTGCCATAGGTCTACTTAAATTTCTTTTCGTGTTTTTAGTATTCTATGTGTGAATGAGTGTAGTACCACAGGAATGCAACAGTTCTTATCTGCAAGTAATTAACAGGGGCCTTGGTGAATAATGTCTTATTTTCAGAATACTGTAGAATATCCCAAATCCTGTATCCACAAAATGGTGCATACTTTTCAAATGTGATCACAAAGTGAGTTAATAATTCATATTTTACAATATTTACTGCATAAAAGGGGTCATGCTACACTTTTCCCATTCACAGGCTCTGGACCCAGACTTTCCAACCCTTTATTTATCAAAAAATGAAATATTATGCTAACCATGACCTTTTAACAACAGCCTATTCACAGTGGCCAAAGGTTTTTATTGCTGACCTATTAACCTATTATAAAACAATAATTTCCCTGGGTCATTTTTTTTTTTTTAAGGAGAAGCAAAACAAAACCACAAAGATTAAAAGAATAAGGATTAAAACTCCCTGAAACATTCACCAAACACAGAATTTCTTCTTGTTTCCTCTGCCAGAACACATCAAGCAAATACTATAATTTATAGCTTACCCTCCTTATAAATCATGAATCCACACAGAAAAAAAAAAAAAATCTGTTCTGTACATACTTCTCTTCTAGTAATTTTAAGTTTTCCCATGTCCATTAGGCCCTTACAACCTAATCTTGCTCTGCCAATTGCTCCCATGGTGAGATCATTAAGTAAATTATTTAAAGATCAAACAGCCTGCAGTGACAATGGAGTTCCATGTAAGGTAAATGCTTCAAAGCCCCCTACCCCCCCCTTCTCAAATTATAGCTCTACAGGCTATTCATCACCTCTGGATGGGGCATGCCCCACCATTACTTGGCTTTTTGCTGCAGGCTAAGGTAGCACCACTAATTGGCCTTTGTAACAAAACTGACCTGTGGACAGGATAAAACTTGTTTGGAGCTTTAGAGACAACAATTATTCAAGGTTAAAAACACATCAATGCCAGAGCTACGTCACTATAATAAGGGTGAATGAATTTCTTCCTCTTGGGTCTTAATGTGAAAGAATGCGTTCATGTTGTGCCCATGCCAAACAAAAGCTCCTTCAGGTAGTTGAACTGGTCCACTTTTCTTTCTTTCCCCCACCCCTTCTTTTTTAGCTCAAGGACAAGTAGGTCTATCATTTTCTTTATTTCTTCAGAGCCCCTCACAGTGAGGGCCCTTTGATCTCTGAGAATAATGGTAGATGGAACAATTTAACTGCTTCATACAGGTGCAGGAGTTTATTTGACAGGTTGTGGCTTTTATTTCTAGCACATTAGCTGCATGCATACAAATGGGCTCTTGACAGACTCAAGCAGGTAGATCAGACTTTTTAATTTTTTTTTTTTTTTTAAGAAGCCTCAACAAAGCCTGACCACACCTGCAATGATGGCACAATTTGAAATGCCACATAAATTAAAGACAGGTAAGGCCAATGGCTTCCCTGCTGTGAATGAATTTTTACAGCCAGTGAAAACAGCAGGTAGGAGGGAAAAGCAGCACACATCAAGTAAACAACAAGGGATCCTGTCACTTGTCTCTCAAATTAAAGAGATCCTATTTGATCTGAGTTATTGTAAAATAAATAATGCTACTAGACAGGATTTTACTTTGTATTGCCTATAACAGGATAGAACGCAGGCTAGAAGCAAAGTGAATGAAAACATTTTCAAATTGCATTTACTCAGACCACCACTTTTTCCCAAAGGAAGATTATCTGTATGAATTTTCTTGAATTTACAGTTACATATGATTATGACTAGTAAAGTGAAAATCTGCCCTTAGAAGCCTTGCAAAATGAGGGGGTTTTCACTCTTTTTTTGGTTTTTCACTTAAAGTGTCATTGAAATGGCTTGCATAAGGGGATGCTATTCAACAGTGTACCAGCTAATAATAAGTCTGCTAAAGATTAGTTCTTTAGACTGCTACCACTTATGGAAGAAACACACATTTTTTTTTTTTTGTTTATTTGTCTCCACTCTCCTGTTTTGAGCTTGCCTTTTTTTTTTTTCTTTTTTTCAAAGCATTGCAGTTTTTCAAAGAGTATCCTGCCCTCAAAGTCGTGAATTCAAGAAAAATAAGGTGTGGGACTTTGTGCCAACATAAACAATTTATTTGGAAGTTTTATATCAAGACTAGTAATATAGATGCAGTTATGCTAGAGGCAAGATATTTTGTATTGGTTTAGTTTATTTGACTCATGGGAGTATTTATTCTAGACTAACAGTTTTTATGGCAATGTAAGTGCTTTAGCTTTAGCACTTAATATGTAAGACTATAAATGTAAGTGTGACAATGTGCCTAAAATTTTAAACCTCGAGGTTACATTGACCTCACCTTTGCTGACATGGCTGTGATGGAGGTAAGAGGGGGTCAGAGCTGAGAAAAACCCTTTATAGTCCTCCTTTCCACTCTCATCTGGTGCATTCTTAGCGAGTGTTTTGTCACTGCATGAGGTTGATGTTGTTCTGCTTCGTAGCTGATGTGCTCCTGTAGAACACATGGTCCCTTTATCACCTGTGTGGTAACTATAGTAGATATTAAACAGATTTGGTGAAAATTACACCCCAGTTCTCTGGGCAATATAACATTTTCAGAGAGGCAACAGAAGCACAAGATTGCGCTGAGGAATAAAATACTGAGGATAACTGTTAGTCAGTTTAAGTGTTTCAAATTTGTGCATAGTCATGTTCGACTGTAATTAAAACATGGGGGGTTTCTTCAGATAAACTGGTGTTTTACTCCACATAAATGACCCCTTCCAAAAGACAGCTTGAGCCATGCCTAAATGCTTGAGAGGAAAAATCCTAAAGTGAAGGTGGAAGTCCTAGAATGAATTTTTGCTGATAGAGCACAGAATACTGAAATTCTGAATCAGATGAAAACCACAATTTTCTGCTGGCACAGTATAAGGCAGTGTAATTATCCTGGGAAGATTTCTGCAATTGGCATGTCCCTAGAGGATTTTTGTAATCAGTTGATGGGAGAGGTAGTTTAACGACACTCTTTTGCTCATCTTTTGCATTTCTTCTGGGGGCGCTCCGCATTGCTTCAGTGCTGCGTGTCCCGTGTAGATCAGTAACCACCTGCAGATTTATGTCTGCTGACAGTCTCCCAAGGAGTTCTGCTGCTCCCAAGCTGGATTGCAAATAGCTGCTGCAGAGCGTGCTGACACAGAGCCTGCTGGGGCCACTTCACCAGGGAAGATGCCACCCTGCAGCAGGGCAGAAGGAAAGTGTCCTGCCCTGTGGAGCAGAGATCACTGGAGACCTTGCAGCTCCCATGTCACCGTGGGAGGTGCTGCCCAAAGCCTGTAAGGCAAAGGCACCCCCAGGCCCGACCACAGGCTCTGCCCGGGGTCTCACCACCAGACCAGTATCTGCAAACAAACTCAATTCCATATTAAATCTTTTCTTCTCCACCCTGAACCAGCTGTCCTAGGATGCTGACAAGCAGGCGCTCCTTGTCCTAGAACAAACAGCCTCCTTCTTTGTTTGTTTGCCTGTTAATTAAAAAGCAAATTCTCATTTGGAAAAAGCCGAACATCAGGATGTGGGAAAGACTGGCTCAGATACAGCAATGAGTCCTGTCTGCAGTCTGCTGCTCTAGCTCCCACAGCCAGAGTCCAAGAATAAATGTGAGGTGTTCCAGCTGCCAAAACACTTTTTGTATGGAAAAAAAAAAAAAAAAAATCCATTAATGAATAGATATTTCAGAATACCTAATGAGAAAAAAAAATGAAGACTTACCCTGTTCTGCCTGTTTTGCCTTTTCTGTTTTAACACTAGAAATAAAATATGCTGCAGCAGATTGTATTTCTGTTAAAACTATAACAGGTTTATGACAGTACTAAAACAGTGCAGCAAACAAGGAAATTAGTGTAAGTTTTTTAGCACGATTTATTACTCTTATTTAATAAAAAGTGTAATAGCTTTGTAGCACCTAAATGTACCTAATGAGGGACTCTTTTCCCAAGAATTTTAATTTGGATCTGGTAACAAATCAGTCAACTTTCATTGCCAAGGATTTTTAATATACAAATCTCAAAGAACTCGAGAGTACTTGTTACCTAATACTCAACAGATAAGAAACTGATCTACAAAAACACAGCTTCCATAAACTCATATGTGATAATGTACCAGTGGATACACCATATGATAGACCAGTTAAAACAGGGCTATGATAAATTCTTTCTCAATGCTTCATTTTTTTCAAGAAATATTATCACTGTAATATTAAATTAGTGGTGGTCCAATGGTGGTGGTCAGAGATAACATCAGATTTTTTTTTTTACTTATTCTGGGTTTCTTTGCAAGGGATTTAAAAAAAAAAAATTCTGCTTCAATGAAGAGCATTTTCCCCTTCAGTGGATAATTAATCTACAGCATGAATTCAAGGTTCATGCATCTGGCATCTGAAATGGCATTCTTTCTCACCATGACTTTGACCATGGAAACATCTATAATTTGTTCTTGTGGGCCCAATCTTCAGTCCATATGCTGGCTGTGAAAAATATCTGCCGTGACTCACTCTGAAATCAACCTTCCAAGTGATTTCAGCTGGACTTGTGTTCTTCTGCAGTGATGCATATGAAGAAACTACTGTATTTCCAGGCAGAAGTACATTAGGAAATATGGAGAATAAGTAACTGCACAGCCACCTCCAAATAGTTCAATTGCACAATCATGTTAAGGGTCATACTATAGCTACTATCACTCCCAAAAATAAAACAGAGCACCACCTTTATCTGTAATTTTTGCACCTCATCCCAGAGTGGATCCCAGCTGGACAAAGCACTTTTCTGTTCTTCTGGAGAGGCCTACTTTCAGGACAAGAAATAATTGGTCAGAGGGTCTTTTTCATTCTGAATTCTTCATCTCCACCACTTGATTCACTACAGAGAACTCAGAAAGTAGCTCCAATAGACAACTTTTTAGTTTCACTATTGGAGATTGAAAAGTTTTCTTCAACCTGTGCTTTTCAAAAGTCTGGGTTTATTATCCTTTTAAAACAAAATATTTAAATGAGAGCTGAAATTCATACTGTTGGTAGCAATTGAATTCTGTAATCTTTGCTTCCTACATGCAATTGAGCATCTTAAACCAATGAAAGCAAAGCTATATTTGAAGTCACAGGGAAAGTAACACAGAAAGCTGTTACTTCTCAAATAACTAATGGAGAATTTTCATGACTTGCCAATCACAAGACTCTGCTACAAACTGAGATGAATTTCAGGGATGAAAGACCAAAACTGGATATGGGATGAATGGTTCTTTTCAAGCAATTAGCTAAAGCAGCAAAGACTTTGGCTTGCTAAGATCTGTATAGCCAAACAAGAATTATTAAGGTTATTATTATTTAACTTTCAATACGTATCAATTATATACTCCATTTAGTTACTATATTTAAAGATGACAGGTTAGCATATACAGTGTTTCTTTCAAGCTACTATTTTGCCATCAAAAATTAATATAATAATTATGTCTTGGTCTAGATTAACTACATGTAGAATATTAAACAGCACCAAAACAAGATTTTTTCTTACCTACACAGAATAACAGATTTCTTGATTTTTCAGCTCCTGAAGTGTCTACTGCACTAAAAGTTGCTCACAATTAAAGTATCATCTGTTGACCTTTCTCTAGCCCATTGCACATGCACCCACACCACAAAAAATTGGTTTGACTATTGCTGACTGAAGTAATGCTTATTTTTTTCTCCTAACAGAGCCATAATAAAAAAGCCTTCTCCTATTCATGAATAGACCTATAATTGAAAGTTTATATAAAGTCCTGACATTTTGCACATCTCTATGAAAAACCATGTGTCTCAAAAGTTTTAAAAATGTCGGAGGATATGACAGGCACTTTCAATGGTCCAGCTAAAAGGTATGCAGTATGTTAGATCCTGAAGTTCTAATTAATACTGCAATGTTTTTCTGTTCAGCAAAGGTTTTAAAAATTAATTCAGTGAAGAGAATTATAATCTTTCCTGTGACTTCACGGGCTTCAAATCTGAATTCTAACTGAACTTG
Source organism: Rhadina sibilatrix (assembly GCA_013400275.1). Taxonomy (NCBI): domain Eukaryota; kingdom Metazoa; phylum Chordata; class Aves; order Passeriformes; family Phylloscopidae; genus Rhadina; species Rhadina sibilatrix. Next base: position 195,287 of record VWYO01011477.1, read on the forward strand.
CAATTTTCTATATGTTTCAACTCAGCTACATATTCAGACACTTCACAGGAATTTGCTCACTTCACTTCTCAGTTTCTCTTCTTACTTCTCCTGGTTTTGTTTTGATGTGCCAAAAAGGTTGAATGACTATTTTCCCCATTTGCTATTTTCCTATTTCACAAGCTTCTTCCAAGAGGTTTTCATCTTAGATTAGCTGTATTGTCAACCTGCTCCTGAAACTTATCTGTTTTCAGCAGATTTTGTCTTGCAGAGCAAGCTGCTCATTCTGGTAGTAGAGGAACACATTCTCTGATGGTTCCTAAAGGATGGAAAATGTGGGGCTTGGAATATTCTCTACTGGCTATTTTGTGTCCTCAAATGTGCAGTTATGTCTTTTCACTTGCTCTAAATACACCTGATGCTTCCTGAATCTTCTTAAGTGGTCTTCAAAATTCCCTGGCAAGGCTGCAATTGATCACGAGGATTGGATGCAGGAATGCCTACACTACTAACAGGTGAAGTGCACAGGGGGAAGGAGTTTGATTTGCTACAAGCCACTTTGAGTCTAGGATCGTAGAACCGTCTCATTGTTTTACTGGCAATGAAGCTTGCTTTGGCCAGCGGCCCTAGGCATGCCCTGTGCATGGTGCTTGCTGCTGGAGGACACTGGCTCTGCCTCAGGAGGAGGTTTCTCTGCATGGTGCCCATGTGTGTGACTTCAACCCCATTTCCACCAAGGGAGAAATTATTAGTGGCACGTGTCACCAGATTCCTGTAGATACAAAACAAATTTCCACCAAAGGGATCCTCCACCAGCTTGCTGTATCACTGGTGTATCTGTGCCCATTACATCTTCCAAAAAAAAAGGGCTAATGCCAAATTGTACAATTTTCAGTCCATGTGAAACTTGTCTTTGACAGCTGAAAGCAAATTTCTATGGGATAGGATGTCACTGTCTGTGCAGTTAAAGATTTAAAAATTTTTCTCTTCTTCATCTGATAAAGCAGTTATTTGCAAAGAACTGGATGGCCACAGAGTTCTTTCTGCTCTCAATTCCAGGCGACCACATGTGCACTACAACCCTGACATCCACCCTAAATGTAAAACCAAAGCCAAAAAAAGCCAACAGAACAAATTAAGTGGACTAGTTAGTTTTGTCAAGGTAGTAGTATCGCCTTATTAAAACTTTTAAGCAAATTTTGATCTTTAGTCTTTCACTGCAAATTAAGATCAAGATTAAGGTTATTATATGAGCCAAAAGATTTTTGGCATCGCCACAAGGTAAACATTGTATTTTTTTAAAAAAAACTGTTACATTTTTATTTTGCTATTTTGACACAGGTTGGTTTGAGTGGCACTGATCATTTGTTGTGGGTTATAGGACTAACATCTTCTATTGCTAGTTTCTTTAATAAAAACAATTCTATATTATTTACCAGTTTTATAGGGTTATGTAAGTAGCCTATAACAGTAAATAGGAGGTGCATTTGCCTGAAATATGGATTTTTCCCTTCTTGGCCTATGAACACAATGGAGCATTATCACTTTCACCCTGTAGACTGAACCATAGCACTGCATAATGCAACTTCAGTCCATTTTGACATGACTGCAAATTGTCGTAATTTTTTGTTAGAGTAATGATCAACTATTGATATTTCTTCAGTTCATACAAATGGATAAAACCTTTTTACATGCTACTTAGTCAATATATTCTGATGTTCACATTAGGGATTTGGAAATCAATGTAGTTTTCCTGTTATTCTTTTATGATTAAATCAATTGGGGTTATTTACTCATAGCAGAAAATATGGGTGATTGCAAACCCTACAGCTTGGTGAATTGCTTTCTCACTACTGCTGCCCTGTAATGAGAAGGTACAGGTTCTCTTCAGGGGTTGACTAAACTTGTATGTATAGAAGCCATTTGAGGTGCAAAAATTGTTTATTATTAAGGGCTAGCAGTGTTTCCTGCCAAAGGGCATCTTCGTCATTTGCCATTACATTAACATTAACAAAGCATACCAAAGTCCATCAGTGCTGATCATATGGAGGAAAATAGCAGATACTTGGCAATTCAGCTTAAACCAGCACACTCTGACTCTTGTGTTTGAGACACCAGTTAAAAGAAAATGGAGTAATAAAATGGATGCACAACAGGGATTTTGGAAATATTTTTCCTGAGAATCAGAGCTATAAAAAGGTAGGAGACTGTGCACTAAAGAAATATATATTAAAACTTCCCATAAAAGCAACATAATCTGATATTCTAGATTAAACAAACAGTTTTTGTTCATATTTCAGAGGCAAGAACAAATATTAATTAGTGCTACAACTTTAAGTAAAGCTACAGTTAAAGCATTGGAATTCAAAGCTTATGTCTCTGGAGTCTGAGTTACCATGTTAATTTTATTTCTATGGGTACCATCCATATTTTTCTTTTGGAAGGGAAGCATGTGTATGTATCAAATGTATATAGCTGTCTATTCCCTCGGTGCATTTAGAGAAAAGCACCTCTAATGCACTAAAATTATTCCAATTCAAGCCTATTTGATCAACCTAAAACCAAATTAGTCTTGGAATCCTACTATTCATATTTGTGCAGCTCATTCCAGAACCTCAAATTTGGAAGCATTATGGTATGTCTTATGGAAAAATACATGTAACATCATTTAAGGTACAAAATGTGTAAGCATTCATAGGGAGAATCAGAATTTATCAGACTTTAGAGGCCCAAAGATCATAAATCAGATTGTCTCCTGAAAAAAAAAAAGTACTTTCCACACATGAAAAATAGAACACTAGTGGGTGCTTCATACTGCCTTGATTCATTAAGCCTTTTGTAAGTTTAAGCAACATGAGCCTTCTCCAGGCTTCAGGAGGTAGAGGTGCTCCCTGCCACTCACGTGGTTTACTGGATATAGAATACATCTGATAAAGCAAAATTTGAGTTTTGAGGGAAAAAAGAAAACATAAAATTTTTAAAGCAATGTGACTGCAAAGCCTTTATCAAAATTATTCTATGGCTGAGTTTTAAATTTCTAAAATCTGGGTTTGTGATGAAAGAGCTTACAGACTCTTAATCATGTCAATAAAGCTGACTACCCATACAATAAAAGTCAGGTGCCTGTGGCAGTCAACATAGACACTGCACCCAAGGTGCTTCCTTAGAATTATCAGAAGGCTTCAAGAATCAGCATCTTGCTATTCAAAAAGTCTCCCATATCTTTTCCCTGTATCTCCCAAGAGCAGCTCCACATAGCTATAGCTCTGATTTTCCTTCTGTTCTTGCTCACTCCTTCCTGTCCCTAGCACAGCCGCCTAACCCTGTCTGCCCTACGTACAGCAGCTCACCTTTTCTGTCCCTTGCACAACCTCCTGTCCCTGGGTCTTCACAGCACAGCCAGCAGACTCCAACTGACTCTTTCCAGGTAACTCAGTCTTTATCATGCCCATGGCTGTTGGGGCAAGGCTGTTTCTACTCTAGGATAATTAACACAGGTGTAAGATATCAGAGGGGAGACTGCCTTCAGCAGCATCTCCTTTTGTCTCCCCACAGGTGCCAATTCATATTATTACATCTTCAACCACACAAACACAAAAGTGAACTACAGCAAGCCTGACAAGGCAGCAGTGTACTTGGATCTCACTTAAAAATCAGTGGAGGTAAATTTTCTTTCTTGACAGCAGCAATCCCATAAATTGAGCTCATTGATGTATGTTTTAAAACATAGTTTCTCCTTTTTCCTCCTGTTTCAACTCAAACAGGCAAAGATCAAATATTCCTGTGCACAGAGGTGCTGAAGCCCATCTTTTCCAAAGCATCACTAGAATGCTGTTGATTCCTGTGGAAACTGGCCATTCAAATCTTGTAGTTCTGAGAATCTCACTGAAGTGTGGAAACAAAGTGGGAATAGGAGGGACAAAGAGATCATGTGGATTTTAATGCAGTTTTAATCTCTAGATTTAGTAGCGTTTAAAGAGCCAGATCTCAAAATCAACACCAGCATGAGCTTAGACATTGAAGAAATTACTTAGAAGTGTGATTTTCATGGCTAAAATATTTGAAATGGACAGCAATGAGTGACTGGCAGGATGTGGTGAAGTCTGCTCCCAGGGGTTGCCCGGAGCTCTGCCAGCAGCCACAGCCATAATTCAGTTTGGAAGTAGTGAAGGAATACACAGGTGTCAAAATAACCTGAATGCCTAAGGAGTGCTGCAAATATTTTTTTAACAATAAGTGACATATACTATACTGAGCTGATTCCTACCTTGACTAATACAACTGCAAATCTCATGTAATTCTCTTGATTCCACCATTATACCAGAAAAGCAGAATGTGTCTCTGGAACACTTAAAAAAATGATGTCAAAATTGACCACACTTCTGAAATAGCACTGCAAGATTCACACCTTCAATAAAGCAACTTTTCACTAATGCAAGTGACTTCTTAATTTCCTGGTCTCTCTCACCTCTGTGAAATGACTCTGCATACCCTTACATCTTGCCAGCAATAGGAGGCTTCCCTCACTGCTTGTGGCAGGGCATGTTCAGGGTCTGTGTTAGTGGTGAGCTGGAAAAGGTCTACTTCCCTCCTTCCCCAGTATTGTCAGCATCCTCCTTCCTCACCAGCCTGAACCTGGCCAAGCATTTCAAGATAATGAAGCCAAACCTGGCTGTCCTTCAAGCCATCATCTTGGTACAGGTGCCAGTAAAATGCCAGTGGCCAGCTCCTTCTGGGTAAGCAATCTTCCTAATGAAAATAGGTCTGAAGTAATTATCAAAACCAGTGTTTTTCATATAAGCAACACAGTTAAATACCTTGATGGAAACTAGTAAATTTTAAGTATAATTTTTAGAGTGTGACAGGGTCTTTGAAAAGAGTTAGGAAATATTAAGTGTTCTGTTACTGCAGGCTCGATTTGCTAATAAAGACAATACCTTACCCCAAAGGTTTTTTCCAGCTGCAGCCCCTGAAGCACAAATGTTGAGCATGTATCACACAGAACTGTCAGTTACTACTGGAGCCAGAAAATTGTTGTTTCAAATGTTACAGTACAGGAAAATCGCCTCTCTGCACTTGCTGCCAAAAAAATGACAGCTTAATTTATGCCATGCTGAAGCTACATTACAGAGCCATTCAGCCTGGCAGTTAAGTACACTCCATGCTCACATTTTCCCCTGTGCAAGTGCACTGGGGAGAAATACACAGGGACTGTAATAAGGACAATTGGCTGCAGTGTTTTCCATGTCACTGGAACTAAATACAGGTGAAACAGTATCAGCAATAAAATACATCACCTGAACCTCATATGCAAAACACCCATTGGTCTGTGGATTCACAAATAATCAGGAAGGATGTGGGACAGAAATGTTATGCATGAAGTGGATTATAGAGAGGTTTGCTTGTGTCAGACCTCGGGGTTTTATGTTGAAGGGAGGTGCTGAGGTATTACCCATGCCTTTGAAAATTATGTCAGTATCCTTGGTTCAGACCTTCAAAACTTGGCAATGTTTACACTTTCTGAAATTAAAAATCTGACAGTATTAAAGCACAGCCTAGTGCCGATATTTGTCATCAAGGTTTTCAGAAGATATTAAAGATGCACATGACATTATTTAAAATGAACCATCAGCCAAACAAATCCCATAAAATTATCATCCTAAATGAATCCCAAGATTGCTATGTAGTTTTTTAAGGCCAAAGCTTAATTTTGTTTGACATTGAAACAATGATCATCCATGTAATAGAATGAAAGGAAATTATCATGTCTGTTTTTCTAGTTAGTTTATTCATATTAATCACATGGTAATTATGTCCAGAAAGATTGATCTTAAACAATCTTGCAAATGAAAAATTTTAATTCATTTCATAAACTCATCAAGATCAAAACCAGTTGATCTTGATGTCAGTTAATTTATTTCCCCTCTCCTTCCTTTTCTACTCAATGTTTGTACCAATATTACTATGTACAATATTAATGCTTACCTTTAGAAGGCTTTTGCTAATAGCTAACCCATTCACAGCTGACTGGCATCACAGCTGTTTTCTGAGGTGGAGGGCAGTAAAACAAAAGGCTTCATGAAATGAATCAAATGAACTGACTGAGATTTTTTAAAGCCTAAATAGTCTTCGAATCTACCAATTCTTGTTTGTGCTATGAAATCCACCTGCCGTGAGTAGGGCTGTGTATAAAACCACTATGGGTGGCTTGAAGAAAATATTTCTTATTAACTTGGAAATTCTAGGTACAGCTAAATAACTTCAGAATTTGTCATAATGTCAGAACAACGTTTGGCTTAGAACTGGCATGGTTTCTTTGGGAGATCTTGTGTCTTATGTGAGCTTGTGTCCGCATTATTTTAGCCTGAATGAAACAGTTCCCATTCCTGTTTTCAAGGAGGTTACAATTTGGGTGAACCTAAAATCAGGCAAAACAAACAAACAAAAAAAACAAAAAAACAAAAACAAAAAAAAAAACCAACCCCAAACCCCACACCACCTCAGTTGAAATGACTGAAGTGTGGCTGTTGAACTAGAAATAGTCAGAAATGCTCACAATCTTTATGGTGAATATTAAATCTTGTTCACTCAGAATCAGATGCTGGGAAGTATTTCACCCATGTAAGAGCAAGTCTGCCATTCAAATCAAAATGAAAATAACATAATTCCATAATTTTACTTAAATTTCAACGTCAATTTAGTACATTAATACTAAAATATGTTTTAGTCTTTTCTTGAAACCTCTAATGAATTTCTAAATGAAAACCTTTTTAAACTTCTGTCATGTAAAACCCTATCCAGAACAAATTTGGCATATAGCAAGGTTTTATCTTACAGCACTTATGTTGTTTTTATTTTCTGTCTCTGTGTAAAGCTCTTGAACCAAATCACTATATTATTAGTGCTTGTTCATAGACTGACACTATCAAATCCATAATCTCTTAACACATACTAGGCATTTCACACAAGGCATTTTCTGTGTGATTAGGAACGTTGTAAATTATTCATTTTCATTTCATGAGACATAGGTTCCTGTAGTACAAAGGTCTGTGCCAATCCCATTCTTTGGAGAAAGAAACATGACATTCTGCTCCTTAGGAGCCATAACTCATTGCTAGTTCTACCACATAAACAAGAGGTTTGTCTTTAGCATGTGTATCTCTACTTATACGGACATATACAAATTGTCTATACTTCAGCTGTGTCAGGATTTAGAAGATTATTATCACACATGAAATAAGGGAGGCAATGCACTACTAGAAGAATGAGATTCACACTCTTCAGTGATTAATGACCAGTTAATCAGACAGTGAATGTGTTTCCTTGTAAAATTGACCAAGAAAGACATAGAGAGGTACAGAGATATCCCAGATTTCAACCACGTAGCCCTAGTAATTTAGTCCATTAACAAGAAGAAAGGAGCTTTAAAAATATGACAGCTGTATTTTACAATTTTTCTCCTGAGGAAACAAAAGCACGTTGATGCTGCACCTAAAGTCAACCTGAAACTCCTACTTTTATAGTATTAGCTAAATTTCTATGATTTAGGTGAAAGACTAGAACTCTGAGAATCCACTTTGTCCTAGGAATTCCCTGAAACCAATAGATGCTTGGTCATCAGGAAGAGTCATTATATAAAATTTAGCATTTTTAGAGTGCTTTGGGCTTTCAAATTTCTAATTAATTAATTCTAAATGTAGTCCTACACTGAACTATTTGGAGTGAGGTTTCATAGACTGTTTTTCTGTATGCTGATGCCTCAAATGATGTTTCTGTAACAAAAACCTAGATGCATGTGAATGCCCCTCTCTTTTGTATACATTCTTATTAATATTGTGGCTGTTACTGTTTGTTCTATTATCTCATTGCTGTTTCCAGTAAATTATTCGTATTTCAACCTGTGATCTTTACCCTTTGAGCTTTCAATTCTCCTACCCAGCCCACTGCAGGGGGAAGGGGAGGGAAAATAGGGGATTAAGAGAGTGGCAGTGTGATTTGGAGAGTCTCAGTGGGATCATGAAATTGCAGAGTACCATTCCTAAACCACAGCAACTGGGAAAGCCACATTTTGCTTTCTTGCCTTGGGGTAGACTAATCCTTATGAAATACGAAATGTTAGGATTCCATTGCAAAGGAAATCAATGGCTGTACACACAACTACACTTGTGTGTTGACAGTCTGAAGCTGACTTTTCAAACTTGGAACCATCACCTGAGTATTGCCACATTCCACAAGCAGTCTTTCAACTGGAGCAGAAAGTAGCATGATATAGAAATCCTGTTTTGATTTTCTCTTTTTATTAGAAATTTCAGCCTTTACTCTACCTTTCAAACTCAACTTATATTGTCCTGATCTCATAAAGGTATATCATTAGGAAAATTAGATACCATTAGATGTTTCTTCTTTCAGGAATATCTCTAAGTCAATATCTCTAATATATGAACAAACAAACAAACAAACAAAAGAATTGTAAGGAAGATGGAAACTCTGGAAGGCCTTGATTTTTCATGCAAATGAGTGAATGAATGCCAAAATGGAAGACATGCATCTGCACAAGCTAACTCTGAAAATGTGTGTTGAGAGAAGTGCAGCATGCAGCTGTCATTATGGCATCTATTGATTTCTGTAATAATATGTTATTCTTCAAATACTTCAACCAATTTCATTTTGCTTTAATCTTACAAAACAAATTTTCTAGAAAGGTAATACGAAAATTTCAGGAGTGCTACTACAACTAAGTGGTCCTTTTCTGATCCCAAGGAAGCCTTAAACCACTTAAAAGTGTTCATTAATGGAAAAATCCAACAACATAGTCATAATATCCTCTAATAAAAAAGAGCAGATACTGTGATAATAAAAACTCCAGTAATATGTCCATGTGTTATTCTTCTTATTGGCTTATGTTTAGAATCATAGAAACATAGAATGTTATAGGTTGGAAGGCCATCCAAAAATCATCTAGCACCAGCTCCCCTACCATGGACAAGAATACCTTGTACTTGATTGGATTGCTCAGAGCCCCATGTGACCTGACTTTGAATACTTCTAGGGATGAGAACCCACCACCTCTCTATGCAACATTTCCAGTATTTCAACACCCTCTAAGTAAAGAATTTCTTCCTTGCAACTAATCTAAACTTACCCTCTTTCAGTTTAAAAACCATTGCCTCTTGTCCTGTCACTATCTGCCCACATACAAAGTCCCTCTCCCTTCTTTTTATACAAGCCCTCTTAAGGTACTGGAAGGTATAAGATACCTGCTATAAGATCTAGGCTATAAGATCTCCTTGGAGCTCTTCTCCATGCTGTACAACCCCAGCTGTCTCAGCCTTTCCTCATAAGAAAGGTGCTCCAGCCCACTGATCATTTTTGTGCCCTAAAATTTTTGAACAGCAGCAGGTCAGTGTGAACATCAACACTAGACCCAGTTCCTAAAACTCTTCTTGTGCCAATTTTTCATCTCCAAAGGTATGAAATTAATGAACCACTGGGAGTAACTGTGATCACACAGGTAAATTTTTACTTGATCAGGCATGCAGACATAAATTTACAGATGAGCCAGGGTAATTACGTTTTTTTTTTTTATTTTTATCATAAATTTATTAAGCCTAGATTATAATGTTTTCAGTATTAAAATGCAAAGCCCCAAGTTATATTGTATACAAACACTTGACTTATCTATTTCAAAAAAAAAATGCCATATGGTCAGCTGGAATTTTCCTTCCATTTTGCCAACTTAGGAATGGGTAGAATATAAAATCAAGCCACTTCTATTTCTGACTGAACTGTCCTCCTCTTGGTGAGGCTGCAGCAGGCTACTTTTCTTTGGCCCAAGCACAAACTGGATGGATCTAACTGGGATCAGTTTAGAGGCTTAAAGCCCATGAAGCAGGTACATAGACCCCCTTCTCTGTACAAGTGACAACTGTATTGCAGAGAAGGTAATGAACACCTGCACACGGTCCTCCTTTCCTCAGTTTCACTACCATTTGAGTGTATTTGGCACTGGTTATTTCCAGAGTACAGCACCTGTCCCCATCTCCAGTTAAGACTCCCTGATTCCATTTGGATCCTCAGAAGATTTTGTTGGGTTTTTTTCATAAATTACCTTCATTCACACAAAATTATACTTTTCTTTCTTCAGCTGTAAAAGCTGTTAGGTCGTCTCACCTTGAAGGAAGTATAACTTCCTTTTGGGGTTTTATTGTTCAATTGATACGTGGGTCTTTTTCCTGCAAAATTAAATATTAGTTTTCCATCAAAACACTACTTTCAAGCAAACAGGCAGTCTTTACAGCATCAAAGTGATACTTTAGCTCTGACACAGGATTCCAAGTAGGACAAAATTCCATCAATTGTTTAAATATGCCAGTACTCTAACCTGTTTAAAGGCTCAAAAGAAAATATTTAGTTTATATTATTTATGCAATTTATAACTGCATAATGCTTTGCTTTTATTATTTTTATCAATCATCCTTTAAAAATAGCATCTTATACTAAAACTAAATCACTACAAAGATGTAAAATTTATTTAACAACAAAAGTTATATTTTTTGGGGTTTTTTTGAAAATGCTAGACTTTGGAGGCAGTGTTCCTTTAAACAACCCTCTCTGAACAGTAAGTATTAAGATTTTCTTGTCATTCAAGAATATTGAAACTCATATTTGAAAACAACTTTTTTTATTTTGTTTTAGACTACATCAAGGCAGATGGAGAAGACAGGGAGAGCAACTAAATGAGAAACGTAAATTCTTTCCTTCAAAATTGAAGTATTTTGTAATAAACAAAGAGCTAAATTTCTAGTTGCTAAGAGACCTACATCAAAACAACTACCTTTTCGTTCTAAATAAGGACCCAGCATAGACTATGGTTTAACTCTTTGTGGTCTCCAGCTTTTCACACCATAACACTGAAAATGAACAGGGGAATAAAAAAATACATTTCTTTAACTACAACAATGATAGTTAATAGAACATAAGGTACACAACGATTTTATTAGCTAATGGTTAGGATGCTATCAAAGCTTTTTTTTTTTTACCTCAGGAAAAAAATGCAACTTGTCAGAGAGCATAAAATTACCGTTTCATTTAAGTAATAAGATGAACTGTTTTCAGAATGTGACCTTTTAAAGAAACAAAAAAGAATGTTTTGAGCAATATGTTTAAGTACTGCCTGTGTTGTACTGACTGATTCTTACAGTGTTGATGTCTTTGATCCACCATGTAAGAGAATGTGTGGCTGCAGGCCAGCAATAACAACCCCAGAAACCTTTAAAGAGTCAGCAGCTTTTCCTTTTTTTTTTTTTCCCTCCCCCTCTTTTTATGTCAAGGAAATCAAACATGCAGCTAAAGGGCATCATAAATATATCTGATCACTGTTCAAGGGGTTTCCAAAATGAGCCACTGGAGAGACCATCTTTATTGCAAGGCCAATCCCAGTTTTAATCAAAGCAAATGTGCTTTAAAACCTAGTTGATTAAACTGGTGTAAACGTCAAAATAAAGACTGCAGAACAGTATTTATACAGAAGACATGTCTATCTCATTTATGCAGTGCCAAGGACACATCTCTGCACTGTTCCAAAAACCGTCCTATTCATCAGGAAATTTGTCCAGTGCCCTCTTCTGGACTCTGGGAAATGATAAAGAGGAGGCTATACTTTTAGTTAGCTTTTCAGTTGCTTCAGTGTCTCCACACATACTTTGCATGTCTGTCTCACTCAGCATTCAGTGAGCCTCCCTCCCTTCCTTAACAACAGGACTACGAACTACAGTTACTTTTCACTTTTTGGGTCTTTAAGTAGTTCTGCTGTGAAGCCAAGCTTCCTCACCTAGAATCAGCTCCTGTGGTGTAAGTGTTCCTCCAACTGACCTTGTCTCACCGCAGGTCTAGTGGAAGAGAAAAATGCCAACTCTCAGTTTGATTTACCTTCAGCTCTATAGACAACATGCCATCTAGACGATAATTTCTGACACTAGAAGAGGTGAAAATCGACACCTGCTTCCAGACTCTTGCTGACTGCTGAGATGTTTGAGACATTTTGCCAACAGAGAATAGAATATCAAAAGACAGGAGATCAAGATCAGCAGCCTGTTGGAAATTTGATTGTTACTAGTCTGAACCACTTCAGCATGAGTGTTGTACTTTACCCATAATGAAAAAATGGGGTATAAAAATTTTATGCAAAGGAAACTTATCTAGTAAGAAAAAGCAAAATATCCTGAGCAATTGAGCGGTAGTTGGCAAAAAGCTGAAAAACAGCTGAGGAGTCAAATATATAAGTTGTTGCCTCTGTTATTCCATCTTCCTTATGCAGCTACAACTTTTAGGAGCTATGTGCTTCTCCAGCTTCTCCTCCTGAGTACTTTGGTTATCACAGAACCAGAGAACAGCTTGGGTTGGAAGGGTCCTCCAAAGATCATCTGATCCAACACCCCTGTAATGAGCAGGAACATCTTCAACTAGATCATGTTGCTCAGAGCCCCATCCAACCTGATGGTGAATGTTTTTAGGGATGTGGCATCCACCTCCACTCTGGACAATCTGTTCCAGTGTTCTACCACTCTAACATAAAAGAAATTCTTCTAATCTAATTTAAATTGATACTCTCTTTGTTTAAAACCTTTCTCCTTGTGTTATTGCAACAGTCTGTGCTGAAATCTGTCCCTTGTTTACTTTGATTCATTTAGAGATAAGGTCTATTCATCACTCTGTACTGTTTGGTGAACCTTCACTGGGAGATCCGTGACATTTGAGCTCCTCAGCCTTGTCTGAAGCTCCAGTCTCTTGAGAAATATGAATGACCTCCAAATTCTCTCCAGCCTTAGGACCACTTCAGTCATAGTAATCACAACCCTAATGAGTTGTGCACCTCCGCATGTACAAGCCTTCAATGTCATTAAATGGATTCCATGGATTCTCTGTTTTCCATCTTTGCTTCTATTACTCATTTAAGTCCATCTTTCATTCCTATTTTGTGAATTTTCTAGGAGATTACATGCAGAAATTTCATGGAATATGGTTTTTTCCATATTTTTTTAATGAAATTGACTGCTGTGAAGCTGAGTAATCATTCCCTCCAAGTCCTGCTGCTATGCTTGTGTTCAATAATTTCAGTAATTCAAAGGACACCAAACTAGTGCAATGCATTGCATTTAGATATATGCTACAATAACTGGCAGTAGACTTAGCTCAGTAATTTAAAAATACTTGTTAAGAGAAGGGAGAGAGTAGTAGAGAGAGCCCTGAAAGGCCAGCTGCTGAGTCAAGTGTATGGCATAACTCTCAAACACCCTAAATATTTTGATGGGGAAGTTTGGCAAAGAAATGAAAAGAGAGGAAGATTAGCTTTTGGTTGTAGGCAGCTCTATTTCAAAACTATTGGAAGAAATATTGAGCATGACTGATTCAGCATAGAATATGGAACTGCAAGCATGAGTTAATCAAGTCAGAGACACACAAGTTTAATACATTTTTTTTTCCTCAACAGCTGGCATGACACAGCTTATTCTTTTGTTTTGATATTATCACCATATAAACTATCTTACAGGTACACATGGAGGTAGTCTAATTCTTGAAATCAGCCCTCTCACAAGATGAGTTCCTGAATTAACCTGTTAATAAACTGGGGCTATTTAACATTAAACATGGCCTATGAGAGACAGAAATGCATATTTGGGAACAATACTATTAGTATTAACATAGTGATCATCAATCACCCTTTACAACTGCTTTACATTAGTCTTTGTTTTCTTAGGTGACAATTCTGTGTTCCCTGTAAGATACATGTATGTTGTTACCCTGAGAAGACAAATATAACAGTTTACTTATTTAATTTTCAGCTTACATGCACTCTTATGATGGTAATATCAATCTTCTACTGAAATCACAACCTCGGTGCCATCTAAATGATTTTTTTTTTATCGAAAATTATTATGGGAGTGGGATCAAAACAAGTCACCAAATCACAAAGGACATTATTACTGATTATTTAGGCCTGATTGCTTTGTAAGACATTTGCAGATGTTCCAAGTCAGCTTTTCTTTTTTAAGCTGAATTAGAAAGCTTGTTCCCAATACTGAATACTATGTCAAAGAAAAATGTTCAGATGTTTTTGGCTTCCTATAGTGGCTGACTGCATCCCCATTGAATGTGCCTGTCCACTGAATGAAGTGACACTTCTGAAGGTCAGTGTCAGATATCTTCAAACTTAAAACAGCTGACCAGTGTCCACAATCTTTTAAATCAGTAGAAGCTGAGCTGCTTCAAGGAAGTTATGTCAGAAGTTTCCAATGCAATAAATGAGATCAGAACCTGACCGTCCTCATGACAGGTGATAAAAGAATAACAGAACAGCCTTGTCTCTTCAACCTCCTTTCCCTCTCCCTCAAACCAGACATTTATGGAAAATATTTATTGCAAGAAAATGTCTTATAGAAAAACAGCAGATACTTAATATTTGTTCTTCCCTGAGACAGTCAGGAAATTTGTGCATAATTTACAAATTTTGTCTTTATGAACCTTTCATGTAACTATAACCACGATTGTTAAGAGTTTCTGGCAGAGTCTGTGTCACCTCTCACATATGCTAACCAGAGGCAGCCAGAGGGCAAGAGAAAAAGTTATCATGGGATAAGTTCCTTGGAAAAGAATGAGCATGACAGAAGACTGAGCAAGTCATGGTTCAGAGATAGCTGTGGGTATTAACTGACATAAGATTTAACATGTCATGCATGCCCTTGGGATTGAGAGCAGAGCTGGTCTGCCAGCTGAATGCAACCAACAAGGTAAAGCAGGAAAGCAGAAGAAAATGTACTTAAAATAAAGCTGTTTTAAATGAGAGTGGTCTCTTGGTTCTCTAGGCCAAGGGGTCCAAACTAAAGAGGGAATGCCCTGGGCATGAAAGGAGAACCTGAAGTTAGGGAGGACATGAGACCATGGGGATCAAAAGGATGTGGGATTAAAAAAAAAAGTGGAAATTTCAGAGCACTTCTGTAGTGGAGAGGAAATGAAACAAAGTGTTTTTATGAGCAAATGTTTTTTGCTACTTTTGTATAGACCTTTAAATAGCTCTTTTTGCATATGAACGGTGGGAATGTGTTTAAAATGTTGGTTTAGAATGCTTGCCTTCTTTGTGGTGAACAAACTGAAGGAAAAAACAATCCTAGTGAGAATGTAGGAAACTACAGAGAAGATTGGGGAAAAGAATTGGTGTCAACAATTTTTTGTGGAAGAAATGGGACTGGAGCACCTCCTATGCCCTCTGGGCAAGAGGTCTGAAATGGAATGACTACCCCTGCAATGAGCCAAGGTTGCATAGCTGGAGTGCCTAAATCTACAA
The DNA here is from genome assembly GCA_013400275.1 of Rhadina sibilatrix. Taxonomy (NCBI): domain Eukaryota; kingdom Metazoa; phylum Chordata; class Aves; order Passeriformes; family Phylloscopidae; genus Rhadina; species Rhadina sibilatrix. Next base: position 210,606 of record VWYO01011477.1, read on the forward strand.
GCATCAGTCCTACCATAATTTTCTAAGATAAGGAGGTGTTCTGAAGACTACCATAGTCCATTGAAGAAGGTATTTTTCTTGGAAATGGATTCTCCTGCTTTCTATTCACTTTTGAGGAACTGTCAGCTGAAGCAAATTGCCTTCTGGGAATACTGGGTTGCAATCCTGCCCAGCGATGGGTGGAGAAGGAAGGGCAGGATGCACCTTATTTCTAAATAAGCACATTCATGCAAACTGTATAGGAGTCTATTCATACAGACCAAAGTCAATACTGTTTATAATTGAGCTAATGATATATTAACTCTCTTTTATTATAGTCAGAAGCCTAATTGCTTGCTATAAGATATGAGTTTCAGTACTCCATATGTCAAGTATGCCAAATATTCAGAGGAGTGGCACACAGAAATCTTTACAAGATTAGGTTGGGGTTTTGGCTTCATTTTGTTTTCAGTTTTTGTTCCGTGTTTTTTAACGCGCACTTTTGACTTTGTCACAGCTCTTCAGACACATGACCCATTCAATGGTGTGGTTCAGTGTTAGTCTAATCAAAACATGTTAGTCACATGAATATTTGTGAAACGCACAGATGACAGCTTCACTGTATGCATCCAGGATGAACTATCTCTTCAAATGAATGACATCAATGTAATCTCTCTGAATTCAGCAAACTATAAGTCATGTCAGCTATGTTCTACCAACTTTACAAGACTGTAGGACCCTAATCAATCTCACAGTCATGTTTTTAATCCAAAATGTTTAACCTTGCCCATTTACAATGTCATGCCTCGAAACTCGCATAGCAAACCAGACTCATTTCCTTTCTTAGAAATTGTCATTAATAATTTCTGTGCTTGCTGACTCATAAACAATATGATTGTCAGGGAAATGTACCTACTTCCTGAAAATTATTTTCTTATAAAAAATATTGTTTTGGATATTATTTTAAACTGACTGAAAGCAACATAAAATGTTAGAAAGATGCATTACTCTATAGAGGACAAAGTATTTTTCCTATACATCCACAATTTAGGAGGACAATTTAATCTTCTAGCCACTTAAATACCTCATAATACTTATATGTGAAAGCTGCCTTATGAGATGGAAACATAATCCTGTCAAAAGAATTTGCATATGGAATGTTGGCATAGTAAGTCCTCCATCATAATTAGATTATTAATTTTAAATTGTGTAATTTCAAAAGAAGCTAGAAAAAAACCCCAGTAAAATACTCAAAATCCAAAATACCAGATTTTACAATGAGAGATGCAATCAAACAGAGGATCATACAAATATATCACATCAATGAAGCTATTAAGTATATTTTTGCACTAATTTCAGGGGCTATGCTATTAAGGGATTACAGTATAGGCAATATTTTCCAAGACCAAAGAATGTTCCACTGTATAGTAGGTACTGAAGAGAGGGCTAATGAGAAAAAGAGTGATTGTGACAAGCAATTATGTCACCTATGTGAATGGCTTAATTTTCTAAATTAGCCACTTTGATAATTATGACATCTCATTTGTCTTTTAATTCCATGAGCTGTGAAGTTTACCTTTGATTTTTTTTTCCAATCAGATAAGAGGCTTTGATAAGCCAAGGGTCTATTATGTGCCTGAAAACCTCACATTTCAGTCTGCTCATCTGCTTGAACTGGAGAAAATAGCACTCTTCACAAGAGCTCTCCAAACAAGGCTTCCACTTCTTCTACTGGCACTAGCTATTAAAAAAATATTTGCTAAGCAAATTAATAATGTAAATAAGACTGCAAGTGGGAATGTTTAGTCTGCTTAAGAGGGAAGGCAAACAAACTGTTTTCAAGCACTTTTTAAACCACTTGAACAACAGGCCATTTGCATACAAGCAATTAGCATGTTAATTACAAATGATTCTTATCCACTCATTAGAACATTTCTGAGATTCATTGACAAATATGGGTCTTTCTTTAATTATCTTGACTCGTAGGGGAGTGATAAAGCTTGTATTTAATTAAATTAAGAGGAAAGAGTAGTATTTTAAAGAATTAAAAGGGAAGAATAGTGTTTGAAAGAATTAGGTCTGACTTGGGATTTAGCTACACTAATTCTTCTAACTTCTGTGTTCATGTGCAAGACAAATACCCACAGTGCTGTGTATGTTTTATATAAAATAGGGAAAATAAATATTTCATGCAATTTTTGAATACATGTGTAACTTAGCCTTCATTTTCCTTCACAGAATAGGTATGTAATTTCTTTGCAGGGACCAGCCTATTAACTGTGTGAGTGAATACAATAGTTAATGACTTATGGAGGAATCTGACAAAATAAAATGCCATTTAACACGTAAACTCATTTGGTGCCATCTTCTCCTCTCTATTTGGATGTGCTAGTTGCTATTTCAGCCCAGAGGGAACAAGAGTGGACAGATTGTTCTTTTCAAAATAAAAATACGCTGCATTGTCATTATTTCTGTCATGCCTTCATATTGGCATGAAATCAGCAGGAATCAATGAAAAGTAGGCTTTGGTCTCTGACAACAGCCACAACCAGGCAGAATACAGTCCAATTACTTTGATCAGGATGTCAATATTTGTGATATCAAAGCACAAGTCATGCAAGCTTTGTAGTGGGCAGAAGCTATGCTACTTGGTTGAAAAGCAGTAGTAGATATGCATCCTCATGTAAAGTCCTTTTCTGTTTATTTGCTATATAGCAATAGAGGTTTTTTATTGCTTGTTTTTGCCAAAAGCATTTTCCACTTTTATTCTAAAAACTACACAGATATAGGAAGGACATTAAAAACTCTCTCAGCTGATGCTAAATGATGTGTGTGCAAAAGTTATTGCTGTTCTAAACTGTCTTTTAAATGATATTGACTCCCTCTGCTCTCCAGTAAGTACCTAGGTGAGAAACCAGTTAACAGTGATGATAGATTAAATGAAATGAAAGTAGCCAATCCACTTGAAATGTCACCTGTGTTTTTGCAGTACATCCTTTTTCTGACAAGTTTGAATGATGACAATGCTTTTGGAAGTGTACTTTAAAAAGGGTCTGTTAATTATTTTAAAGCCATATGCACTTCAGTTGGTTCACTGTATTTTACCAAAAATGTCATTAAAATTGTAACTTCCTGTGTTTTTGTTAGCTCCCCCTTGAATACTCAGATGAATGCTAGGAAAGCTCACCTATAAGAATCTCACAAGATATAAGCTGATGTTTTCAGTGTGCCCAGGCCTGCGAAGGTTTTGTGAAAGTTTGTGATGGAAATCCTACAACAGGCTAGGAGACACTTGCCTGTAACAACAGGTCACTGGGCTTTTTTTCATCCTCCTCTTCTGCATTTTTCTTTTGCCATTTCTCAATTGTCGTCCTCAGTCTAGATCTTCTGAAGCATCTGAGCATCTGAGTTTGTTTTGCAATATGTGGAACGAGAACACAAAAATGGCACAGTCTTGTGTACCTGAGTTAGAGCAGAGGTCCCTTCCAAGCCAAATGATTCAGAGATTTTGTGATTATTACTTACTTTAAAATCCTGAAAACAGAAACACTTGTTTGAAAAACCTGGAATAGAGAAATTTTTACTATTATGCACAGTTTTACCATCTGCAGCTCAGCTTTGTAAAAATTGAGTATTGAATAACTATAATACAATAAATCTTTCTAAACGCTATAAAAGAAAAGAATAAAAAAAACCCTAGTGCTCATAATTTTATTTTTATTTCAACAGAACACTGTTTACCTGCTGCAGGCCCAGACTTTTATAGATGGACATTAAGTAAAGCCATTATATGGAGAAGATTGCATCTAAATTGTATACTGGAACAAACCCTGGATGCCAGCACATATCTTTTTATTAAAACCACTCATAAAGTGAAGTCAACTATTAAAAAAAAAAAAA
>VWYO01011477.1:214524-262024 GCA_013400275.1 Rhadina sibilatrix
AAAAAAGAAACAAACTAAACTGTCTTCACTACACAGGTATTTGAAACATCTTAAAAGTGTGAAAGAAATATTGGTGGTATTTTGGAACCTAACATAGGTAGAAAAAGCAATCAACCATATTTGGACAGAAATCCCCCTTTACTTCTGGATAATTCCATTTTAAAAATGCAGTAGAAATCTATTTATTTCCTTGTCAGTTCCACTTCGGACACTAAAATTTTTCTCTTGTTTCTCGAGTTTACTAGCTTAAATAACTTCTTTTCTCCCTAAATTTTCACAGCCCTACATATAGCTCTGGCTTTTATTTCTGATTGTCTGCACTTGAATCCATTCGGAATATTGAATTTGCTTTTTCAACCATCAGCTTCTTCTCTCACTGCTTCTGCCTTACCCCTATTTTTTTTTTTTGCTCATAGGTATTGAATTGTTAATTTAAAACTGCTCCTACCTATTGTAGTGTGTCTTCTGAAATTCCTACTACATCTCTACTTTCCAGTCTCAGTTCCCGTACAAGCCCCAAGGGAATCTTTCCAACCATGTACACGTATTTTAAAGGCCTAATTCTCAATCAGGTGGGAGATTCACAATGGCAGAGTTTTTCAGAGTTTATCTCCAGTCAAAATGTCCAATATTAGTGTTTAATTTTAACGCCAATGAGTAGAGCCCTTACACATTAACCTATAGAAAATAAACTTATAGACCTGGGGTTTGTGGAAAAATTTCCCACAAAAGTAAAAGAGACTTATGGATGCATTTCTGAAAAAAACCCAAATCCACTAGCACAGAACAATCAAATAAAATATCAGTATGTAGTACAGAAAATAGGTAATTTCAGACATACAAGTGGTCAATCTTTAGATTTAGAGAAACAATTGTCTGTTATTTAATACTTGGGAGTTATTTGCCTGCTGACTTATTTGAGCTTTCAACAGCTGTGCTCTCTCAATTTTTATGTTTTATTTTCTCACAACTGCTCTACCTTGACTATGAGGAGCCTTGAAGGACAGCTGGGGTGACACATTGAGTCTGATTGATGGCTGCAGGACCCAGATGGTGAACTCTCAAAAATGTTGCTGGCAGATAGTTTTACTGCTGGAACAGTTTGGTTTTTCTGCGGTTCCCTTAGCTGATGCTTTACTAAATGCTGAGCAGTCACTTCTTGGCTAAGGTCCATCCAAGCTGTATTTGGATCTTGATGGAATGCCTGCAACCTCATAAAAGTTCATTGTTTATACTCACTCTCACTCAGGGAGAGTTTGCCAGCTCACAAGCACTTGTATTCTTAGGAATTCTTCAAAATAGCTGCCATCAATGGGATGTTTTGACTTTACTTTTACTGTAGAGAAAATACTGTCAGAAAATCTTTGTCATGCTGTTTATACATACTGTACATTTTATGGGGAGTTATTTATAGAGCTCTGAGAGTTTTGAAAGACTGGAGTTCTCTTTGTTTAACCTGTCTTTCAAACCCAAAGCATATCACAGGTCAATTAAAAAGTCTCCAAGACAAACATTTTCTTTTCTAGAGTAATCCTTTCTGACTAGTCTTCTGAAACTTCCATTCATACCGTAATACACAAATTCTGGAGGTTTTCAGCCTCCTTTATCTTATGCTTAGCCTTACAGGTTTTAATCTGTCTCAGACTGATGGTTTCAATTGTGATTTTGTGTAAATGTGATATCCCTCACTGGCGACTCATCAAACCTTGTTTGTCTACTGAATCACTGCTGACAAAAAGATAACCACTGAATGGTGAAATTCTGACCCAAAATACTAAAAATATTGTGTGTAAAGGAAAATATAAAACATAAGCCTGAAATCCTGAGCAACATTTGGCAATACTGAAACTGTCACAGCAAATTTTGCTTAATTTGTGTGTGGGCATGTACTATGGGGTTCAGTTTGAAAATTTTTTTCTTCCTCTTTGAGTAATCTGTTTAAAAGCTACTTATAATATCAGAAGAAATTGGTGTCTTTCAGTTCTTCTCCTCGATTTCTAGGTAGTGCTGCTGTGTTCCATTCAATATCAAACAAATGCCCCAAGTACATGACACGCATTTTGAAAAAGGCAATCAGGGATCTCTACATCTCTAATATTACTTTATGGAAAATAATGACATAAAGAGAAAGGTTTTTAAAAGAACCACTCATTGAGCGACTATAGGGTGTGAAACATGAGAGAGCTAACAAGCAATAAAATAAAATTATGTTGAACTATTTACATCTAAGGACCTAATACAAAGCCTACTAAAGCCGATTGGTTTTTCATCTTCTTTGCTGGTTCAACTGTTGAAAAACAGTTTTAGAGACTAATCCCAGGCAAGTAGCCATTAGCCAAAATATGTAACTTTAATAGATTTATTGTTTTGGATCTTGTGAAATTAAAATCAAGACTTAAAAAATGGTTGGTTTTGTAACTTTCTTTTATAGACTAACATCTTTCTTTCAACTGTTTAGGAATAACATTTTCAAGAAATCTTTGTCTATTGTGTTAATGCCAGTTTTTTTCTTATAATAACAGCCTCAATCCCCCTGCTTTTCTCATCTTTGATAGATAAGAGAAATTGGACCTTTAAATCTAGACTAATACAAAATGGGGTAATTCAAGACAGGTACTTCAAAGCAGAATGCAGCAGAGGAGGAGAATTCCCCAGCTCTGGAGGTGTTTGGGAAGAAAAGAAGAAAAAAATTCTGGCAGGTTTCAACAATTCTGACAGCAGTTCTGAGCTGCTTAGAGAAATCACCAGCTGAAAAGAAAAAAAGAACGTAGCACAGGTAAGGCAGGCAAAGGGTGTTAACTACAATAAATACAGTTTATCATTTGGTTATAGAAATTTATTACAGGGATATCAAAATATATATTTAGTATAAATATCTATAAATGTATATCCAGAGGCATAAATATAAATCTCTCCATATAAGCTCAAAGGTTTCTTCACTCTCTGTTGTCACCACATTCCCTATCAAATCCACATCTAACAACAGCACTATTTTCTGTTAGATTATTCAAGATCTGCTTAGAGTGAATTTTCTGCTATTCCCTGTGATCTTTTTTCTAACACTCTTACCTGTGTTAATACATTCATCATTCTCTCTTTATGCTGTCATCTCTGTTTTATTGTCACTCTCACCAGCACATTGTTTGCATCCATCCCCTAGTGTTTTTATGCAGTGCCCTGTCACGGCAGGAAAAATATATGGTTTGTTATTCATGTTCTCCATAGTTTGTTGAGCTAATCCATATTACCTTTTTAGGCACTCACATTTCAATTTCCTTCTATTAATAAATCCTAGCATTAGAGTAATTTTGAATATGGAAAAAAATATCCAAACCCTTTTATTTTTGTTTCGTTTTGCAAAACCCCCAAAATTTCCTGCAATAAAGCCTGAAGTCATTATCGGCATTTCAGAAGATAATGTTTGCAATTTTTTTCTTTGCAATTTTAGTCTTCTATTAGCAGGGATGGGAAATAAAGGTAGGCTGTTAGAAAGGAGGAGAACTAATTGAGCTCTCTGGCCAGAAAAATGTGCACTGCATTGCACATATCTCATTGCATTTCCTTCAGTTACTACCTCGCCAGTGATTTTTACAGTATCATGCTGTACTGGAGCAAGATGCATTTATAAGGAATTTATACAATTATACATCAGTGGCTTAATTAAAAAATGTCAGACAAGGTCTTCCTGACCATCTGCTGTGGTCGTATCTACTTCATCATGCAGACATAGCATTTAGTGATTGGTAAGTCCTCACGGGCTGGTTCCTTGAACATGCAGTGTCTTCTGCAAAAGACGTAAATGTGGTGGAATGCCACCTGTGGGAACTTTAGGAACACAAAATAAAATCTGTTTAAAGATAACGAGTTAAGTATTTAGCAACAAAAGAAGGAGAAAAATAAAGAAGAAATGTACGAATGAGTGAATGAACAAAACCCCCATTTGATATTCCAATGTCTTCTTTGTTGATGGATTTATTTTTAGATTCAAATTTATTGGTTTAATGAATTTCTGTATATGTGTTGTGTAGTGTTGGACCCATTCAAGTTAATAAAAATGTTGCAATTAAGTGTAATAAAAGCTAAATTCAGTGATTACAGGTTGGCTTGGGCTTTTTTTTTTTCCTTGCAGAATTTGAAATATTTTGTTTTCATCAGTGCATCTTGATCTATTAACTTTTGCTCCTGAAACCTGGAGGCCTTTTTTCCAGGACAAAAACACAGAAAATCCCAAAAATTACCTCCTAGTCTATATTTTTTATTTTACTTTCTTAGGAATTTGAGGTCTTATTCATTTTTGTCATACTGGAACTGATTTACCCAAACAGTGGAGCTGTTCAATAGGCCTTATTCTTGAAAGGTGGTATTTACATTATCAGTATTACAAAGGACAATTTCCTGATAATTAATACATTAATTTTAAAAAACTAGCTTTTTAAAATGAGTGTATTAATTCATAAATTGTGGTCTCATAGTTTTAGTTTCATTTTTGCACCTAGGGAAATAAATGTTAAGGAAAAAATAAAGGACTTCTGCTATGTGATAGTCTCCTGAAAGACTAGAGTCTCATTCACAGGGAGATGAATAATAAACCAGGTAATGCCAATATATTAACAATGCTGAAGTGGTTTTCATGTATGTTCTATAAAGTGTATGCCAAAGAAAAATGCTGGCAAGTGCTGTGTTGAAATATCAGCTTAGTTAAAGGATTCATCATGAACCATTTGTCTTTTACCCTTCCCTCACTAGTCCTGCCAGCAATTCTCCGTCTGCCAAAATGAGAAAGGGACAGCTGCCAAAGGGATGGATTTCAAAGTGTGATTTTTTTTTTTTTTGTTTGTCTCAGTTTTGCTCTCTCTCCCATCTCTTAGATATTTTCCCTCTGCAAAATGCAGCATGCTGGATAATAAGACTTAATAAGGAAAGCTGTTAGCTTTGGAAGCTCTGTTTAGGCTGACTTTTCCCTCAGTCTTTACACAGGAAGACCCATAGACATTTCTGACTTCCATTGAAAGAATCTGTATCCAAAGCCAATTCAAGCCAGAAAATATTTAGTCAGTAGAAAATGGTGGGTCAGGACTACTGACTTTCTGCATACCTCTCTGAAACATCTGTGAATTTGGCTAGTACAGGAGCCTACATGCAATATATAAAGAGGTTTTTCCTTCAGTGTACTGTGTTGAAGGGATGAAAAAAAATATTGTCTCTTTCCCAGTAGCACAGGAGAAAGTTGCTGGCTTGGTAGGTAGTTGGACAAGGTAAGGCTAAAGAGACCCAAAAGGACTAACAATATTAGAAGTGGATTTTATAGGTAAGGGCTCAATTTTCCAGAGACCAATGCAGGATGAGTCTGGAAGGAAGGAAATGTTCCTTTATGACTGAAGCCTGCTGCTGAGGTCTAACAGCTGCAGTGCACCTTCTCTCCCAGTTCCTTTTGCTCTCAGTATGGTTCCAGCATGTTCCCATTTGATGTGCCCATGGCCTGTAGTCTCCCAACTCTATACCAGGCATTCCTTGTATGAGAAGGCAAACCAGAGGATAGCACCTCTCCCTTCTACAACATCCTTCTATAAGGAATATTTCTGAGTGACAACACAAGAACTTGGAGATTGAAAGGGGATTTGCCCAGCAAAATTTTTGTATGGGGAAGCTCTGAATCACAGATTTGATGGCATGGTAAGATATTTTTCCCCACTAAAATTCTTTTTCAACCTCTCTCTTACTTTCGTGTCCTGGGGGTTTATGTCTTCACTCTGCAGGTGTTTTCACCTCTGCCCACATAAAAACATTCTCAAGTAATAATTTTGAGTGCTCAAACTGATGAATAAAGCTGTTGGAAACAGAAGTTCTGAGGTGTAAAGAAGCCTATGACTTGAAGCCAAAGTCTGTTAAAATACTTGGTTGAAAAGCCTAGCCAATGCCCTCAATGGGTAGAAGACTGCAGTGTAAACTCACTTCTTGAACTAGGTATTGAGGAATCCATATGGCAGGGGAGCTATATAGTTGCTTTCATTACACAAATGCATAGTAAAATATTGTGTAATGAAAAGTAGTAATTGCATTTCTCGTATAAGTACTTGTTTTCCTCCCAAGGTTGGCTGCTTGTGAAACTATACTTGCTTGTGAAACATCTAGTATAAATGGAATATTTGAGTAGGATAGACAACACTACTGATGAATCTCAAAATTGGTCCTCCTCCCATGCAAGCTGGCTTACACAAGGGTCATATAGAAATGCAAATTCCTATGGATGAATGTTGATCTCAATGATAAAGAATAAAAAAATTAATTAGTTTTTATACTGCACTCTGGGGACAACATTTAGACTTAATCTTGCAAATAAACTTGCAGCGCCTCACTGTTATTGTCACCAAAGTTTGAGCTATGGCTCACAAAGGCATCCATCATACCTTTCCAAGGCACACAGTCCCCAGGCTATTTACTGCTGACACCACCAGCCTTTTGTCCGCTCTGCTGTAAACAAAATGGAAGGCCCAGAGTTGCCGGCTGTTCAACAGATAATGGCAGGGTTGCTTTTTTTATAGTTCACCTACCATACTCATGTGCAATTGAATGTGTCTCCCATACACTGCTCTTGCCAATTCTATCTCCAGCAATTATCCTGTCCTAGTACTCCGCTGCAAAGTCCTTGCCAATAACGAGGGATTCACAGGTGGCAGCTACAAAGTGCTGCTTCTCCCTTCTCTTTGCAGGCACCATGTGGTGGCAGCTGAAACGTGGTGGCACTGATGTTGTTCACACAAGAGGTCATGACACAGGCCAGGGCAACAACTCTGCCTCTGTTTAACCTGATCCAGATCACAGTTGTGCTCTCTTTTGCCCACTGTCTTCCAGTGAAGATGAGTGCTCTCTTCACCAAACTAATTTCAAGCTGTATGCTGGGTTTCCCTTGGTTTTTGCATTTCTCTTATTTTAAAATTTCATTTTGATGTTAGCCTTTTGTGTGCAGAAGTTTTCAGATGATGTTTTAGCCAGGAAGTGAGTATGCTGTTTTTACTGATAACTGAAATTACTCCAGCGTCAAGCAAGTCCACTGCTGGGTAAAAATCACACACTCACAGAATGACTGGGATGAAAGGGATAGCAGGAGGCCTCTCAGCCAACCTCCTACTCAAAGCAGGCCAAGCTTGAATACTTGCTCTGGGGTCTATACAGTCTGGTATTGGAAATCTCCAAGGATGGGGACTACAAACCCTGTTGAAGAGCCCTTGTAGTGAAAGTGTTCTTTATGTTATGTCTGTTTTTTCAGCTTATTTCTCCTCATTCTCTCTGCACACATGACTGTGTGTCCCCCCATAGGCAGTGGCAGTGGCAGGTCCCCAGGAGCCATCAATTCCCCAGCTAAACAAGCCCAGCTCCCTCAGCCCCCTCTCACTGGGCAAGTGCTCCAGCCATGCCTGTCTTGGGGGCACCCCACTGAACTTGCTGCAGGTTATTCATGTTTTAGGAGTGGTGGGGGCCCAAATCTGGTATGTGGTCAAACATAGTGCAAAGTGAAGGGGGAGTATAATCCACTGGCTTTTCTCCTGTTAATAGACTCCAGCATGCTCTTGACTTTCCTTAATGACCTAAGACACCCTGGCTCATGTTCAGCCCACAGTTTACACCTTATTGGCCTTCTCAGCAGAGTTGCCTCCCCAGCCAGGCAGACCTCAGCCTGGATTAGCACAAGGGATTAGTCCATCTCAGATGCAGGACTTGGCATTTGCCCTTGTTGAATTTTGTGAGATTCCTGTTTGGTTTCTGGCAGGTAAAGCACTGAGTACATGCCACCAAGTAGCAGCAATCTCAGAGAAAGAGATTTCTTCTTCTGAGGCCCACAGCTACAGAACTACAGTGCTCAGAAAAACAGGGACACCAGTTCATCCTTCCTGATCCCCAAACAAGCTTATTGGCCCTGGATCTAGTCGTTCTGACCACAACTGGACTGTCTGCTTCTAAAGACAAAGGACTGCATAGTCAAAAGGCATCAAATATTGCATAAACTGAAAGTTACTAGGCTTTAAAATTCACGCCTTTTGCCCCAGACAATGTACATAGGAAAATTTTTATGCGTCCATTTTCTCTCTCTTCTGAAGCCTGTACCCACAACATGTGCTGCCTATTTTCTGTTTTGTTTTGTTTTGTTTTGTTTTGTTTTGTTTTGTTTGGGGGTTGTTTGCTTGTTTGCTGTTATTTGGGCTTTTTTTAAATCTAGTAGCAAGATACAAAAAACCCCATGAGACAGAAAAGGTCATCAAAGAATATTTTTCCCCTGAAATGTGTGAAATGGCTAGAAATCTAATGATTAGGTAAGGAATACAATAAGATACACATTAGTACCATATTTGTCTTGAGCAAGACAGCCAACATAACGTCTTGCTTCAACACTTTATTCTGAATATTTGCATGATTGTCCTTATTCTTACCTATTGAATTCCACTCAGGGTGGCAAGAGCTTAAACCAGTGACAGCGGGGCACTTTTTAATCAATTCCTTTGGAAAATCACATAGGTCTGTACTGTTCCATACAGAAAACAGAATTAGTATTAGCTGTAATTCAAAGAGACTAATTTTGTGAAGGAGGGGGAGGCTTCTGAACTGTGTGACAAGTTCTTATGTTAGTTCTCCCAGACTCACCATCTCCTGCACTTATTTAAGGAGAGTGAGTACTATCACCACAGGGCTTTTCACACCTGCAGAGTCTGACCTGGCATATGCAGCGATGAAAATGGATGCTCACAGTCCCGTCTCAAGAGAGGTTTAATACCAAACCTGAAAGAATAAAAGCAGGCAAAGTGAAACTGCATCAGCCCAGCATTTCTGGTCTCTGCCTGTCCTAGGGATGAGTGATCACTTCTCATCCATCAGACTCTGGTGGAGGTTTGTGGTTTAACTCTTTGCATATGCAACTTCACAAGGGCTGTTTATGCTCAAGAAGTCTCTCATGAAGAGGTGTAATTCCCATGGCTTCTTCCTCTTGTTTGGCCAGAGGCTGTTTTTGACCTTTACAGGCTTTGAAATTCGATTCATTTCGTATTACAAAATATCCACTCCTCTGAGCAGTGAATAAACGGTCTTTGAAGTCACCACCTAGGGCTCCTTAAGTGTTTTAGGAAGGAAGTAGAGGTGCCTGCTGACTGCCAGCTCAGTGCTTTGCCTGCTTCCCACGGGAGCATCAAGAGCACAACCAGTGCTGCTCTGGCCTACTTGAGTGGAAGGTGTCTGGAGAACCTGATCCTGACTTTGTCTGCTTCTCCTCTAGACACACAGCAGTGGAGAACAAGGGCTGCTCATGCTGGCGTGATGGGGATTTGAGGAGAAAGAGCATAATGGAGATGGGGCAGTGTAATGACATTTCCACAGAGGGAATACCTAAAAATGACTGTGTTTACACCCTGAAATACAATGTAAGTGCAATGACTATGAAAATTGCTTATAATCACAGTATGATGAGAGCTGGGAAGCAGTTTCTGCAATAAAACTGTTTTGCTTCCTGAGAAAAAAATGACTAATTCAAGCCTTATCCTCAGAGACAACTGTTCAGAAAAATCCATTCATATGCTAATATAAAATCTGGTCTTAAGAGTTGTGTTGTTGCAATTGTCTTTATTTGATGCATGCAACTTTCATCCATTGCAACCACTGACTCTCCACTTTTTCCCTGTTTTTACCTTCCCTGGACAAGAAAGCACATTATGTCCAGCTTTTTTATCTTTTTCACAGCACTGGAAAAAAAAAAAAATCTTAATTAAAATCTCAGTGATATGAGCTGGAATTCAAGGCTGGAATTTGTACAGGTTCAAATCAGAGCATATTAATGAGTACTGAAGTCACATCCTAATGGAGGCGCAAGAAGGCAACCTTTTGGCCCAGCTGAGGCAAAACAGATCAACATCATGCACAAAACTATGTTTTTACATCATAAGTTGAATGTGTGTTAGTTTTAAAGCTTTTGGTTTTGCATTTTTAACTTTTTGTTATAGAGAACACCCTATGTTGCTCAAAGCAAGCCAAAAAGGGTTGTCACTGCACACAGCTTGGAAATTAAGAAAAAAAATTATTGTGCAGAACCCTATACTCGCTTTATTGTGCTCCTGCTGAAGAGGCCCAGACAAACATACAGTAAACTCATTTTGAAGTCTTTCTTATTAAATCTTTGTAAGAAGTAGTAAAAATTCTTATACAGGTTTTACTGCAAAAACACACATTCACACTGCAGAAACTAATACCATTATTTCTTCCATGTTTTCAATGTGTTTTCATCAGCTGTATAATAACACACATTAAGGGACTCATTTTTCATTTCAGTCATATTTTTTCAGTTTCAACATCACTCCAAACATTCAAAACAAGTTGATTTCTTTGCATACTAACAGCATTTGAAATAACTCAAGTCACATCAAAATCTCAGTGGTAAAATATGTTTTAAGCTCACAAAGTGAGTGAATGGGAAGTCATGAACCATAAGTCGTGGATAACAATTGAGCACACTCTCCTTTGACATGGCACAAGACATTGCCTTTTGCTCATCTGCTAGAGGTATTACAACAGATTCTGGGACTTGTAGATGTGGCATACGGGCTGATGTGGGGGAGCTCAGTTCCATGTACACTTCTCTCCATTTCCACTCAGGAAATGTGGAAGAAGAGACAGCAGGCATAAAAAGTTGAACTTCAGCCACACTCACCTGACTGTATCAAAGGCAGGTGCTTGTGACTGAGCTAAATATGTTACATTACTGCTATAGTCATCAAAAGCAGTGCGCACCTCCAAAATATGACTCATCTGGACTATTTTAGGATGTGGTGAATCACCATGTATTGATTTATAGCTTCTCTACATAGATTCCTATAAGTTGAGGCCAGGCTGAGTAATTTATACTAATAAATCTATCTTTAAAGTGTTTAAAAATTAGGAATGCAAAATCTCTTATAAAATAATGGCTCTCTTAAGTTTGCTGATGCTGTTTTACTACTGCTGCAAGGTTTAAAATTGGAAATATTCTCTTTTTCTCAACTGTTTTTTTTTTTTTTGAAGGAAACCACACTGTGATTCAAGAGTAAGGAAAAGTAAGATTTTTTCCTTAGAAAGACTTTGATAATGAAAGAAAATATCCTGGTTACTATATGTATTGCATTACATTCAGTTTAGCATTAATTTTAAAAAATAATTGATTCAGTACTGATTCATGACATATGCAAATAGTGTTTTATCTTAGTCCATTTAAGCTCTTTATGATGGCCACTTGTCTCCCTTCCTCTATGTTTTGTACTTTTCTGGTTGTTTTTGTGTCTGATACTGGGAATAGTCAAAGAAATAATAATCATTCTTTCATTATGCCAGTCTTTCCCCTGGGATTATCTAAATCAATATTTAGAAGAAAAAAAAAANGATTCAGCTCCAGTACTTGTAGAGGCTGTTAAATGTGCACCAGTGTTGCTCTCTGTTATAATACTGGGTGTTACAACTTTTCTCAAAAGCCATTCTGTCCCAGCAATGGTCACTGCAGCATGACAGCACCTTTCTGAAGACTCCCTATTGGCAAACAGCCACTTTCCATGTTCACACAGCCACAATAGTGCTTGCAAAGGCAGTGACAGTCATCACTGCCAATATAATAACAGTCATGTTGTTTCAAGTTATAGTAAAAAAAAAGTTACANAGATACAGCAAAGCAGAATTGCCAAATTGGAAGTTCCAGACTTGGGGTAGAATTAGCTCTTTTTCTCACACTGATACTGAGAATCTAAGATAAAATGCCTGAAACATCAAAGGAAGCCAGCTGGAATCACACATGAAATTAACCTGGAAAGATGGATATTGTTGTCTGTGCAGTTGTATCTTTTCATTGAGAGTGAAGAAGAGAATGAAAAACGGGGAAAGAATTCCAGATAGAATTCCAGAATCAGAAAAGAAACAAACTTTTAAAAGAAAACCCACAGGGAAAAAAACAAAAACCTTCTGTTTGGAGAAAGAATTCTGACTGCAAAAACAGAGTTGTAACTGTACATTTTCTTAAATGGAAATACNCACAGGGAAAAAAACCAAAAATGTTCTGTTTGGAGAAAGAATCCTGACTGCAAAAACAGAGTTGTAGCTGTACATTGTCTTAAATGGAAATACAAATTAATCTGTGTGAGGGAAGGGAAGGGAAGGGAAGGGGGCTTTTCAGTNAAGCAATTTTAACCTACTTTAGAGATGTAAAGATGTCACATTCCTGTAAGCCTTGGTTGTTTCATTTTTGGACAATTTCCCTTGCGTCTCTGCAAAGGGAAGGTGTTGACATTTGTGTATGGCTTTTGTCAATCAGTGCTTTGCAAGGGCAAACACAGAATATTCATGCTGCAGATCAGTTTGTGCACACAATTTACAAGAGACAAATGACACAGTGCGAGAAAGTGCTGTTGAATTGCCAAAGGCTCTTTTTTTTGCCATACATGGAAAAGCATTATTAAATGTAACACCTGTATTTCCATGGTGCCTAGTAGTGCTATGGTACTCAGGGAAGAATCAGCCATTGGGTGCCTACTGCAAGCTACCTGTTTGAAAAGGATTTCCACCTCTGGACACTAAAAACTTGCCCCTGTCCTGACCAGAGCAATGCAAACCCACAAGACAGGAAATATTCCATTAGTAATTAAAACATGCATAGCATCTTATTTTCATTTTTAAGCCAGAAGTATATGAAAAAACCCCAAATATTCCTGCACAGTAACTGTCTGTTGTGTTCATCAACATGGAGGAACCAAAAGGCAGCCGTGGTAAGAGAGAGCTTTTCTCTAAGAAGTCCTGTATCACATCAAAAGCTGATACAAACCACAGAGACTTCCAGGCATTGAGAGAAAAGACAGAAATATCGAGCAATGGGAATAAAAAACAGAGTGAAAAAAGATCAAATAAAGAGAATTTTAACAAGTAGACAATCTCTCCTTATATACATTTCCAAAATACAGATCCTCTTAAAGAGATGTTAAAATCATTAACATAAAGAGCTGTAGTAACAGAATACGGTTTGAAAAATTGTTCTGTAGAAGAAAAGTTGAATTGTTCTTTGTGCATGTTTTGATTTCTATCCTTCCTTATTCAAGAAAATAAAAAATTAAATAAAAACACCTTATCTTAAACCATGTCATCTGCACATTCTCTGATTCCAAAATCTAAACTTTCACATATATTGTAGATGCAAATTTTGCAAAAGAACTCTTTCTTCTTAATAAGACAAACCAGAAGTCTCAGTCCATTTCCTTCTGCATTGTTTGAACCTGTAGTTTAAATTTAGATTTTTTTCAGGTACTAGATCTATACGTTTTTTAGTGAAATTAATAAAGAGAGCAGACCTTGAAGAACAAACCTGAGAAGGAAAAATAGTGTGCACTCAGACCTTGGAAGTGTCCTGACAAAATAGATATAACTAAAACATATCAAATGTTATGCTTTCCTTCCAGCTACAATTTTAGAAATTAAACACCTGTCTGACCTTAATCTCACAAGCCTCTGGATGAATTCCAAATTAGATTGAAGTTTTTATCCAGATCTCCCCATTAGCTATGTGACCGTATTTGTCAGAATATCTACTCCTTTGTTACTAGAACTTATCTTTTGCATTTTTAAAAGCACAGAGGAGAAACAACAGGTTGAGAATGTTCATCACCTGCAGCAGTGACAGCTAAAATGAGCACAAATTTCACAAAGGGATTCAAAGTTCATATATTCCTGCACTGTGATCTCACACTGAGAAAAGAGAAAACGTACTCATTGTAGCTGTCACCACTTTTCAGCCTCTTCATGTTGCCTTTTTAATTTATCATTTACAGCAGCATTGGTCTAATAACAGCACTGCTTTCTTCTTGGGCAATTTTATAATGCTTTTGCAGAATTCTTTCTAGCTTCATGCTCCTGAAACAAGATTTTTATTTATTTAAAAGGAGAGAACAAATGTCAGGTTAAGCCCAGCTAAATAGCAAAAAAGGGATGATTGTTTGTTACTTCATGCCAAATTATATGTCCGGATATGATGGAAATAGTACTACTTGTAGTAGAAATAGGCACATCCTCCACAATTTCAAGTAATGCAACCAAAATAAATAAGAATTTGCTCCCAGAGATGTGGCTGCATTAGCATACTGCTCTTTCAGATAGCTCTATCACCATATCACATATTCTTTCAAAACAACAGTGCAACAAACATTTGTACCTATCCTGCTCTGGCTGCCTTAAATCACCATGACAATGCTGGTGTTGGACTTTTAAGAAATCATTGTTTTTAACTACAGGCCATTTTCTTCAGTGAATCACTCAGGGAGGGGGAGAGGTTTCGACAGGTTTTCTGAAGTAACCTTCAGAGATGAACTTGGAAGCCAGTTACTTCCGTTTAAGATGTTGTCCCACTGAAAAAAAACAAGTTTTTTAAAGGACACATCTGTTGTTTCAAAGCATTTGCCCGGTGAGGTGTTTGTATATTATCCTCACTACTACATCTAGACCATGAAGTATAGCTCAATGAATAGCTAACTGATGATTACATTTATGAGTAAAGACTACTCATAGCAGACAGCTACTTCCTACAGGTGACAAGCAATCTTTGGCTAGGGCTTCACCTGACTAGTCATTTTGGGACATGATCACAAGGGCTGGAGACTGATGAAATTATCCTGTCCAACATCAAACGCAAAGTGGTTGTAAATCAGCTGAGGCTGTGGCAGGAGTGGAACAGCTCATTCTTTATGCAGTACTGGCAGCTCTTTCACCTAGTAGCTACATTAAGAATCCTAACAATGTCATTAAGTGACCCCAGGAAGAACCTGGCGAATTTTTGTTATTGACATTTGTGTGAATTTAGCATTGATTCAAAGGGGGGAAAAAATCTTGTGAAACACAAAGCTGCGTTATTCTAAAGCAATAAAATGGTTTATTGGTGGGGTTGGAGTGTACTGGGACAACACTTGCAAGATACATACATAAAATATGCCTGTTGTAACTCTGTTTGACCTTGTAGAGCCATCTAGGTGCTTAGCTGACATACCATTATAATATCCCAAAGGCTTGCTCCATAAAAAGAAAATGATAAAAGTCTGACCTCTGCAATATAACCTTTTCTTCCTGCAGAGTAAATAATTGTTTTTCAAAACAAATCTAAGTTGAAAAGCATGTATCTGCTGCTTCTGACTTGACACAGGCATGATGTAAAGAAACACATTTTAGGGAAGAATTTGAGTGTTATATTTAGAGAAGCTCAGATTAATAAATGCATCCATAGTTGTCGATATGTTTAGGAGCTTATTTCTGTGACTCCTTCTACTGCTGCTAGACATGATAAGTAAATCTGCCCAAAAACAACAAAATTATTGAAAAAATGTACTCTGTATAACTACAGGGAAATAAAAATTATCTTGTAGTCATAAAATCTTCATTTGAGAAATATGTTCTGAGAGAAAAAAAAAACAACAAAACAACAAAATATCAAACCCAGCAACAAGACTATCTGGAGTAGGTAGAAATTCAGTAAAGCCCATTGTTTTGATCTTTGCAAGTACACACCTGCTGCACAAGAACACTGGAGCAGATTTGAAGGAAAAGAAAAATGCATATTGTGATCAGCTGCTTTGTTTGGGAATGAGAATCGAAATTGTGTTTGTACATTTGTGTATCCTTTATCTCCTTTATCTAATTCCCCAGCCTGCTCTCCCCTTCCCTCTCCAACCCATCTATTAACAAGCAGGTTTCTAAATAATAAATATTTCAGCTCTGTTAGGTTTTGTCACTGGACATCACAAAATGCCCTGTTGGAATCATTTATAGAACATTTAGAATACTAGATGTTCAACACAGGTTGCACAAATTTCTAATAAGGTGATTAGAAATTCAGTTTAGTAATGCAGACCTGTTTGCATAGCAGGGAATGGGGGGAACATCTGATTCCTTAAAGGCTTTCATTTTGATGAGTGGAATTACAGGCCTTGTTTCAATATTTATACATAGCTGTGTACAGGATGATTGCTCTATATTTGTGCAGCACATAATATGTGTATAATGCACTCAAGCCACGTATTTTATAAAAAGTTCCATTTCATAACACAATTCCCAAAGCTCTTCTCTAATATCATCTTGCCTCAATTCACATATGAGGAATCCTGTGTCCCCTGTCATGCTAGAAAAAAATCCCTTCCTCTCCAAGGCTTTCCCAAACTTCTCTGAAGAATAAAAGTACTGAAGAGGGGAAAACAGATTCCCTTCATGGGAAGACATCAAGGGAAAGAAATCGATGGACGGAACAGCAGTCCTCCAATAAGCCAAAGAAATGTATTTTCCAAGTGCTTTCTTGGATGGCTATTTTTGTGCTCTCTCCCAGCAGCGCTCCTTTGGCACTTACACTTTAATTGCCCTGCACTTTGTTTGTGCAAGGTATGAGCTGGCTGGCGGCCAGTGTTGGCTGAGATTCATCTTGTCACTACGCTGGCTAACAGCAAGTACAGAACAATATCCCAATTAGATCCCTAAATGCTGGAAACATGAGACACCGCCGTTACGTTGCTCCGGAACCCAGAGGTAGGGAGTTTTGAGAAATAGATTAACCATGTATATTCATTCTGATCTCTTGCACCATAACAGCAAAAGCTGCAAAAAATGTTTTTTTCAATATTGTAAATCACGGCAGTAATGCTACATTAGTGCTTCCAGTGTGGGTTAGAGGGGACTGAGTTTAGTGCCTTCCTATGTAGGTCTGAGTCATTAGGAAATTTATCATTTTATCTTTCAGAAGATCACAGGTAGAAATTACAATCACATCATAATTTTTCCTGAAGGTTCCTTGTTACATTTTTTAACAAAGAGATTTCTTTTACCCCTCACTATAAAAATTCTATCTGCAAGCCTTCTGCAAGTCTTGCGGGCTATTTCAAAGGAGAAATGCTTAAAGATCTGCTCCACTAAGTTATTGCTGAAGTGCCAAGAGAACTGGGGAGCCCTGCACAGTAAAATATAAGAAATTTAGAACACTGGGTTAGCTGAGGAATTTGACTTGGAAAATTTCCTTCTCTCTCTTTTTTTTTTTTTTCAAATGCTGCTATAAGAAATGGCTAAGCAATTACATTGTGCTTTCCAGCATAGGTTCTGATCTTCACTGCTGCATTTTGTCTGTGCAAAAGTCACCCTTCTTTTTTGTAAGGAAAAATAAAACTTAAAATTGAAAAATAATTTACATATCTCACACTTCTGTTGCTAAAACTCATATTTCCGTCTTTATTCTCCCATTAAAAATGCACTGACCTAAACACTTTTGTGAACCTACTTGAAAAACAAACTAAATTGGAGATCCTCCATACTTCCCAACTTGCTCATGGTGTCTCAGGAATAGACACAGGAGGGAGAACAATAGTTAAGCTATTGGGCCCTACAGTTTCCCTGAAGAATTTGGTGCTTGTGAATTGCAAAAGGCAAAGTCATTCTCCAATTTGGGATGCTATGGATACACAAAGGAAAGAGGCTGAAGTCCCACAGACTTCCCCGAACTTGCTACTCAGTGTTCCACTTCCCATGCAGGTCAAGTTGTTTTGCTGCAGAGGATTCATATATGAGTTCCAGATGTCTGAAGGACAAATAGTTTTCTAGTTCACAACTAATTTTTAAATCTTTCACATGAGCACTAATTCTCCTGGACTACATTCACACCTTGCTTTACTTGTGGAAATCTTGCAGATGTTTTAAGAGCTCACCTCATAAGGGGAAATAAGGACCACAAAATCCTGCAGATGTGAAGGAGGCTGAGCAAAACTGATCCAATACAGTTGTACCGGGATGATATACAAAGCATAGAGATTTCCTTTGAGCAAATTTCTGTGGCTGTGATAGAAAAGAGGCCAAGGAATTTCTTTAACTTGGCTGAGTCTTGTCAACCTGATAGTACTGAACTCAAAAACACAGATGTGCTTACATATTTCTGTCTGCCGAAATTCTTTACTAAGTGAGTGCACACAGGCTCAGAGGATTAAATGGAAAGGGAAGGCAAAAGTGTTATCCTAGACTAAGGCCAGGAAGCTGCTTTTACCATAGGGTCTGCCTACAGAAATGGAGGCAAGAGGGAAGTTCTCTGCCATCTCATCCTTGTCCCACACAGCAAGAGCATGCAGTATTTGCTCTGCATGAAGTACCTTTCTATTCCTTCTTTCCCTCTGTGAACTCCAGACAGACAATGGTTGGGCAGCTGAGGCCACTTACTGTGCCAGTATAAGGAATCTCTGCCTCCAATATACCTTCTCTGTTCTTTTCACTCTCTGTTGCTTGTCCAACACAGAGCAGGCAAAAAGGTCTCATCATTTCTGTGCAGATGGTGCTTGGTTTGATATCAAAGTGTGATCCACATTTTGGTGCATACATCCAAAATACATCCAGTCAGTGACAACCACACTGGGGTTTCTGTAAGGCCTGCTAAACTGGTTTCATGCAATTGTTTTGCAATTCCCATAATTCCTGTGCCTCTCAAATTCCTGTAATCACAGACACTTCTGTCTCCTCATTAATAAAATCCCCAGTGCTGCTGCATCCAACTTTCAGCCAGTGGAAAAAAAATTTGCCTTAAGGGAAGATTTCATTGTAGCATTTATAAGGAAAAGATACTTAAACCCAGCATGAATATTAAAATGAAAGGTTATGTGGCATATATCTTAAATTTTGATAATAGGTAAAAGTGCATGATATCATAGAAAATTCACCCACATTAATCTCTGGTTGAGATCTAGATAATGACTGGGTATGCACCGTCTGTCTATGTGGGCCCCCTAATCTTTAAGGAGATTCAATTGGTTATAATTAAAGGTTTCAACCAAAATACTAAAAAGAAAGATACAAACTGTCTTTTGGGAAAAGACCTAGACTGCAGAGCATAAACTACTGCTTATTTTGCTATTGAAATTAATAGATTTACAATCAGTTCAAGCCTTAACAACTTAAAAATTTGTGATTTGCGCTGTAGCCTTTTTTTCCTGGTTTATAGGCGTAAAATTATATTCTAATATACTATGAGCAATATTGAGCATATTAATGATTTAAAAATATTAATAGCCATTTAGAGGAGCTTGCTTTGCATGTAGGTTAAGGTGTTTATTTGAGTTTACAGTAAAGTTGAAATATGAGTTACTATGTTGAGATATTCATTTAATATGGTAGCCATAAATTAATGTTCACATCTGTACCTTTCATGATTCCAAGGAATAAAATCGTACAGTTAGTTGAAAATTATGTCAGCCAAATAAAAAGAGTGGTAATGATCCTATATCTAAAAAAGGGGATTTTTGAAACTTTTCTTAAGTACAACTCAATTTTTAATAGAATTCTGAAGATGTTTACCTTGCATGCTGAAAGTAAATAGTGAAGTCAAGAAGAAATGAAGAAGAGATTGTTGTGGTATCTTAATAATTTATAGTCTTGTTTTAGAGAGTAATTATCTTATTACTTTAGGTAGCTTTTCCTTCTTTTCTTTTACTGAATTTGTATCACAGTTTCTCTACTTTGAGTGAATAAATTTCTTTGTGAAAGATTTATGCAAGCAACAAGGAAAATTATCTAAACTTACAGTATATGAAGAAGAGTTTGAAAGATTATAACAATTAATAAAGTTTAATCCATGAAGATCCAAAATCTGCATGTGTGTTGCAGCCTGTTAAAAACAAGCCTTCATTCAGGATTATAACTGATCACACAGGCCAAATGAGTAATTTTCATACAAACAAGTTTTGCATGTACTTGATGTAAAATACATTTTTACAGATAAAACTTATTTGAAACTTGCGCCATCTCTGTACTAGCTACAACAGATATAAAGATTTCTTCCAACTGGCTTTTGAATATTATTCCTGTCAGCAATCTGAATTGCTCACTTTGAACCTTTCCTCTTTTGCCTCCCCATAAATTATAGAATCGTGGACTCAATTAGCTTGGAAAAGACCTCTGATATTATTGAGTCCAACCTTTGATCATCAAGTCCATCCTTTAAATGAAGGAAATAATAATATATAAATATTATATAGCAACACTTTATCAAATTAATAATTATTTTATATAATATATTAATAATTAATTAAATACATAGAATTAACCAAATAAACTATACATTACAATCAGATCTTGTATTTTCTTGTGACATTGAAGGACAATTTTGATAGTTACTAACCATTTGTCACATTACTTCAGTAACTAGTATTTTAGTCATAGGAAAGAAAGAAAAATTTTAGAAGTGTAGATTACTTGGTTATATGTGGCATTCTTTAGTAGAAGAAAGAGCTTTGCTTTGTGGCAGCACACGGATGATTCCAGCAGTGAGACTTGTGTTCCACAAGGACGGCACCTCATTCCCTGTGGTGTAGAACTCACAGCCCAGTGCTGGGAAGGAGAGATCATAGTTTGGTGATTCTCCTACCTCAAGTCTTCCCAGCAGTGACATCAATTCACATAGCTGGTCTTACACAGTCCCGCCCTTATCTCTGTTGATGAGGAGCAGCTGAAGTTTGCAAATGAATGGCCGTAAGTTCATAATTTCATTTCTTTTCAAAGGATTACATAGACCCTGCATTTCTGCTTCTTTACCTACCTCAGGGAAAGTAAAACGCTTCTGGTATGTGTCCAAAAGATAAATATATCAGAGAGATGAAGAATCAAATAAAACTCTTGCACTGTGATAAAACCCTGAATTAATAAAGCAGGAATAAGGCTTTCCAAAAGGAGCACAATCTGGGTATCCTAGTATGTGCCCCAGTGATACACTAGTACAGAGGGAGTATACATAAATCTCTCCAGTTTTCAGATGGTTTTAAAACTTCTGCTGTTTTATTATAAAAATTTCGCCTATGCACTCTTCTCTAGTTTCCCACAAACCTGACTCCTATGACAGTAATTCTGCCCTAGGTGAAGGCTCCATTACCTAAACAAATCCCACATCAGCTGTCTGGAGCATGAGTGAATCATTCTTGAGGGCCTTACAGAAATCTGGGTGGTGATATTCACTGAGATATGTGAGATGATATTGCTTCTTCCTACCTCGATTAATCTCAACTTGCATAAAAGGTCACACTTCAGCCCTCCGCCTTACTGCTCTCCCTCCTCTTCCTCCTTACTTAAAGAAATAAATGTAACTTCATTAATAAACTTAGAAAGGTTCTTGGAGAATTTCAGTTGGGGTTAATGCAGCTCAAGAAGAGCTCCCTCACTTCTGCTAGGGCAATAGAGATTTTACCTCCTATCTGCACATACCGACAGATTGAGTTGTGTATATCTATAGATTCTGTATGTACTGCCATGACATCAGGTTTATGGTCCTGCCCCTTTCCTCTCCTATCTCCATAATGAAAACCTCAAAACAGTTAATTCTTATGCAGAGGGTGGAGCAAAGAGAAAAGAAATAGGTGCTAGTGCAGGAGGGAGGAAGGAGGTGAGGAGAGAGAGTAAAAGTTGTGCTAGTCTTTGCACCTATGGTCTTTAAGGTAAATCTTTTTTGTGATTCCTGAAAGCTTACATTCTGCAAAGTTTTTCATTTTATTTTTGATAACAGTGAGCAGAACAGCAAAGCCAGTGAGTGAGAGAAAAAAATCAGTTGTGTACGATAATAAATGGATTTCTGCCAATGACAGGTCATGATACAGAAAAAAATTCTGTGATGACCCTCTTTCCTCTGCTCTCATTTATCTCTTACTAGTGACCACTGATAGATTTCTGCTGTATGATTTATTGCAGAAAAACACCACCTAGAAATGGGCTTTTGATAAAATTGTTCAAGGATTCCTGGACAATAAATCCTAATCTTTACATGCATGCTGCAAGATGTTTCACCTTTCTTATGCTATAAATAATATATGCCAAATGTGATAATAAATCCATACATCTAAGCTCTATCTGTGTGCTTTAAGAAACAAAATTACAATATGTAAGCCTGATATTAATATCAACTATATAATGCCAGGAATATTGATGGCAATATTTGTTTATTTGTGATCCAAATTTCCAGTGTTGTGTTGTACTGAAATTTCATTGCCTTTATCAGCCTGGGTGGTTATCTTCTGTAAGGAAATCTGTGATAAACACAACAGGCACTATCTGGCTTGAATCAACAAAGATGCTTCTGTAGGTCTGCCAAGAACCTCAGCTGAAATTTTCAAATACAGTCTATGCAAAGATCTCTCTTCATAATTAATCATCTACAGTAGGAAGTGTCTGATAGCATCTGTCACCTCCCTGTGACCCTACAACTATTACAGTGGGGTTAAATGTGCACAAGCCCAGCATTTAAAGCCCTCTACAAACTACTGGCTCAAGGTCAGAATCTGGCTTAATTTTACTCCACAGTGGGAATGAAGTATAACTTCTGTCTGGAGCATACATGCTGTGGTATTTGGTTTAAGCCTAAAGACTCATTTTAATTATTGAGTCCTGTATAAGCTGTAAAATATTGCAAGCATCTTTCCCAGACAAAGTGAGCAAGCTAAGATATGAAAACAGGCAAATCAACTCTTTGCAGTCAGAGCTCATCATTTGGGATTTCAGAAAGAAGATATTATATCAGAAAAGTAAGAACAATGATGATTGTAATAGACAGAAGGCCAAAAATGGTATGAGAAGAGTGAGTGACAGAGAAAAAAAAAATCCCAATGAAACGTACTTCTCTTAGCTTTCGTTTCTGTAGAGACAAAACCTTTTTTGCTGTTTTTAGAAGAAGGATGCTGCCCATTTTGACTGATTTTTCTGATTTTTTTTTCTTTTTTTTTTAATTTAAGCATTGCAATACTTGGTTGCTTTTTTATTTCCTGCCTAAGGGAAATAAAATATCTGCCATGCACCTGTGCAAAAGAGAGAATGTTATTGCAGTCTTTTCCGCACTCATAGAGGATTTTCTCTTAACATCTGTGACAGAGCAGGAAAACTACAGTGCTAAATTGGCCACTGAAACTTAAGGAATGGTAATAACAAAATACTGAAGGAAAAAAGAGTGGGGAAATATGCAATAAAAAATCCTTTAATTGGAAGGGGACAAGAACCACATAAACAGTGTGTTTGAGTTCAGCTGTGTCCTCTGATCTATATTGAAGGTCAAAGAAGGAAATGCCATGGAAGTTATGATTATGTGAAATGAAGTGAGAAACAATGATTTGGCGTAATAAATACTTCCTGCAACTAGAGAATGTTCTGCTCACTGAAATTGTCTCCCAGGTGTCTGCCTGTCTCCAGGACACATGGATAATCCCAGGCTAAAATGACAGTGAGGCATGTTGTTTTCAGAAAAACATGGCTAATGTTGGTATATATGAAAAAACTCACCTCACAGCTCTAAAATACAGCTGAAACTCTCCCTTCTTTTTTGCATGAGTCAAAACATCAACTTTTCACTTTCAATTCTAGGATTTTTCAGTCAGCCATAAAAACCTTTGTGGTTTTCTTGATAAATTCCTCTGTCCTCTCAGATGCAAGACAGGCTAAACTACTCCTGTACTTGAACCATGTCCTAAAGGGCACTTATTTCTCTACAGGCAACAACTCTGACAATTCTGAGAGGAAAATCTTCTGACAAAGCATTATAGGCCATCAACCCTTTGCTGTCATGCTGCTGCACTTGCAGTTTATGAAACTATTGAGCTCAATTTATTGTTTTTACAAATGGACCCCAGATTCATTCTGGGTTCAAATCTGTTTCGCATCAGGAATTCTGCCCTCTCCCATGCCTGTGAGAACAGCACATCCTCCACCAGTGTTCCCCAGCTTGCCCAATTCACTTCTCTGCAGCAACTGTGGCCTGAAATATCTGTAAGTGTGTTTCAAAGACCAATACCAGATCCCATATCCATATTGAAGGTATAAGGCCACATCCACGTCACCCTCCCCAGGGGGCTGAGCTCACCTTGATGTATTTTTAATCTCCAGGATAACAGAGAGCTATTTACTTATGGATGGCACAGACAGTTTTGAACATGCTTATAGTAAAACTGGTGACCTTGCAAGAGCATTAGAATTACTGGAGACACTTTTGTCTCCTTTGGCCATTTGTCTTATTTATGTAAAAAAGCTTTTTTAACATTCTTTTAAAAAATATGGACTGAAAATGTTTAGAAACCAAAATAACCAAAAGTTAGGTTGGAGCAAAATGGTGAACTGGACTCAAAGATTCCTGGAAAATGTCTGTTTTCCCCAAAAGTTGGGCAATTTGGTTTTGGAAAATTGAAAAGTGGAATAAGTCAAAATGACTTAGTGTTCCAAATAGTTTGTTTTTTTTTTTTTTTTCTAAAAAGTTGAGGGCGTTTTATCGGGGTTTTTTAGATAACCCAGAAATAACTTGATGTGTATCTACAGCTGTATATTTTTTTAACACATTGTGTAACATAACCATATATTATTACTAATTCTTGTAATGGAAATTTCATTAAGATTTTCAGCTGGATAACATGACAAATTTATCAAGGAATGCAGTTTAAAACTTGAGGACTAAACATATCAATAGCCAATTTATCCAAGGAATTTTTTCTGTTTCAGTGATCAGTTCCATTGAGAGCTGCTAATAAATTGTACACCCACCTTATAGGCATAAGCTCATCAGAAGTAAATACTAACTTGTATGGCCACTGTAATTTCTTATTAGAATACACTATGATTTATTTAATTAATAATTAAAACTGGAAAACATCCTTCCTTCCCTTTACAAGATTTGGCTACTACAGGAATTTTATTTAAGATAATTTTGGCTGAAAATTAGAGAGTGTCTTTCAAAAACAGTGGAAGTAAACAGAATCAACTTTTTGAAAAATGAATTTGTTCTCCATTCTACAGGCACAAGAAAAGTGCTGCAGGACAGCAAAGAAAAGTAAAGTACAAAAGGAAAAAAAATCCTCTCCTCTCAATGTCTGGTTCAAACCCTGGCTCAGGTACATCTGAGATAATTTATGGGAGCATAATGATCTGCACCAGGAATCTCAGTCTGCTGCATGACTGAGCTAGTTTCTATAAAGGACCTAGAAAGCTGGCGCCACAGCAAACGAAGAAAATGAGTTTAATCACTTTACAAGCTTTCTGCTTGTGATCTTCCTGGCTATATCTGAATGAAATGTAGGAAGAAAATAGTCACAAAAAGGTATGTTGGATGCCTCAGTAGTTGATGATTGTTGAGACGTGGGAGGAAGGAGGGGAATTAGTATACCTAAGGGGATGTCAGGCAAGTGAAAACAAGGATGTTTTACAAGCAGCACACTGGAAGTCTGGGGTTCACGATGAGAAGGATGTGAAAGCAGCTAGATGTCTGTCCCCTAGAAGGGGTTAAAGGCCTGATGAATGGGTAAGTAATGGAGCTTGTAGCTTCCAAAACAAGTTATTCACAGGACAAAAAAGATCTACCTGGCTGCAGGTACATCTTTTTTAATTTCTGAATAATATTCTTTATTCTTCCCCAACCACACTGGAACTGTACCTATGGATCTACAAAGCAGTTTGAAAACACATCCAGGAAAATCCACCTCAATGTTACGTAACAAAACTGCAGCTCTGTGCTCCAGAACAATTTCACAGGTGTAACCATGCAATGATTCACATCAGGCCAGGGTGAGTCAGAAGGGTGAGAAATCTTAGGGCTAGAAGGGAGTTATAAAGAAAAAGAATGTTGTTTTTAAAAGGAATTCAAGATATTAATTTGGAATTATTTTATTCTGGTTTTGATAAAAAGCCATCACTTCAGAAAAGTATTTGAAGTAGACATAAACAGAAAAAGAATTAGACTCTTCTCTTTGGTTTTTTTCTCCTACAGAGCTTAAAATTTAGAGAACAAAACTTTTATAATAGCCAATGTGTGTACTTTAATGAGTGGAGACATTGCATCTATCTGATTGTATTTTTTAACTTCTTGACACTACATTCTTTGGCCTTTTAAGACAAATGTGCTCTCAGAGAGTAATTCATGTTAAGGCATTCATAATCCAGAAATGGCTTTCCAACAGCTTACAAACTGCAAGATTCCTCATCACCTAACAAGTCTGAGAAAGTTGTATCAGATTCAAGGCCAGTAATGACTACCAAGAAGCAAGGCTTCATTCTTCCTGGAATGATTAGAAAGGTTACCTTCACGTTTTTTCCTGTTCATTGCTACTTTTTTCAAGTGATCAAAATATTTTGTTGAAAAATACTCCAGAAAAATATTTTTAATAAAAATAAATAAGAATGAAAAAGGAAAGGTGGGCTGCTCAAGTACAACTCCTTCCTTGTCACAGGGTCAAGGCACTGACACATTTTTCCTTGACATCCACAGAGTAACAGAATACTTGGATTGCTGCATTGCTTCTGACACTGCAACCTACACTGCATTGCATTGGCATTGATGGAGACACTAAGAGAGAGAGAAAACAGAGAGGCAGAACTAGATGTCTTAATAAGGCTTTCTGACATCTTTTGTGGTGGAAATAGCTCTGTGGATAGCAGTGTCATTAAGAACAAACATCTAGTGCTACTGGCTATATTCACAAAAGTCAACAGGCTGAATTTATGGCTGGGAAAACTTCATGATAGCCAGCAAAAATAGGAACTAAAATTATTGAGTGAATATCTCAGAGCCAAGACCTAGATTTCTAGCTATGGTGTGAGGAAAAATCTAACATTTGCCATTGGTTTTATCACGACTTTGGGTCTTATTTCTTTCATGTCTTTATGTAGCTGTGTATATAAATCTGCCATACATATCATTCAGTACAGCTTCTGAGGATCATTTGTCTCCTATATACTGCTAGGCCAGGGCATCCTATCCCACCTGGAACACAATGCTTTGGTAGACTCAGGTGTCCCTGGGAGCCCAGCCAAGGGCTTATTTTTCTAAGAGCTCAACCAGATGAGGCAGTTTGTTGCCAAAGAAAGCATCAGCAGAAAAGGTGCCCGTCCTCAGGGGCCTGCAATGGCTGTAGTACCAACATTCAAACAGACTCATGGAGTCACTTCCCTCTAGCACAGGCCCTTTCACAGCGCCTGACTCTCAAACTCACTTGGCATTTGATTATTTCAAAACCTGGTGGATAAGGTCTTGCCAGGTCCAGATTTCTGTCATCAACTTTCAAACCAATTAGCAATGTTTGTCTTCTGGACTTGATTAAAAAACTGTTTAAAAAGTACCCTGAGGGAGTGGTGTGAACACTGAGGAAGAGCAATCCAGAAGAGAGAAGATGTTACAAACCCTGAGTAGACAGTGGCTCTCTCATTACTTTTTGATGCCTTGGACATTTAAGTAGGCCTTATCCAATTTTTTTTCGCCTGTATTTTATCACCAGAACTCCAACAAATTACTGCTAACAGACTTACATGCCACAAAATTGCAAGTCTTTGAAACTCAAGTATACTGAAATGTATTTGGATTTTAAAGATTTTGGAATGCAACATGAGTACATTTGCAAAAAAAATTAAAGTAATTGTCATTGCTGAAAACAGGAAATTGGATAAATAACAGTGAAGTTTTATTGTTGTATTTGAAACATTTTTATGGGATATTATTACGAATATCTGACCAGGCTTGAATCACATACTTTAGATTTCCCACTTACATAAGGAAAATGTAAAAATAAGTCACAAGGAATATCACTTATGTACTTTCCAGGATTGAGAAAGATAAATTACCATGGTCTCAAATATAGAAATATAACATACAAAGTTTGTATGTAAAAAAAAAAAAAAAATAGGAGGGAAGGAGGGAAGGAAGGCAGGAAAGAAAGAAAGAAAGAAAGAAAGAAAGAAAGAAAGAAAGAAAGAAAGAAAGAAAGAAAGAAAGAAAGAAAGAGAAAGAAAGAAAGAAAGAAAGAAAGAAAGAAAGAAAGAAAGAAAGAAAGAAAGAAAGAAAGAAAGAAAGAAAGAAAGAAAGAAAACTTTTTCAATGCTCAGGTTATACAGGAGGGAGTTAGAAAGGAAGAGTACCTCTAATAGCTTCCCATATCCCTTTTAATGTTTTTTTTTTTTTCTCAATAGCCCTGTAGCTTCTCACTTCCTTCTTCTCCATGTCTGTCTTCTAGTTTTAAGCAGTTTATGACAGATGTGCAGAGCTGACCAAATCTGAATCCCTGTCATCCTCTGTCACCACTTTTCCGACATGCCAATGAGTGTTTCCTGTTAAACCCAGATGCTAATTTTTAAGTCCCTGCTCTTACACATCCTTACCTCTCCTGAACTACAGGGCAAGTCCTCTTTTCAATCTCTGAATTACACCTGGAAAATGGTAAAAGTCTTCCCTTTTCTGAAAAATCACCTAACAAATTAATGAAGCAAAAGCCCATTCTGTGCCATGGAACACAAGGACACAACTTGTGACAGACAGTCCCTCTAACCAGATGCTGAGGGGATATTCTGTAGACGTCTCTTTTTGGGATTGCCTCCTACAGCTCCATGGACAGCACCCTCAGCTGATGCTGGAGCCAAGATGAGGCAAGGTGGGTTAGCTTTGGTGTCATCTGGTACAGACATTTCATGCTCTGGCCTCACATCTGCTGTCATATGGGAAAAAAACAAACTGTGCCTTTCAAAACTCAGGGATGTCAACATCTTCCTTTTGCTGTCAGAAAAACATGGGAAAAACAGGAAGACATGACAATCCACTACATGGCATATAAAAAATATCTTGCTAAAGGTCTGGCATTTGCTGTCAGCTTCTGTTTTAAGAATAAAGAATGTTTGTTTATTCAAGGTTGGCAGTGATGGTAAGATTCTGCCTGATACCAGCAATCTGATAGGTCCTCAGTCCATCCTTGAGGTGTGTATTTGTATACAGCTCTGTATGCAGCCTTGCAAGAAAATCTGTAAAAAAATTATATTTTTGTAGGACACCAGTAAATGATTTAAACAGGAAGCGCATTTTTAATATAATACCATTATGCTATAAGCTTTACTGTGAAAATTAGGATTTGCACCATTTTTTCAGATCACAACTGACTTTTTCACCTCTGATCTGTAGTGTAGTTCAGTGATTCAGTCTAAGTACACAAAAAAAGGTAACTAAAAATACAGCAAAGCTTGACTAATAATCAATTTGCAGACTTCTAAGAGCTGTCATGACTTGTCAGTCTTAGAAGAGAAGGTAAAAATTAGTTTTCCACCACTAAACAGAGTCACAAATAGCATTGGTTTCCTTGGAGACTAGCAGCAGTTCTCAAAACACTGTACCTGCAGGAAAAGAGTGACTTGTAAAGATACATTCTCTGTCCAAACTTTAATTAATTTCTTCTCTTAATAATGAAAACCCACATCAGCTCTGTGTATTTGGTATTTACCTCTTTACACCCTCCTCTCAAGTACTCTTCCATGGTGTATAAATATAATGCATAGTGCAAATATGTTACTTGCAAAGATTTTTTTCAGTATTGCTTATAATGTGCAAAAATGGTAATTCTACAAAAAATTATTTATGCTTTTTCATAAAATACATATTTTCATTAATTGTCTACAATGGTAAAACTATCAGTTTAGCAGTTCTTAGACTCCTGATGTAAAAACAACTGCAATTGAAAAAAGTGCTATTGCCTCCTAAGAAAACAACAGAGAATAAAATCTTGAATTCTCCAATGAGGACAGAGATGACAAAAAAGCAACACAGACAGACAGCAAGAAAATTCTGTCTCATTTATCCTTACTCACAGTGAACTGGTTGCGGGTTGGTTAGCCAGACATGAGTTTTTGTCAAGATGTGAATGCTGCCTTGCCCTCAAACACTGCTCCTTCTCCTGCTCCATAAGGTATCAGGGAGTTGGATTTTGTCATCTACCACCATTTCACAGTACTTTTACCTACTTTCAATACTAGAGATAGAGTAGAAAGCCACAGCATAAGTGATTCCACATTTTCTAAAGATAAATGTTTATATTTGTTGTTAAAAAGTGTTTTGGTGTATCAATGTTTATGTCTACCTACAGCTATTTGTTCACCATATATGAGAAAAGCATAACATTATGTATAGGTGATCATATTCATAGTTAAGGAGTGATCAGCATGATGCTAAAAATATTTCAATTACTATACCTAATTATAACTGAAGAAGTAATCACTGCAAAGTGTCTTCAACAACTTAAATTCAGGTAAGAAATTTCCACTTGGTAATAAATCGCTTTCTTTACATCACAACTGAAATAACTCATTCTCTGTATACTGAGCATCAGAAGTTTTTCAGAATGGCAAAGAAGCATTTTTTTTAACAAGGTGACATAACTAAATGGAGTGCTGATTAAAGTTTCACAGGCACACCACTAATTACTCAAGTTCTGATATTTCAGCATTGGAATTACAGATTTAGAAGTCACTATATACTCAAAGAAAATCTTTCATACACAAAGGACAAGATCATCTAATGAATGAATGGCCTAGAAAGGAAAAACCAGACCTTGATATTAGTGGTAATTGAGCTCCTTGTTGTATGACAATTAAACAGCATACAACATAATAGCCTTGATTTGGTCTACTGTGGCTCTCACAGTCTAGGGCTTCATTTGCCATCTATATTGTGTACAAATCATTTCAGGCTTAGACTTTTAACACTATATGAGAGATTCTGTGTTCATTCCATAAGAAATCTTAGCTTGAGTCATCAGCAGACATCACATCCATTCAAATATTTCATAAAGTTCTCATCTGAGTTATCTCTCATCTTTTTAGACTGTTCTATTTCTATTTAAGTATCAAGCATGTATATTTACACGTTTGTGTTTTGTGGTTGTACATGCACTTTCTCTTTTCAGCACCTTCAGCTTTGCCTGCTGCCTTTCCCATAACTTACTGCATACAGGGCACAAGATTCTAAATAGACCTCTTGCTTACATGTTGATTTGGACATCTGTCTAATCCTGTGATGCTATTTGTCTCTGATCCTCAACAAATCAGTATCTAAGCCATCAGGATGCTGACTTCCTTTCAATCCCAGTATGGACTGCAGTGGGCCCAAACAGGAATGTCTAATCTAGGTTGCCATGAGTCTGCAAGTATTGTTCACATCCAAATCACTAGAGCTGAACCTGACCCAACAATTTCCTTTAAGGGGCAGTTCCTAAACAAAACCATTCTGCTTTTCAGGTCCAGTCTTAATGAAGCTACTTTTCATCAGCTCAGCTGATGGTCAAAGATTATCATCTTACATGATAACCCACTTCACTAAGACAAATATATCCTGATTCCCTTTGTTGATTTTCCAGGAGTAAGACTTGGTCCTCTATGCTTCATTTTTTTCACTTACACAAAACGTAACTCTAAATAAAAGATATTTTGTGTCACTTCTGCCCTAAATATTTATTATCTGTTATACTTAGTTGTCAAATTCTTGTCTTAAATCAAGTTGTTTCAGTAACTCATAGAACAACCAGCTCTTGAATTTCCTCACACAGAAGGCACATAAGTGTCTTTTGAAGTGAATGATGGCTATGGAGGCACAAAGCCCTGCAGTGCTATACATGAAGAGAAGATGGAAGGTGGCTCCAGCTGGGAATAAGAATGCCTCCTGCCACAGTGAGCAGAATATCTCATGTTGACCAGAGAAGCACTGAAATATCATTGTGCCTGTGGTTTCTGAAGCCCTCATGGTCCATAATTTTTCCATAGCATTTCAGTACACCCTGTTTTACTATTATTTTATTTTTGTACTACTTCTGCTCCCTAAGATACTTGTATAAATACAACAGAGTTCACTTTGCTGCATTTTGGACATTCCCATGGTAATGGGAGTTACACATATGTTTCAATAGCTAAATATATTCTTGTGTTTTATTCATTTGAGGAGTCATTGTCGATTCAGTGGCATACTTCCACCTGGAGAGCCTGTAATTATAATAATCTTTAGCAAAAATAAGTGAGATGTTTTGGTATTTAATTTTTATCTTAGACCTGCTACCTAACTCTAGAGGATTATAAGAATCCTCTTTGGGGTGGAACACCATTTTCTGAACTTTTAAGTCAAAACTTCTGTGTTATTTAAACTATCATTTATATTTGTGTACACAAAGCTAGAGTTTTTATTTTTTTTTTATTCTGTACTCTTTACATCATAAATGCATGGAGGACCTTTAATTATAGAAAACATAATCAGATAGATACAGAATATTTTGTGTGTTTCCTGTCTGTTCCCACTAATTTGCTGTAGGGTTGACAAGTCAGTGAAAAGGCAATTTTTCCCTTTCAGTTTTTGAATTTCTACTGAGTTGAATATTTATAGAGTCAGTATTTTACTCCTCAGTACTTCATGTGAAAGTTTACTTAAAATTTTGGTCAGAGGCTCACTATGTTTAATCTAAATGTATCAGTTTCTGAGTTATGGGCAGAAGGCTGGAATTATACTGGTTAATATACCAAACATTTTTGAAGTGGTCTTATCAGGAATGTTACAGGGCTTATGTGAAAAACCCCCTATTTATGGAAATGCAGAACAAAGGGAAAAGGGAAGCAGATGGAGGGATTGGTAAGTCAAGACCTAAGGCTTCAAAGTGTTTACATTATTCCCTGCAGATAATAGTTGAATAGCAAAATCATAGGTCTGCATGTTGGTTTTTTTTTTTTCTGGGAGCTGAACTATTGTCTACTTATTCACAGCAGGCAGTGGCTGTGATTTGAAACACACAGATCATTCCCATTAATTACTGAGTTTTAAACTGCCTAACCTTTACTAGGTACTCTTGTGGTGTCCTTCTTTATAAGGCTGTGTGATGGAAAAAAATAGTCACATATTCCTGCTGATTTTCCACAACAAAAACTTCTTTCCTAATTCCAAGTGTATTACACCAGTTACACTCACAGCACCTTAAAAACACAGATTTCTGACTGCGTTACAGAGACAGAGACCAAAAAGTTAGAAGACAAGTAGACAAACACGTGCTCCCCTTGCTCTGTTCTTTATGTTAGCATTTCCCTTTTTCTAACATAATAAGAAAACCCTTACAATTCAGAGACCAATTGCAGAACAAGCATGCACTCATGACCTTTTATTCTGCACAAGCAGAAGTTAGAAACTGGCTGTAAAACCAGAGACAGAACACAGAACAGAATTCACACTGTAACTGTGATTATGACTGAAACCCAAGCATTTCAGTTTGTGCTGCTTGAGGTGATGAGAAATAGAGGAAAAAGGTGGAATAGTATCAGAGTAACTTTCATTCCAGAAGAGCCCATCAGTTGAGTATCATTTAAGAAATAAGAAATCTGTCAGGTTTCAAGAGAGATTGCCTTACTTGAAACTTTTATGTCCTGGGGAAGAGGTCTGCTCCTGTTAATCTGAAGTGAGAATATAAGGTGCTTGAGTGCAAATTGAGGGAAATGTTAATTACACTGTTAAGGTAAATGGGAACTGGATACATTGCAGCACAGATACAATGTACTAGAATAACCTGTCAACTTTACAGGCTACCACCTTTCCAGCAAAGGGGAATATTCTTTGCATATTTCATGATCTAGTTAAGAAGAAAATGGCAGGGAGAAGTGCTAGAAGGGAAGGTACACGTTGGGAGGATATTAAGAGTGAGTTCCTCCAGGTCAGTTCATACTCTTAGGATGGACATCATGGGACACAATTTTTTTGACATTCTCTTTTGGAACACTGACACAAAATAAAGAGTGCTGATGGAACTGCTTAGGACACTTAGCAGGATACAAAGGTGGATAATGCAGAAACCACATAGAAAGCTGGGCTGAATTAGCAGGCCAAATTCAATGGTGCAGTGTGCACTTGTGGCCTATTAAAGAAAGATGTTGCTGTGAAGGTGGCAAAGACTGTTCAAGAGGAGGACACGGCATTTTCAGGAATGCCAAGAGCCACCAAGTGTAGTGCTGATACAGTCACAGGATGAGTCAGCCAAAATACTTCCGTGATGGCAGAAAAATATTACAATCATTAAATGAGTTGCAGTTGAGATCTCATTTGTTTCACTGAGGTATGGCAGCTTGTACAGAATGGGTCGAAACAAAAACTTGCATATGAGCTCTTACACCAACACAGCAAAACATCTTTTCAGAATTATACAGACTTTGGTTACCCACCCACACAAAGGGTTAGTGGTATCCTGGACATGTATACTCATACATCCAAATGCACACAAACAAGAAAAAGACACTTGACAGTCAGTCAAAGGCTTATCTCAAAACTAAATTAAGTATTTAAGCTATTTTGATGCCTTTGAAGATAAATTTTGTCCTTTAGAGTCTGAATAAATTTGGAAAAAAAAAAAAAAAAGGCTGTAATTCCTAGGATGTCATTAATAGACTTGTAACACTCACAGAGGGAAAAAAAAAATATGAAATTACCTTGCCTACTCCAGTACCTCGGAAATCCGTTTAAACCAAACTGTTTCTAAATAGACTTAATTGATAGAGGTTCCAGCACTTTTTTTCCTCAGAAAATTACTACATAATTCAATATATGTAACTCATATACTTTGATTTCTATCTTGGAGCTTAAAAAACAGTTAGCAGTCTTCTCCTTAATTTTCATATCCACCCAGCCAGTGCAATAGTTGAATATTTTAGTGTTGCAAGGTTTCTTCTGACCAGGCCTGTATTTACACATACTATAAAAACACCTTAAGATACTTCAATAAACTTAATAGAAATTGTCACTTTACACAACTCATACATGCAAATAAAGAGAAGTGATTTATATCAGAGTTTCTTCATGGCATGACATGGCTAATTAAAGTACACTTTTTCTTATTACATTTTATGGACTCCATTACTGTAATGCAGGAAGCATCAAGCAGTGAGAGCAAATGAGCCTGGGGAGAAGTATATGACACATCTGAATCCTTTGTATAAGTACTGTGGTATTTTGGCTAATAGAAGACAATATATTTCTCTCAAACAGGTCTAAACACGTTGATGGGTACCTAATGCCTTTGAATTGCAAGAATTCTTTGTGAAAGCATGTGCACTTGCAGTATGCATCTTTATGAAAGCATGTCCAAACCTATTTTATGCCAATAGAAAAATTTTACAGCAATAATACGGCACATGTAGACAATGTCTGCATGTATCAAATGTTAATCAAATTATGTAATGGTTGGTAATCCTTATTTTTAAGCTATATCATCACACTTTATGTGTTAAAACATATAGATTTCTTTTTTTTTAATACAAAACCTGGCCTTTTAACGAAGTATGAATTTTATTATTACTTCATTGACATAAAGAGGAGAAAATAAATTATTCTAAAACTTGGATTTTCAGATGAATCCTTCTTATTTATTTTTTACAGGCTTCAAAACTGTCATCTGACACTAAGGGGACAAAGAAATTCCTGTAAATTTTGATAAACCTTATTAAAATAAATGTATCTTTGATAGGTTTCGGATATTTCATTCTTGAAATACTGATGAAGTAAAATATTTGATTGCTTAAGTCATTGGTGGTCTGAAATTTTTAACAACTCTCAACATATTTCAACTGTGTATTCTATAGGTTCTTCCTTAAGGTTTCTAAAAATGATTGTTTTCAGTAACTAAGAAATATTTAGCACTACTGATCTGGAAATAAATGATCTCACAGAATACTGGAATAATCAAGAGGAATATAAAGACTAAAACTCCTTTAGGTTACCCAAAAGTGAAATAAACTTTCCAAGGATCATTCCAGCTTGTGCCATGTTCATTTAAGAGAATTTCAGGTAACTGCACCTCTCACGCTCATCCTAACAATAAGGGGACACTCAGATTATATGAAATATTCATGTGCTATGCCAAAAACCAGTGACTAAATGTAGTGGTAATTTCTTTTAACATGTAGTTTTAAAAAGGACAAAGTAAATAGATTATAAGTGAGCGGTAGAAAGAATGGTTAGGAGAAGATGAGAGCACATTTAATTGGAGATTCTTAATAATCCATTGCTTTAAAGAATATGCAGCAGTGGTACTTACTAATCTCAAGTTCCACCCCCAACCATGGTGTTAGTCACGTTCTATGTGTCCATCCCATACAGCTAGAGCAGCATACAAAAATATTGCACAGCTGTTTCTTTGCTGACAATGCTTAATGGAAACGGAAAATGATGAATATTTTGCCATCTATTTTGGTTTGTTTAGATTCTGGCTATATCAATCTGAACTTATATAGATACCCATGATTCCCATCCTCTCAGAGAAATTAGGTGATCTGCTTAAAATACAAATATTAATTTATTTTTTTTTAAGAGGAAAGTTCTAAAAGTAACTAAGCACCTCAAATTCCTCAAGCAGATCAAACACTATGGTTCAAAAGTATAGAACAAATGATCCTTTGACATTCTTTGTAACCAGGAAGGGATTGCCTGAATCAAGGCAGGTATATGAAATGTCCTGTGCCAGCCATCACTATTGCTTGGGTATGAGACATATTAAAATTTTAAAACAGCTCTGGCTCATTCATCAGCCATAAAAATTTTTCTTAAATGTATATTTAGTGGACCTAGGTGCTATGTTTTCTTCTTAAGCTATGTTTCTAAGTAGAAAAAACCCTCAGTAGAGCTTTCCTATCAAGCCCACATGATTAATGAAAGATACAAATACTCCATAGAAAATACAACCAGGAATATTAAAATGCATCTTATATGTTGTGAGCCAAAAGGGTAGGTTCTTAGCACATGAAAATTTACAGTAATTTTTCATTACTGGTTTGTACATGGTGGTAAAATCCCTGCCATCTGATTACTAATAATAAAAAGGACCAAAATCCAGTATCTCATTCAAGGGCATTCAAAAAAATTCCCAATGCATAATCCACTGCCTCCAAAAATATGTCCTGCTTTTTAAAATGGTGGTATTGCATTTAACCAGCTTTGCCAGTTTTGCATACCATTAAAATAAAGATTATGAAATCTTATTTAAAATAACTGCGTTCAGGAAGAAGGAAATAAACTACGATAATTTAATCTTCTTTCCTAAATGTTAACAGCAGTATAAAAATGGATGCTCTCATCCTTGTAATCAGTTGCATGGTGCACAAGGGCAGCAGTCTCTGGTGCCTCATCTGTGAACTAATCTTTCATTTCATAGCAGATCTTTCCATATCAAACAACACAAATGACTTAATTTGCATGACAGGATTTGTAACGGGGCAAATCTAGTGTCAAAGTCGATTAAAGATTACACCGGAGAACTATCATAATCAGTACTCTAATGAGCCTAAATAGTACATGTAAAGTCTCCCCTTTTTGCCATTCCAGTCATGTATAAAAGGGAATGTGTTTCTTTTCATCGGTGAGCCAGTCCTTTGGTTTGCACATTACGCCCTATGTTGAGCTAAAGTCATGTCAGTCTGGTTTCAGAGGGAGAGAAAGGGAAATAATAAAGCAAACATCACTTCACAAATGACATTGCTTGGTATAAGCCAACGTTTGAAGCCCTTAATTCTTCTAATCTGCAAAATAGTCAATGCTAATGGGTTTTTGCCTTTGTGAAAGCTGATGCATAGAAAGAAAAACTTTAATGAGCTGCCTGGGTTGTATGCTTACAGATACCTGTCAAATGTCTGTCATCTTAGCTATCGTTGAGGCATTATAAAGAAAGTAAGAAGGAAGGAACGACAGTATTTGTACAAGCATTTTCATGCTAAAATGGCACAATTTTCTTCCTGTCATAATTTCATTGTATCTGAAAGTCAGAAAAGCTTAACCCTTTCAATAGCACATCCTGCAGAGCATATCACGCATAATGTTTGAACT
Organism: Rhadina sibilatrix; assembly: GCA_013400275.1. Taxonomy (NCBI): domain Eukaryota; kingdom Metazoa; phylum Chordata; class Aves; order Passeriformes; family Phylloscopidae; genus Rhadina; species Rhadina sibilatrix. Next base: position 252,161 of record VWYO01011477.1, read on the forward strand.
GGCAGCTTTAGAAATAGTATCATGGTTTTGTAAACAGCATCCTCTCTTAAATTTGTTTCACAAAACTGATTTATCTGTATCTTAAAAAAAAGTGTCAACAAATTATTAGAATCAGTTGTTGTACTTTGAGGAGATTAAGAGTTTACCAAATGTACCAAACCCTTAGTGTGAGAGTCTGTCATCACAATAAATCCCTCCTGAGTTCTTAATTTCATACCCCTTTTGTCTTTATGCTGACAATGAGTAGCCAAGGGGTCAACAAACTCCCTTGTTCTTACTTTCTTATTTATTAAAACAAATGGGAATTTGAATGTAACTTATTAGGAACACACCTGCTAACTCTGCTATTCTAAGTTGTATTTATGTCAAGCCAGATTTGCTTTCGGATGTTTATACTTAGTGTGAGAAATTGTCTATGAACTGAAATCATGCATTCAGAAGTCTTAGCCCAGATGAGCCTACTTGCCTATTTTTCTTTCCAGATTTATCATCCATCCTCACCATTTTCAAAGAATTCAGGCATCCAGAGAGTGGATATTTCAGTGCAGACCTATGTTTCAACGAGCCCAAGTGAAGACCTTTAGCATGGATGAGCACATTCTCTAAGTATGGATATTGACTTTTGGGGGTCAGGATCAAAAAAGGTACTCGGGTACATGGTGAAATCTGTTCATGCACAGAGTTGTTTGTAGACTCAGGGCCTTCATTCAGGCAGAGGACATATCAGAATGTGCAGAGAAGGGGTTTTGAGTTTGAGGGACAGCTGCCGAGCCCAGCAGAAAGCATGACTAAGGGTTGTGGTGGCAGGTGCTCTGCTTTACTGCCTGCCTCCGGGGAAGTCACTTACACTCAGTGTTTCAGTACCCACACTGTAAAGCAGGATAAATGTTCTGAGCGCTCTCTCACCAGTGTTTGGAAGCCTCATTTATTCCTGCAAGTCATTTTGGTGATATTTTTGCTTATTCTATCAAGCTGTCAGTGTCGGTACTTCAGGGAGGCATTTCTGTTATTGTTCTGTTATGTCTCTGTTGTTGTTTTTACCTGTACTTGTCAATCCTCATTCTGGGGTCTGCAGTACTGTGTCAAGGTGTAATAAGGCATGACACACTTCAGTGCATCTTAAATATTCTTAAAAGCCCTCAGGCTCTGGCTCATACGCTTCCATTGAGCCATTACAATCCAAATAAAATAACTTTAATGAGTGTATTGCATCTGTATTGCTTACAAAGGACTCACTGGGAGCTCACTGACAGTATCTGTCATGCTTCTGCTGCAGGTGAGGATTTCAATGGAACAGTATTTTTCCCTTCCCTTTCTCCCTTTTTTTCTTCAAAAAAACTCACATGGAGAAAAAAACCCACAAAACCCTAGCCATAAGGCAAAATTATTTATGTGGCTTAAAAAGCTCAAGATTAAACAAACAAAACTAAGGAACGATAATTACAGCTGAACTTTTTCACCCAAACTGCACTGGGTAAAATATGCGCTGATGTCTCCCAAGACCTGCATATCTCATCTAGAAGTATAATGGGAACAGAGGATCAGTAGATTTAGAGCAGAAGAGCTGCATTACCAGTAAACTTGCTATTCTTTCACTTAAGCTACAGCTTACAAGTATAACATTCCTAGCAACTCCCAATATTTAATATTACTGAGTGAAAGCAATTCCCATACCAAAGGAGCAGGAAAAAAAAAAAAATAAAAAGGTTGCTGCCATAGTAGCTGAAAGGAGAGGAGCTTTCCATACACAATTGGCCAATCTAATTTTTTTTTTTTTTTTTTTTTTNAAAAAATTTTTTTATTTTATTTTTTTTTTTTTTTTTTTTTTTTTTTTTTTTTTTTTTTTGCAATTTTATGCTACTTTGTTTAATTTTGAAAGTTTTCAGATACTATATGGGGAGGAATCCTCTGTCAGAAGGGAAATACAGCTCCCTCTAAGGTCCCTTTAAAACCACAGCATCCTGCCAAATTATCCCAAAGCAAGGAGGGGCAAGGGTGACAGAAACGTGCTAGTGTTTTCCCAGAGGTGATTGTTTCAGCCCATCAAGGCGTTTCTTCCCAACTTTTTTGACAGTCAGAATGGGTTTTCTTTTCCTGGTGTGTGCGGGGCACAGTCAGGCAGCAAAGAAGGCCGGTCCCAAGCCAGACCTGATCTTCCAGCACATCCCCTGCCAGCCCTCTGAGGAGGGCTCCTTCTACCCGCCAGCTGTGGTGGTGTGGCAAACACACCTACACTGAGGGGAAACATGTACTTCTTAATCACTCTCTATTTAAACTTACTTAAGCCTGCTGAACGCTGAGTGCTCACTCCCGAGCGGGATGCTGGGCACGGCAGGCACGGCGCTTGCACCCCCATCCGGAGAGCCGAGCTCCGAGGGGCTGGAGCGCAGACGTAAATAACATACATTAGCCGCGCATGTTTAGCTCGGACTTGGATTTCATCCACTTTCAGATATGAATTATTCATCCCCCATCTCCCTCCAATTGTTCTTTTAATTCATATCGCAGTTGTTAAAAGGTTAGAAGCCATGTTACTGAATAATCCTTTACTGTTTCCCCGTGGCAATTTGCGCCCAATTTTTGCAGATTTCAAGGCTCGGCTGTCCCCGCCGCAGAGTTCATTTTTATTGCAATTCCCGGCTAGCCTTTTCCCCCCGAACACTACCTCTCTGACCTAGCTGCTGTACCTCTGATCCCATGCACCCCAGAAGCTGTCACAAGTCTCCCTCCTTCCCAGGAGTTGAACACACAATAGAGAATAGGCCCTGGCTGTGAGGTTCAGCAGCCATTAACCCCTACCAGCTGTTCCTGCAGGGAGCCTTCTGTGGCTGAATGTCCTTTCTCTGCGGAGGCCCTCATTTCCACTAATCTAACTATTGTTGGGTAGGAATGCTGACAGGAGAAAAGAAATTTTTCTTGTGTCCATGCAAGTGTGTGTATCCATGTGTAAGTGAAGGAAGAGTGAAGGCTAATTTCTATAGTAGGCATGAATGGAAGGATTGAGAAAAAAAACTAGTTAAAATGTGTTTACTTGCTTAAAAGGCTCAGTCAATTTAAATAATTTCAGTAGTATGCTCTATTTTGGGGGGATGGGAAGAAGGAGGAAGCAAGTTACTATTATCATTTTATGCAAAAGCTGTTGAGAGATTCCCCTGCATTTCCTAAATACTTCTTAAAATGTGAAAAGAAATAGGACAAATGTACGAATACCAGCTGCAAATGAACAGAAATGCAGAGCAACAAAATCTATTATTTTTTAAACCATGGATCCAGTATCCAAACACTTACCTTTATTTCACATTGATTATGCATTTTCAGTAGACTGATGATTCAGACTGTCTTGAAATATGCAAAATGTTTATCAGGTTTTATTAGAAAATTCAGGATTTTGTACTAATACTCTCAAAAAGGAAAAAAAAATCAGTTGGGAGGAACAACTCCATTTTTAAAAAATTATCAACATTTTCAGCTAATCAAACTGAAGTCCTTACATCTCTCACAATGACATCATCACTAATCAGAATTTAAACTTGCACTTTAAAATCTTTTAAGCAACAATAGTAGACATGACATCCTAAATTGCAAATTAGTGTTAATGTTGCTTTTCTTTTTGAGCCACACAGGTGAATGAAATTTAAAAAATGTAACTAGCAAGAAAGAAAACTATTTTATTTGCTGGAGAATCACATGCCACTTTAAGTTTCAGTTAATTCATCTTTTTCTCTAAAAAGATTGATAAGAGAAACTGTTTTGAAATGTAGTGCTCCATTTTATCACCTGATAAAGTTCAGCAAAATACAACAGTTGGTCTAGTTCAAATCAAATTAGAAATAATTCATGTAGAAATATATTTTCTGGGCAATTAGACTGTATCGTAGCAGGGCAAATGTCTGATATAATAAAGCTCTACTTTGCATCTGTTCCTGTGTCTAGACGGCTGCAATTACTAGTCCTTACAACAGCAGCAGCAAGATAAAGCGCTGCTTACAGGTTATAGCCATTAAAATGGAACATTTTCTTTCTTTGCCCCCCTTTATTACCTAAATCATTTGATTGTTATAAAACTTAATTTAATTTAATGAAGTTGCACTTTCCTCATCTTCAATACGAACACAAACACAAATAAACAAACAGTAGAGAATTCAGCTCATTGTTTCTCCCCAGCATTAGCTGCCGTGCACGGATACTGGTCTCATTGAAGTTAAATATGTGCAAATAATGCTTGCTCAGAACCCAAATGGCTGAAATGGCTCTGTGGGTTAAGAGAGGACCCAAAGCCCCATGACTGTTAATTTGGCACCCTTCAAAGGCACTATAAAAACCCCACACAGTATACTAGACAAAGCATATCCTTAATTACTGTATTTGGCAAGAGGAAAGACCAATGCCAAAAAAAGGTACATTTGTAGTTAGATAGGTAAGCTTATATCCCTAATAGAAGGAAAAGCATAGGTTAGACAAATACAGACTGAAGGCCATGCACAACCCTGCATCTACAGGCTGAACCCCCACCGATATCTCATGGAACCAGCAGGAGCTCTGACATCCCTGCTCCTTTGCTGGAGGAGATGACAGCAATGAGGAGGGTGTGCTGCGTCAGCTGTACTTCAGGCATTGTAAATCAACTAATATGGGGTTGGACAAAATCACATGTAGAAGCAATGGGTCCAGTCCTTGAGGTCACATGGAAGTCATGGAAGTACTGCTTCTTTACTATTTTGGCTTACTGAGTACACTGAAGGATTATTTCAGCAGGATTTCTGAAACTGCAGTTTTACACAGTTCATGGGCATAAACAGTAGTTTCTGGTGTTAATGAAACTGCTTTCTCCTTCAAATTCTCCCTATAATTACAGGGTTTCTGGGTTTCTCAGCAAACCTGAGCAAATTTTAAGTAGGGCTTTGTTTAGACAATCTAAGATATTAAATCATAGTCTTGAAACCCTGGAAAGAATCAAGCACATAGCAATAAATGGTATTTGTGAAATATTTCATGAAAAGAAAGACATTCATTGAAACAAACACAGGCCTCTAGGCTAATTTTGAAAATAGTAAAAACACAGAATGCGCTGCGCATTAAGGAGATCTGGTGGTAGTTACAGGCCTCCAAACACAGCTTTCACCAAGACATGCCAGAATACACAGAAAACCAATTCTACATGAGGAGTCATCTGCTTGTGGCTATTCTTATCCAAACTTTTTTCTTACCATATTCATTCACTAAGTGGAATGAGATAGTATCTATGTATATACAATACAGACACACTTGGATGCCAGCTATGTGTCTATAATCTTCCTGCATCAACTTCTCCCAGGGTCTTTCAATGTTTAATATGTGTCTTGTGTCTCGTCTTGGTTAAACAGGCTGTCTTACTGAGCCCCAAGATTTCTCTGTAAGGGCAAATGTCATTTACAATACAGATCATGTTTTAGTTGGGCCAGAGCTGTCCCCATGTAGAACAAAAAAGGAGACCAGAAGATTCTGTAATCATGTTTTAAAGAAAATAATTGACTTTACTTTCTAGTATTGGTGATTCTGACTGCCAAGTAACTGTCTTGAGCTGACCCATTGACAACAAATCTGAAATAAAGCTGCCACCCAGCATTTGCAAAGATAAAATAAAACTTCTTTTTTCGTTCTCATAATGGATATTTTATCACGAAATTAACTTCCTGTCTAAGAAACTGGAGTTCATTTCATCAGTATTCAAAAAATGATGATGGACCTTCTGTTCCATCTGTGGCTGTAGCATCTCACACAGGGAATGTGTCTTGGAGGGCTTTGTTTGCAGAACAAGTGTCCTGCTTCCAGGTCCTTCCAATACCAATATATCACATCCCTAAGAAGGAGGAGCATTACTCTAGAAATACCTAGTAAGGTAATGATACTACCAAAGAGTGCACACTTTATCTTCATCTTCACTTCATGTGCTGCAAATAGCACAGAATATTGCTTTGGTATTTTATTCAAATAATATAATAAAGACATCCCTTTGAAATTACTTACCAATATTGTATACTATATATTTAATGAAAATTATATCATCTGGAATGCAGTTGTAGAAAAACCCAAGGAAAATCTCTGTGTCAGAATCTTAGACTTTTTGCATGTTCTTTATCAGGATAATGCATAACATACATCAATCTTGAATTAACTTGGAATTCCAGCTCTGAGATATGAATTTCCCCAACTACATAATTCCAGATCCAAATGCATGCATGCCTCAGAGGCTCAGACTTTGATTTTTATTTCCTTCTGTACTCTAAAATTCAGCTCTTTACACAGGAAGTTGTTACTCTGCAGCAGGTGAGCACCCAGCTGTTTGCTACCTGACTTCTCACCCTTTTGACGCCTTCCTGCAGCTGCCTCCCGCTGATATTTCACCTCATGCCTGCAAAGTGTTTGGATTACAGCCCAGGTTACTGTCACTGTTCTGCAGCAAGAGTGGGAAGGGAGGGAAAGGGTGACTGTCCAGCTCACTGCTCAGAAGAACAAGAGTCACCTCGAATGAACAGTTTGGGTGATGGATATTTTCCCAACTGTGTGCTGCAGTACTCTATGAGAGCATGGTTATAGGATGGGTGAGATCTTTCCTTAGAAGACATGCCAAGATCTTCAAAGGGTAGTGGAAGCTAACACATTGAAGAAAGCACTGGATTTGCGTGATCTGTCCAAGGGCAAATAAAAATTACAGTGATATGTGCTGCCATGAGATCAATGACAGCTTAGGATGATCGATATGGGCTAGAAGTGAGGGAGGAGTCCGGAAAATTAAAATTTGCCCAACTTCTGGCTGGGTTGTTGAGGTAGAAGTAGTCACATGTTATGAGGAGGGGTGGAAGGGTTGGTCTCTTCAGGAAGTTGTAATTACAGTGTGTTAGAAAACTCCCTGACTGTGATTCCTCAGATAGAAACAGAAAGAGGAGGAAAGCCTTGGCTACTTTTTCAACAGGGGTATTCCTGTAAATTATTGAATTGGCTGACTGACTTCTTACAAATCCTGCCATCCCTTCCCCAGCTCTGTTTTACTGACTGCTATCGGGAGCATAGCATTTTCTTAAATATAACAATTCAAGAAAATAATGTTTTATGAAATGCTGACATGTCAAATTTTCAGGAGAAATGTGAACTCAAATTGTGCTGTGCTTTTTTATTTTAACAGAGGATGTTAATGGATTTTCAGTCATGAGGCTTAGAAAGATGACATTAAATGTCAGTTGATGCTGAAGAAAATAGAGAGACTGTTTAAAAAGAATTGCATAGAACCCAAAATTCTCTCCATGCTGTTTTCTATCAGGAAGTCTGTTATTTCATTTGTCTTTTGCATGTCTAAACACAGTAAGTAGAAAATCAGAAGGCTGTTTTTCACAAACTATTGGTCTGTTATCTGTGTTATAAATAAAAATTTCTAGCAAGACATAACTCCTGGTAAAGCATCATTTGAGTAGTGCCCAGATCTGGGAACTTTCTACCCCTGAGTATTGCTTGAGGATATAAAATTGGTACACTAAGCTAACATCATAGATAAAATTTCTAACTGTGTGACACACATTATTAACCTCATCTCTTGAGCAGAAATTCAACCCTCATCTATTATATCAGTTCAGAGAATGTGGATGTGCTCTGTGTTGACTTGTTGCAATTGTTATTTCTTTTAAAATGCTTCTAAAAATAACCAAAAATCATGTTTAAATCTCTTCTTAAAGGGAAATGTCCACACACCATCTATAGAGACATCCTTTGAATTTACTACTGATCTCAAACTGCTGCACTGGCACCCTCATCCTTAACAATCTTACCTAAAATTTCTGCATACTTTTTGCTATTTGTCACTTTTAGAGAGCCATCTTTCAAATTCATGCATGCAGCTCTTCCCTCTTGACATCCTCAGGAGACCAATAACAATGTGCTGGATATTCGTGAATCAGTAGTTGCTACTAACATAGGTTTACAGTCAGATGTTTCCAAACAGCACAATAAGAAATCTCCCCTCACAATAATCAGCTCCTAGTTGGAGAAGGTCTGGAGATAAGATTGTCATTTTTAGCATTGCTCATTATGAAATAAGTTGTTCACTTTCCTTAGGAAAGGTGTAAAATAGACTTAAAACAAGCTTTAAGTTTCATTTCTGCGTGCTGAAGTCAACTAGAGACTCACTGACCTGAGAGATGCCTTACATAATGTTAGTGTCAAATAAACAATTCCATTTTTCACAATGGATCAAGAGATGCAGGCACATTAGGTGCTATCTAAAAAAGAACTACATGGTTCTTTCTACTCGTAAGCAACACAGCATTCCCTAATGTGTCAATAAAACCATATGACAAACTACAGAGGGTACTCCACACACACACACACACACACACACACACACAATCACTCATGTTCTTGACAGACTTTAATGAGTATATAGATTACAGTCTTTTGTAGCATAATCTTACTTGTTAAAATGGTGACAGTATTATGCAACATTTTTTTCAGGTCATGAACTCACAGTTGAAATTCGTTTTTAAAAACTTCTTGGTCAACTGCTTTACTCTTCAGATCTTTACTCCAAAATTTCCAGATCTTGTATTCTAGAGAAATATTAAAGGGAAATCTATTTAGAAAATAAAAGTGAATAGAAATTCAAGACGACAAACAGGGGGCCTAATTTTCTCATAAATCAGATCTTAAATTTTCTGTTTTGCGCTAACCATTAACACAGGGTTATATGCTAAAAATAATGCACTTCCAGCAACTATCTTTTTATTTTCAGTTTCTTCTGACATCAATAAACTCCTGGGAGCTATTTCTAATTGTGGACAGCAATTGCCCTGTCCTGTGAGAATTTTGGATTTCAAACAAGTTTCCCATCATAAACAGAAAGCCACAAATTTTCAAATGCTCAAAAAATATTATAAAGAATTAAAGCACATTGGGATGCAATGCTCTGTGTAAAGAAATCCAAAACATTTTACTTTGTTTTTGACTTTTAATTTGGGGACATTGGGATTTAAAGTCTTAAAGTAGCTAATATATCAAATCAAAGTCCATGAAGTTCACATTTTCAAAATGTTTAACAAGGCTGGTTTGAAAAATTCAAGTGCTCCTTTCAAAATACTTTAGAATCTGAAAACACCACTTCCCTGGGTTGATTTCATCAATTCTGAACTTTCAAGTAACTGAGTTATCAGGCCAGAAATAATTTTTTTAGCTTTATTTTTCTTGGTTTGTTTGGGTTTTTTGATATTTTTTTTGGGGGGGGGGGTGTTTGGTTGGTTTTGTTTGTTTCCTTTGTTTGTTTTTTTTTTGTCATCAGAAACACCAAATAAAAAAATATGTGCTTGCACTGCTGATCATAATTCATTCTGAACACACACGAAGTAAAAGGCCAAATTCAGTTTCTGTTTACACTGTCTTAATGCCATGAAGTTGTACTGCTGAAGCTGAGAGATATTAGCAGTCATTCAGCAATTTACCTCTGCTGAAAAACCTCAGTTACAAAGAGTCTCAGGCTCTGAACAATTCTGAAATTGGAGATTTCTGTAAGGCATCTGACGATACAGGAGACGTGCGTTTTTCAGCACCAGCACGCTGATCGTGCGTGTGTACGGTTGGGTTCTGTGCTCGGACTGCACTGCACAAGGCTAAGCACACACTCAAACAACCAACGTGCTTTTCCCCCCTCTTTGTCTGCCTGAAGTCCAACATTGCAGGGGTTGTTTCCTCCTGATCGTGAATCTGGCTTCCTTAATTTTTCTGCCATTATTTTAGCCAGTAACACTTTCTTATAAGGTGAGGCTGAAATATTTCCCCATGTGGGAAGGATATGGGACTCTTAGCTGTCCAAATTCATATCATCTCTGCCCCCATAGCCCCCTT